>JAJHSJ010000016.1:27344107-27685552 GCA_021015155.1 Magnolia officinalis | reverse complement strand
ATAAATTTAATGATTTTGAATGCTAGAGTGATGTGCATGAGTGATTTGGGGAAAAACCTAGCTAGAAACCTATATATTAGGTCCACCAACATCCATACAACGATAAATTGCTATTTATTTGGTTTTCAACATGTTTAAGCATGAAATTGGTGTTGCCTGATCATCTCATATTTTATTCTTGCATGATTTTCCCTATAACATGTATGATTGTATTATTTCTTATTGTATTCTTGTACTATGAGTGGTGTGTTGTCCTTGGTCTCTTCGGTAATCCAGCACCACACGCACACACGTATAACTCATGCTATTAAAAGTAGTTGCATTTATATAACAACCTAAAACTTCAGCTCGGTATATTATACGCAGATCACTGTGCTAGAAGATGAACTCGTAAATTATTGAAGTGGTATTAAATACAATCAATTTCTGGGTCGGTCAGGGAACCAGGATTGGCAAAGGCACCGTTGCAGTGGTAGACCATCTCGTGACTAGACTGACGGCTTTGGGCGGAGGCCAATGGGCGATAGTAGTAGACTACGGGTGCTTTTTACACCCGATGTCATCCGTTACGTGTTCGCCTGAACTTAGACGGTCTAGTCCAATTACTGACCAACCATGTTTGTTAACCATGCCTATTCACGCATATATGGAACTGGGAAACACCCTCGCCACTGAAAGCCACTGAACAACTGTTAGTGCTATTATATGATACCTCTTTGATTGTCAAATTTTGTGTGTCAAAAACCTGGTATGTTCTATGTCTTGGTGTGTTCTATGTTTAAGACAACCATGGACTCTTCAGCGGCTTCAAGGTATATTTCGAAGATATAAGAAGAAGATATATAGAAAAAGATATATAGAAGAAGATATAAGGAAGAAGATATAAGAAGAAGATATAAAGAAGACACGGTATTCTTTATTCACGCAAAGGTTATTCAAGTTCAAGATACAAGCAGTGTTTGAAGGTGTGAAGCTCAAAAGCAAACTCAAGATAAATGTTGGTGTCAAGTTTTTGGACGACTCGTACTTCAGGCTTCAAGTACTAAAAGATTTATCATTCGTTGAATGAAGTAGAGTTCAATGTCCATACTTCATTATTCAGGTTTGATTAGACCATAGTCATTGACCTTAGGGTAGGTCATTTTGGATACATTATTCAAATGTATTTAAACATGTTTTTGATCTGCTCTTAGACCAGTCCTGGGTCTGGTTCGACCAGTCCTAGCACTGGCTCGACCTGTCTAAGAATTTCCTAGGCCAGTCTTGGAATTGTTCAAATTTATCGGATTTTCTGGTTCGCTCACGACCAGTCTTGGAGTCTGCTCGACCGGTCGTGGGATGTCCTCGACTCGAACCTCGACCAGTCGTGGAGCCTCGATTCAAACTCCAGCGACTAAATTCACAGTCGCTCGACCAGTCGAGAAGGGGTCTCGACCGGTCGTGGACGACCTTCGACCAGTCGTGGACTGCCTACGACCGGTCGAACATCGGTTTTCCTGATTCCGCGCAGAAATTCAAAAATCTGTTTCTTCTAAGACCAGTCGTGGGAACTCCTAGACCAGTCGAAGACGAATTTCTGTAGCTATAAATAGCACACGAATTTCAGAGTTTAATCATCGAAAAATCTATCAAAGCAAGGCTCCACTCTGAGATAAGTCGTGTTTAATTTTAAGCTAATTTGCGCTTCATTCTAATTCCTTTTGTTAGCTTTTTGCATTTGATTTTATTCTAAATTCCAATCATATTTGAAAAGGGGAAATCGTGTATTCCTTCTTCTTGGAATTAAAATCAAATAGAGCTAGCCCTTTGTGATTTCATTTAAAATCAATTAGAACTTAGAACCTCAATAATTTGAGTATTGGACATTGAACTATCATCTCTACTCTGATCGGTTCTTCCGGGCTACTGCAAAAGGATAAGATCCAGGTATTCTACAATTCCTGTAATTTCTATTTTGGTTTTGTATGAGATTTGCCAGAAAAATCTCTATGTGTATGGTTATCTGAGGAGAGCCAGAAAACTCAGATTGTGGGGTTTTTTGAATTGTGTAAGCCCAAGTGATAAAGACACAATTGTGAAGGTTTTTGGTGAACCTGTGAAAACCAGTTTTATTAGAGAACGCTAATATCCCCTGTGTGAGGATATTAGGAGTGGAGTAGCATTCTGTGTGGCTGTTTGAGGACAGTTGGTGAACACACAGGCGAACCACTATAACTTCTTGTCTTGTGGATTGAATGGTTATTTAATTCCTTATCTTTTATCATTCAGTTCTATTTTCCTTGTGAATGTGAATGTTGTAACAGTTTGAAATTACAAGCAAGTGTGGGAATGTTGTAATAATTTAGTGATTATTTCTACAATTTATTTCCAGCAATTCTCTCTATTGATTCAAGTTTTAAATTCCAAAATTGTTCCAGCAAGGTTGCCCTGCCATTTTTATGGTGTATGGCTGTCCCTAGAACAAGACATTTGTAAAATCAATTTATTCAGTGCAGTTTGTATTTATTTCTTTATTCCTCTTTGATTTGAGAATTGATACAAAGACATTCTAGACATAAGGTTGTCCTACCATAAACATTGGGTTTTTGGTGAAAGGTTGTCCTTAGAACAACGTTTGTATCAACCTCTCAATTCATTGTTTGAGGTTGCATTTCATTTCTGCATTGCAATTTATTTAATTAGTTCATTGGCTATCATACTTTGTTTAATTCCGCTATTATAAGTTTTTATTTGGCATTGTCCTATTCACCCCCCCTCTAGGACATATAGCTTGGCCATTTCAAGTGGTATCAAAGCCAAATAGCTCGCTTTTATTTCTTTATATTTGGATTTATTTCCTGAGCTAACGATCTAAGCTATATATAATGTCAAATTTTGATAGCCTCTCAGTCACTAGGCCTCCACCATTTGATGGCTCCAACTATGCTTATTGGAAAGCCAGAATGAGGATCTTCCTCAAATCAATGGATGAGAGTGTGTGGCAAGCCACAGTGACTGAATGGAATCCTCCTGTCATGGAAGTAACTGGAATTGATGGTTCTAAATCTATGAAAATTACACCATACTTTCAATGGACCACTCTTCAGAAAAGTGAGAGTAGTGCTAATGCTAAAGCACTTAATGCAATTACTTGCGCACTATCACCGGATGAGTTCAAAAGAATCATATCCTGTGATACTGCAAAGCAAGCTTGGGATATTTTAGAAATGACACATGAGGGTACATCGATTGTCAAAAAATCTAAAGTCCAACTCCTCACAACTAAATTTGAAGAAATTCATATGGAGGAGAATGAAATGTTTATGGACTTCTATACTAGATTAAATGACATTGTAAACTCAATGTGGGGTCTTGGTGATAAAATCCCAGAAAGTAAAGTGTGTGCAAAAATTCTACGCTCTCTTCCTGAACGGTTCAATTCTAAAGTAACCGCAATCCAGGAACTTCGTGACACGGACAAAATGAAGGTGGAAGAACTCGTTGGGTCTCTACAAACTTATGAATTAAATTTTAAAGCTCCTAAAGGAAAATCAATTGCTTTGAAATCTTCCAAAAATACGGTAGAAGATAAATCCGATTCTGAAGATGACTTAGCTCTTATTGCAAAAAGATTTTACAAAATTTTTAAAAGTAAGAAAAGAGTTGATTTTCAAAAATCAAATGATAAAAAGAAGTTTAGATCTAAAACTCGAAAATCTTTGAAAGACAGTCAGTGTTACAACTGTCATGAGTATGGGCATCTAGCAAACAAATGTCCTAATAAGGACAAACCCAAAAAGAAGGGTCTGTTGGCTACATGAGATGAATCATCTGACTCTGAAGTTTCTTCTGAATCAGAAGATTCTGAAACCGAGTCGGGCAATGAGGTAAAAGCCCTTATGACTCTAGCTAAGCTTACCTTCTCTGATCACGATGATTCTACTAGTGAAGAAAATTTGGATAATGATCATGAGAATGAAGAAGATCTTCAAGATGCTTACAATGCCTTATACAAAGAGAGTTGTAAAATTGTTGTGAAGCTTAAGCTTCAGAAAGAAAAATTTTCTAAACTTAGAGATTGTTTTGACTTGCTTGTTTTAGAAAAATCTCAAATATCAGATTATTTTGAAAAATCAAAAAGTGATTTAGAATTCAAAAACTCTCTGATTGTTGATTTAAAATCTGAAATTGAGAGACTAAAGAATGAAGTGTCTTCTCTTCTGAATTCAAAGGAAACTTGGAGGTATGCCCAAGGTGATTCTAAATTAGAAAAACTCCTATCCGGTTCAAAAAAATGTGGCGATAGATCCGGGTTGGGGTATGATAAAACAATACCTCATAAACAGAAGAATTCTCCACCTAAATTGTGAAAGGAGAATCCTCTAATTCAAAAGAGAAAAACACTTCACAAGGTTTTGTCAAAACAACAAAAAATTTTCAAAAACCTAGAAGCAGCTATGTCAACTTCAAAAATCAGATGAAAAATCCTTTAGCTGAAAAAATAGTTGATTTACTCAAGGAACTTTTAAAATCTAACTCTGTAAGTCACTCTTACAAATATAAACAAAAGAAGACCAACTATGTTCCTAAACCTAAAACTGTTATGAAATGGGTTCCTAAAGTTGACTGCTTGGTTGCTCACACTGCTTTCAAAGCAACTAGTTTCAAAGTGGTACCTAGACAGTGGTTGCTCCAGGCATATGACTGGTGACAAAGCTCTTTTCACCGATCTACAAGATATGACTGATGGGTCAGTCACATTTGGTGATGGTAGCAATTGCAAAATTATTGGCCAAGGTACGGTTCAACTCTATAATCTACCCTTATTTAAGAATGTTTTATATGTTGAGGGTTTAAAACACAATTGTTAAGCATATCTCAAATATGCGATAACAATCATAGTGTGAAGTTTTCCAATCAAGGTTGTGAGATTATAGACAAAAGGGGTCTGTGATATTAACTGGTCTCAGAACTTCTGAAAACTGCTATATAGTGAGAAATGACAGCTCATCTAACCAAATGTGTTACATGGTCCATACCAATGAAACTGAATTATGGCATAAACGCCTTGGACATGTACACTACCGAAATTTATATAGATTGAGCAAAGAAGAACTAATAAGAGGTCTACCAAAGATTCAAAAAGTAGATAAAATATGTGGTGAATGCCAGTATGGTAAACAAACTAGGAGATCTCACAAAAAGGTGAACTCCAATACCACATCAAGACCACTCGAACTTCTCCACATGGATCTAATAGGACCAACTAGAACGGAAAGTCGAGGTGGTAAAAAATATATTCTGGTTATTGTAGACGATTACACCAGATTCACTTGGGTTTCATTTTTAAAGGACAAATCAGAAACCCTTGATGAAGTGAAAAAGATAATCAAACGGATCCAAACTGAAAAATGTTCTCAAGTAAATAAGATCCGAAGTGATCATGGATCTGAATTTGAAAATAGTAGTTTTGAGAAATTCTGTAATGATCATGGAAATCACATGAATTCTCTACACCTAAAACTCCACAGCAAAATGGTATTGTGGAAAGAAAAATAGAGTTCTTCAAGAAATGGGAACTGTTATGCTAAATAGCATGAAGGTTTCTAAGAATTTATGGGCTGAGGCGATTAATACTGCTTGCTATATTATTAATCGTGTTTATACTTGCAAATCAAATAATAAAACGCCCTATGAAATGTGGTTTGACAAAAAACCTACAGTCAAATATTTTCGCGTTTTTGGCAGTAAGTGTTATATTTTACGTGACCGGGAAAACTTGGGAAAATTTGATACTAAAAGTGATGAAGGATTATTCTTAGGATATTCATTAAACAGCATATCGTGTACTGGACAAAAGGACCGGAGTTATTCAAGAGTCAATCAATGTGGTCATAGATAATCACTTAAATACTTCGGCCCCTAGTTCAGATAATGATGAAGTTCTCATAATTGAAAAACCAGAAACTTCATCAAGTGAATCTAATCATGATGTGAGGACTGTCAAAGATCATCCAACTACACAAATCCTTGGAAATCCTCTCACAGGTGTACGCACTCGTAGACAATTAGAAGATTTTTGTAATTACGTGTGTTTCACATCTCAGATAGAACCGGTTAATGTAAAAGAAGCTCTTTCTGATGAAAACTGGATAGTGCGATGCAGGAAGAACTTAATCAATTTGTTCGTAACGATGTCTGGTATCTTGTTCCAAGACCGAAAGATAAACATATTATTGGAACAAAATGGATTTTCAAAAATAAGTCTGATGAATTGGGAAATATTATTCGAAACAAGGCAAGACTGGTTGTGCAAGGGTACACTCAAATTGAAGGTATCGATTTTGAGGAAACTTTCGCTCCAGTTGCACGCCTTGAATCAATCAGATTATTTATATCCATTGCATGTTTTAAAAGTTTAAGATTTATCAAATGGATGTAAAGAGTGCTTTTCTTAATGGTGATTTACATGAAGAGGTTTATGTTGAACAACCTACAGGGTTTGAAGATCCTAAGTTTTCTAATCATGTTTATCGCTTAAGAAAGCTCTCTATGGGTTGAAACAAGCTCCCAGAGCATGGTATGAAAAATTGACTAAGTTTTTACTGGGTCACAATTTTCAAATGGGTAGTGTTGATAAAACACTTTCTGTTAAAAAGCAGAACAATGATATTTTAATGGTTCAAATCTATGTTGATGATATAATTTATGGATCAACTTGTACTGACATGACTGTTGAGTTTGCAGATCTAATGAAATCTGAATTTGAGATGAGTATGGTCGGAGAATTAAACTATTTTCTAGGATTGCAAGTTAAACAGCAATCTGATGGAATTTTTATTTCTCAAACTAAATATGCTCTAAATTTAGTTAAGAAGTTCGGATTTGAAAATGGTAAGAATTTTGATACTCCTATGAGTACTTCTCTAAAGCTCTCAAAAGACTCTACAGGTAAAGATATAGATCCTAAACTATATCGAAGCATGATTGGTAGTTTACTGTATTTAACAGCAAGTAGACCTGATATTGCTTTTAGTGTTGGAATTTGTGCTAGATATCAGTCTAATCCTAAAGAATCTCATTTGACTGCTGTTAAAACATTATTCGTTATGTTGCAAGTTCAGTTAATCTGGGTCTTTGGTATCCCTTTGATACTAGTGTTCAATTGGCTGGGTTCTCGGATGCTGATTGGGCTGGTAATATGGATGACAGAAAGTCAACCAGTGGTGGTTGCTTTTACATTGGAAATTGCATAGTTTCTTGGTTCAGCAAGAAACAGAGTTCCATTTCACTCTCAACTGCTGAGGCTGAATACATTGCTGCAGGAAATGCATGTACTCAGTTAGTCTGGATGAAACGCATGTTAAGTGATTATGGTATTGCACAAGACTCGATAGTTTTATATTGTGATAATTCAAGTGCAATTAATATTTCCAAAAATCCAATCCAGCATTCACGAACTAAGCATATTGACATTAGATTTCACTATATTCGTGAACTTGTTGAAGAAAAAATAATTTGTTTAGAATATATTCCAACCGAGAAAAACAACTTGCTGACATTTTCACCAAACCACTCGATAAATGCAGGTTCAATAAATTGAAATTTGATCTCGGTATGTGTAAATAAAGATGATTGATTATGCTTTTATTATATTGTAAATATCTTCATAGTTTTTTGAAATTTTAAAAAATTTTTTTTTTTAAAAAATGCATGTTTTGGTCTTACACGACCAGTCGAGGATAGTCTCGACCAGTCGTGGTTCGACCGGTCGAGGACTAATCACGACCGGTCGTGTATCGCGCGCTGTTTCTTTAATTGGGGGAAAAATCACTTTTTCCTCATTTCCCTCTTCTTCTCCAACGGGCTTAGCTTCGACCGGTCGTACCCATCTATGGGATTTCTCCAGGTTTGAGTATTTCTCTTGATTTTGTTGAAGAATCTTGAACATTGCTTCTTGTCTTCCTTGTTAGTGTTGATTATTTCATATTTCCTTCAAGGGTTTGGGGTTTTCTTCCTCATTTTCTGATTTGGTTGAAACCATCTTGTTTTTCTTGAAATTTCTTCAATCTTTTCAAGAATATGGATGTTAGAGGTAAAAAAGTGAACTAGTAGAGGTGCTATGACCCCTCCACAAGTTCGTGATTTTCGTACTAAGAAGGTTATTGTTGAGAAAGCAGTTAGTATTAATCATATTGCTCAATTTAATCTTGTTCCTCTCCTTCAATCTGTTGGTTGGTTAACATTTTGAACTGGGGAGGGCCGGCATTTCAGTCAATTGCTCAGGCCATGGTTGCATGTATTACAGACTTTTCTCTTGAGGAATTAACTTTTATTGTTACTACAAGAGAAGGGCCTTTTACTGTGGATCGTCATTTGATTTCTGGCTTAATGGATATTCCAGTAATTGATGATGGAATCCACCCTTCCACGTTGGGTGATAAAGTTACTGAATCTGAGAAACGTCTATTTACTAGAGCACTTTGTAATATGGATGCACCTTGGTCTGTCAATGGTACTGTTCTCAAATCCAGGTGGCTGTTGCCCAGATACAGAGTTCTTCATCGTATTTTTACGTCTAATGTGTATCCTCGGGCTGGTAAAAACTGAGTTGACTCTTCTGATGGTTCGTATACTGTACTCAGTCATTAGTGGTGCTAATGTTTGCTTGCCTTCGTTGATATGTTCTTCTATTATTCAGTTTCGGTCTCAGCCAAGTCATGGTGACATTCCATTTGGATATTTGTTAAATGTCTTAGCTACTCATATGTTGGTCACTATGCCTGTTGGTGAAGCTCCTATCCAACACCTTATTTTCAACAACTCCAACCTAAATAAAATGAAGTTGAGATTGGCCGCTGGTCAAGTTGATAATGTCGAAGGTGGTGGAGCTGCTGGAGTTGGAGATGCGAATGAAGGAGATGATCTTCCTGATGAGGATATCAACATGGATGATCTTTTTGATGATATTGAGTCTGCATCTGAAGATGATCCAGATTTTGTTCCTTCTGATTTCGATGCACGTCTAAGTGCATTAGAAGAAAAGGTAGAAAATATGCATGTTGGCCATAATGCACAATTTAAGAAAATGCATAAGTATTTGAGGCGCTTACAGAAAGGCCTTCATCATATTGATGCTACCATTCCTGCTCCGTCTTCAGGGTCTGATTAATTTTTTTTTAACTATAGTTTGAACTGATTTCACTTTGATTTCTCTTGGTACTGTTAAACTTATAACTGTGACTTTGGTTTGTAATATCTTCTCCTAACACTTTTATGCACATTCTCTATTTTACTTCTTGAGCTTATGGATCTTCCTTTGTCATATTTTTGACAAAAAGGGGGAGAAAAGAATGGTATATATATATGTATTGTGTTGTTGATGGTGTGTGCATCATTCCTTAATGGGGTGCATCATTCCTTAATGGGGAGTCTTATTGAGGGGAGTGATTCATCTCTCATATTGTGTATGGTTGACATGTGTTGACAACTGATTCATGATTCTTTATATTGTGCTTTTATATATATGTTTTGTCACAAATTTGCCAAGGGGGAGATTGTTAGTGCTATATATGATACCTCTTTGATTGTCAAATTTTGTGTGTCAAAACCTTGGTATGTTCTATGTCTTGGTGGTTCTATGTTTAAGACAACCATGGACTCTTCAAGCGGCTTCAAGGTATATTTCGAAGATATAAAGAAGAAGATATATAGAAAAAGATATATAGAAGAAGAATAAAGAAGAAGAAATAAAGAAGACACGGTATTCTTTATTCACGCAAAGGTTATTCAAGTTCAAGATACAAGCAGTGTTTGAAGGTGTGAAGCTCAAAAGCAAACTCAAGATAAATGTTGGTGTCAAGTTTTTTGACGACTCGTACTTCAGGCTTCAAGTACTAAAAGATTTATCATTCGTTGAATGAAGTAGAGTTCAATGTCCATACTTCATTATTCAGGTTTGATTGACCATAGTCATTGACCTTAGGGTAGGTCATTTTGGATACATTATTCAAATGTATTTAAACATGTTTTTGATCTGCTCTTAGACCAGCCCTAGGTCTGGTTCGACCAGTCCTAGCACTGGCTCGACCTGTCTAAGAATTTCCTAGGCCAGTCTTGGATTGTTCAAATTTATCGGATTTTCTGGTTCGCTCACGACCAGTCTTGGAGTCTGCTCGACCGGTCGTGGGATGTCCTCGACTCGAACCTCGACCAGTCGTGGAGCCTCGATTCAAACTCCAGTGACTAAATTCACAGTCGCTCGACTAGTCGAGAAGGGGTCTCGACCGGTCGTGGACGAACTTTCGACCAGTCGTGGACTGCCTACGACCGGTCGAACATCGGTTTTCCTGATTCCGCGCAGAAATTCAAAAATCTGTTTCTTCTAAGACCAGTCGTGGGAACTCCTGACCAGTCGAAGACGAATTTCTGTAGCTATAAATAGCACACGAATTTTAGATTTTAATCATCGAAAAATCTATCAAAGCAAGGCTCCACTCTGAGATAAGTCGTGTTTAATTTAAGCTAATTTGCGCTTCATTCTAATTCTTTTGTTAGCTTTTTGCATTTGATTTTATTCTAAATTCCAATCATATTTGAAAAGGGGAAATCGTGTCCTCTTTCTTCTTGGAATTAAAATCAAATAGAGCTAGCCCTTTGTGATTTCATTAAAATCAATTAGAACTTAGAACCTCAATAATTTGAGTATTGGACATTGAACTATCATATCTACTCTGATCGGTTCTTCCGGGCTACTGCAAAAGGATAAGATCCAGGTATTCTACATTCCTGTAATTTCTATTGGTTTGTATGAGATTTGCCAGAAAAATCTCTATGTGTATGGTTATCTGAGGAGAGCCAGAAAACTCAGATTGTGGGTTTTTGAATGTGTGTAAGCCCAAGTGATAAAGACACAATGAAGGTTTTTGGTGAACCTGTGAAAACCAGTTTTATTAGAGAACGCTAATATTCCTCCTGTGTGAGGATATTAGGAGTGGAGTAGCATTCTGTGTGGCTGTTTGAGGACAGTTGGTGAACACACAGGCGAACCACTATAACTTCTTGTCTTGTGGATTGAATGGTTATTTAATTCCTATCTTATCATCATTCGTTCTTTTTCCCTGAATGTGTGAATGTTGTAACAGTTGAAATTACAAGCAAGTGTGGGAATGTTGTAATAATTTAGTGATTTATACAATTTCTATTTCCAGCAATTCTCTCTATTGATTCAAGTTTTAAATTCCAAAATTGTTCCAGCAAGGTTGCCCTGCCATTTTTATGGTGTGGATGGCTGTCCCTAGAACAAGACATTTGTAAAATCAATTTATTCAGTGCAGTTTGTATTTATTTCTTATTCCTCTTTGATTTGAGAATTTGATACAAAGACATTTCTAGACATAAGGTTGTCCTACCATAAACATTGGGTTTTTGGTGAAAGGTTGTCCTTAGAACAACGTTTGTATCAACCTCTCAAATTCAGTTGTTTGAGGTTGCATTTCATTTCTGCATTGCAATTTATTTAATTAGTTCATTGGCTATCATACTTTGTTAATTCCGCTATTATAAGTTTTTATTTGGCATTGTCCTATTCACCCCCCCTCTAGGACATATAGCTTGGCCATTTCACAACTGCTAGAAATTGATTCACTGTCTCGAGAGTTGGTCATGGTTGAATGGGACACTGTGTTCAAGTTGTCAGCCTACGCTGGGGCGACGAGCCTCCCCGTAGCGACCGCAAGCGATCCCGCTTCCCAGCACTCCCCACGTGCTTGCAATCGCGGGTGGGGACTCCGATGGGATCAAGGATCGCGGGGTCTTGGCCTCGCACGTTGAGGGGTTTTAGCCTCGCAAATGGATGATGCATTGATATCGTCGGGGTGTACTAGTTTCCCCAATCTGCTGGATGAACGGAATTAACAAAATACTCGACTAACATTATCCATGCATCTCATTGCAATGAGGGAGTGTTGGTCATGCGTGACCTTGAGACGAAGTTGCTCTAGGAAGTGTCGTGGGTGAGGTCATGCATCATACCATAATTCAAGTATACGCATTTAGCAAGATTAATTAGAGATGTGTCAATTTATACTTTTTATTAAATTCATCATGGAATTGTTATTTGATGTAACTTATGACTAGTGATACCCACTGAGTTAGCTACTCACTCCCACTCTGTGACGGTGTTTTAAAACACCAACTAGACACTTTACTAGATGCAGGTGAAGCGGAGCTCGACGAGCTGAGCGGTGTGAGCATGGATGAGGAAGAGGAGCCTCCTACTTCCAGCTTATGGGCGGATCACCGTAAACTGTGCGGGTTAATTATGGGTTGTTAAGCTGTGGATGTAGGTATCATTTCTTTTGGACATTTATTTTATAAAATTTTGGGCGACGCCTTGTGCAACCTGTTGATATTCTTATAGACTTGTAGTTATTAGTCACATTTATTTCAGTAGATTAGTTGTGGTTGTGGTTTATGTTCCAGCCGATTCCTTTATTGCTCATTTAAACTGATTTATGTACAAATCACCATAATTAGGATATAAGCGACACCTGGGAATTTAGAGGCTGAGTTCCTACAGGGCCCCTGAAAACCCGGGGTGTTACATCTCCGCTCTCCCATGCTTCAATTAGCTACCCAATGCTCCCTCGATCACGTTGCCGCCGCTTTTCCAAGGCTTAAGCTACACAAACAACCACCTTACATGTTGTGCTCCGTTGAGATAACCAAGGTGATGGGAGTATGTTGAATCTCTTACAACTAATGGGAAGTTGTTTTCCTAAGGGATTCAACTAGATGGGTCTCCTAGAAGACTTGAACAATGATATACCAAGAATGCTCAAGTCCAATATCCAGGAAATGTAAGAGTTCAAGCATATCTCAATGTTGAGGTTGAAAGCCTCATTAGAGTTGAAATCTTAAAGGAGATTTCTTAGAACTCAATAGAGTAGAGGCTATGAATAAGGAATATGCATATGGAATCAACTTACCTCTGGTTGCTCCAAAAACCCATCGAAAAGCCCAAGAATCGATGCCTTTTAAAAACAGTTCGAGATCCAATGGTAAAAAAAAACTGACAAAAAAACAAAAAAACAAAACGGTTCTATTGATGTCATCGAAGGTCCTTTTATGTCATTGAAGAAACCTTTGATGTCATCCAAGGGTTTCCCTATGTCATCGAACAATCTAGACAAATATGGTATTTTCTTGTTGGACAAATCTGGACCAGTTTCGATGTCATCGAACTGTCCTTCGCTTGCATCGAACATCAAGCTTCCATGTCATTAAAGGTGCTTTGATGTCATCGAAGGTGCTTTGATGCCATCGAGAAAATTAGGGAAAAAATCTACAAACCTTACTGGACAATCTCTGGATCTCAATCGATGTCATCAAGGAGGCTTCGATGCCATCGAAACATAAGTTTCGATGTCATCGAAGGGACCTCGATGCCATCGAGAATTTCAAAAGGAAATCCAGTGGTTGACTCTCAATCAATGTCATCGAGCAGGTCTTTGATGTCATCAAAGATTGTTCGATGGCAGCTCGTGCCATCAAACATCAATCGAATTCTGCTGTTTGGGCTTATCTTTTACATAGCAGATTCACACCTCTTGTAGCATTGTTTATCATGTTTTTCTTAGTCTATTAAGGTTAAGAGATGGTCAAATTTGTATTCATATTAGGTCAAGATCATCTAGAGGTGTATGGTTGTTTTGGGTCAAGGTTAGGGTTACTAAGGCATATCTTTTACCTGTATGTGCTCCTTGATGCTTTTGCTTCACTCGTGTCTTCGGTCTTCACTTTCCAAAGGCTTAACCGACTACGGACACAACGGCTCACATGATTGACAAAACAGGGTGCAAAAAATGAGTGCACTAACATTTTTGAGAAAATATTTGGGGGTTATAAATACCTACATCCCTTTGTTTCTTCCATTCCTTTCAAGCCCTGAGAGAGAGAGAGAGAGAGAGAGAGAGAGAGAGGAACAAAGAGAGATATTTGAGTGTGCTGGAGATTAGAGTTGGATCTTGCCACTTTGGATCGCGTCGGTTCCTCTGGATCACCTCCGACCGGTAACCTCTTATCTTAGCTTGGATTCTAGAGCCCTACACATCGTGTAACCCACCCCCATTTAGAGCGGAAGGCATACGTGAGGCATAGTATCACTAGAGCCTTGGATTCATGCCGAACTGAGCCGTTTAGTCGATCACTGGATCCCAAGGTAATATAACCCTTTTAAAATTCCCGAGTAAACCCTAATTTGGGTAGAGTTAGTATGATCACATGTGATCAAAGTAGTAATTTGGGTTTTCCCTAATTTTCAGCCCTAAAAATCGCCTCTATCGGATCACACCCAAATTGAAGTGGTAGAATCACGAAATCCAAACCCTACCTAATGTGATGAATCTCCCTTTAAGCTTTCCCTTGACATTTTTAGTCTAGTGATAATATCAATATTTGAATAATCGTATTAACACTAACCTTTGAATTATGAAATAATCCTTGCTAGAATTCATGACATGTTTAGAATCATGTATATTATATAATAGCTTAGCTCTTGCATGGGATAAATCACACACGCGCACTCCTTAACCTACTTCAAATTGCTTGAATATGTTCCTATCTTATAGGAATTATGCAATTATGTATTATAACATGCTTTAGTGGAATCACCCGTGTTACATGCTAAATGATTATATATATATATATATATTATATATATATTATATATATATATATATATATATATATATTATATATATATATATATAGGATATGACAATTGGAATCCCCTTGTAGAAATTGTGGGATTATGGGAATTAAGAGTAGAATCCGAAGGTTCAGATTGTCCAGTTCATGTCATCATGCGAGGCGCAACTTATGTTGGAAAGGAATGTCAAATTTATGACTGTATGGTTGTGACACCTACTTGATTATCGACCTTAAACTATTGGCCCTCTTGTGTCTAGATTAAATAAAATTGGATATCGACTTACCATCTTTGTGGATCATTGTACATTGTTGGCTTTGTTTAGGTGGAATCCTGTTGTTGTGTCCTTTAATAGAATTGTGCCTTGTTGGCTTTGTTGGGAAGACCCATTGTCGAGATTGTATATAAGTCAGTGATGGTAATGAAAGTGCACCTACTTATGCCCTGGTTTGTCAAGTTACGTGAATGGTAAGTCAGACTGGCTACATAACTTGATAGGAAGATTATTTCAAGCGTCTGCCTCAACCGGAGGTGTGGAAGCTCGCAATAGGTAAATCATAGCCTCACATCCCATGTCCCAAAATACCAGGTGATTAAAACCCTTAAAACAAAATAGACATCTTAGGATTTTTGTGGTGAGAAAACTTTTTCAAAATTGAAAAATCTCTATATTTTTCTCGCCTTGTCGATCTTATCGAAACACCCTCGATATGATTGACCTGTTCTATCAATGTCCTCGATACCTTAACGATATTATCGATGAGAGGACCAAAAGTGTCCAACAACTAAATATTCATCTGGACGGATTTATCGATGTATCGATACACATATCGATATCATCGATATAAGTACAAATATGTCTAACAACTTCATAACATATCTGGACGAATTATCGATGTATCGATACACCTATCGATATCATCGATATTCAAATCTCGAGTCCATCGAGAGTAGCTCGATAAGATCGACAGACAGTTTTTCGGCGCCCCTGTTTTTTAAAGAAAATCTCAAAAATCTTCGATAGCATCGATGCTCTTTCGATATGATCTAAATTCAAATGTCGATAACATCGGAAGTCCATCGATGATATCGATCGTGGGCGCGCATATCTTATAGCAGATATTTCAGGTTGTTTTTAACTATGATCGGGGGCCCTTCGATAGAATCGATATTCAAATATCGATGATATCGGCACTAGGTCGATTGCATCGAACAAAGCCATAAATTGTCCAGCAAACTCAAGATAAATCAGCTGGAATTACCGATGCCTCGACTCTGATCTCGATATCATCGACATTCAAATTTCGATGATCTCGATGGTTCCCCATTCAATCTTAAAATCCTGAAATATTTCAAAGTCAAGTCTCTCTCATTTTTCAAGTGTCGATGGATCGATCCTGTCATTGATGGAATCGGAGTTCAAAATTCGATGACATCGACAATATCTTCGATTCATCGACCAGTTGGCAAGAAGTTTCAAAATTAAGCGTATGACATTGAGTCCGAGTCATCGAGTAGACTATCGATGCTATCGAGAGTATACACTGGATGATATCGAACCTGCTAGATGATATCGAACTCTGTCATAAATGTGACTATTTTATATCTGTTTGAACTTTTTGCCTATATATAGAGGACTTGTCTTTTGTTGCTGTAAGAGAGAAAAGAGAGAGCTTTTGTGTGTTTCAACTTACATCTTATACCCTAAGCCCTTTCTCTCGAGGGAGTTTATCCTCCAATCCACCCTCACCATTGATATTCAATAGAGTGGATTGGGGAATGAACTTCCGCATTCAAGGATCCTTTAGCTACTACCTTAATGGCAAATCATTAAGTTGGGATGCCTTGAATGCATAAGATTGGAACTACTCTACCTTCCTTATAGAAAAACCTTTAGAGAGTAGGATTCCATCTTAACCTTGACCCAACCCTAAGCCTAGTCTTGGTATATCTTTTGTGTTGCGGATCAAGGAAGCAAAAGACCCTTTGTCAATAAGGAGGAGGAGATCTTCGGCGTTGTGCTTAGCGGGACTCATCAACTTATCTGTAAGTATCTAAAGTCCAAGAGGACACTTGCGATCATTCCTTTCTAGGATTGAGTCTTAAGTGGTTCTCACCCTTGAAGCCCTCGTAGGAGGCCTCCGGCGGGAGTGTACGTTGTGGGTGTGTAGTGTGGACCCTTGCTCTGTGGAGAGCATAAACATCCGGTTACGAGTGAAGCAATAAAACTCCCGGGTGCGTTATGTGGACCCTTGCTCTATGGAGAGCATAAACATCTGGTTAGGAGTGAACCAGTAAAACTCCAGGGTTAGAGGTGAACCGAGTAGAAACCTCCATGTAAAGATTGAAGGTGAACCTGATTTAAAACCTTAGGTTTGAGGTGAACCCTGGGAAACCTCCTTAGTGAAATCTGGTACACTCAAGGGTTGAGTGCGGCAGCCGGGAGTGGAGTAGACTTATCGTCGAACCAGTATAAATATGACTGTGTTTGCGATTGCTATTCTTCTATGTGTGTGTTCTATGTCAATGCTTTCATATCCATATATCTGAGATCACACCTCACACACTTACACAGTCATATTCATCATAAACTAGTTTGTACACTGCTTACTTCTTTCATAGTTTGTGATTAGATCCTCCACTGGGCTTGGAAGACAGTAGAGTTATTTTTTAGTAATCCTAATATATGTCTGTTATTAGGATTAGTGTGATAGGATTTTAAATAAATCATAAAAACTTTTAAAAAGTCCTATTCACCCCCCTCTAGGACATATTGGCATATTCCGACTTCAACTCAAGCGGTCTTCATCGCTATTTCAGGTAAGGTTTACTTGTTGGATCAAAATGAGCCACTATTTGTAGAAGCTTGTATAAATGGGTTGTTTGTAAATTGGACTAACAACTATTAGATTAATCATGCATCCATAGCACATGGGCATTATCAAGTGGCTAAATACTATGGTAGCAGGTACCTAGAGGTACTTTTGTTAGTTCCTAGTCCATCGGACAATCCTTTGTGTGCTAGTTGTTATGAGAAAGTACTTAAGGAAATCAGAGTGACTCTTGAGAAGATCCACATAAGCGTGAATCCAACGAACATGCTTATAAAGGCGGTTCTTACAGAGAAGTTTAAGTTTTGTACTACTTTTTTAAGCATAGTAAAGCTTGACGAATATAGAGTGTGCATGAGAAGCGACAACAATGATGGAGCTATGATGGAGTCAAGTAGAGATGAAACTTAGAGCTGTGGGTCATGATAATTGAAGACATTATGGAAATTGTTGTCAGATGTCTTCAATTTTTCTGTAATTGGGTTTATTAATGACGTCAACAGATCACTAAATCCCATCAAACAACTATCGATCCCATCGACAGCCATCTTGACAACCCACTCGATCCCATCGAGAAAATTTTATTTTTTAGCCTTTGCTCATTGGACAAATTTGGGTCCTAATCGATCTTATCAAAGATAGCTTCGATTCCACCGATGGACCATTGATGGCACTCGATCTGATCAAAGCTTTCGTTGATCAACTTGAGCTATTTTATGAAATTGCAAGTTTTTTCTCTTAATTCTATTTTAATCCTATTTAACGGTTTGCAATTGAAAATTAGGGTATAAAAAATGTACTTGAGACTTTTGTAAGAAAAATGAGATCAAAGCTAAGGTTTTTGTATGATTTTATTTCTCGGCTCGATCTATTGTAAAAATGATTATCATAGTAAATTCATTGTCGCTTGGTATGTTATTTTTCCATGCAAGAGTTTTTCCACGTAAAACTTGTGGCCAGGTAAGTTTATAATAGTCGGCGTCTAGAGCAAATGAACAATGAACTGATGAAATGGTGGATATAAAGCATGGGTACTCGAACCCTTGACCCGGTGTTAAAAATCCAGAGAGTCTACCACCCGAGTAAGACCAAGGACCCAAGTGCGGTAGTGGAAAGCATGGCTACTTACTGTACCATGGACCCCTTCGTGGTCCATAATGATGTGCAATGGTTAATTATATACTGTGCATCAGGTACACCTTCCAACTGTGCAAGGAGATGGACGCAAAATGCCTGGAAAGTTCTTGTGGTCAGGAGATATGTGGGGCCCACAGAGATTCCCGTGATAAATCCATCCCATCACTTTCTCAAGATCGCGATCGGACAGGAGTAAAAAAAATCAGGCAGATCCAAAGGTAGGGTACAGTACAACACCAAACAGTGGGGATTGTACGCCTACCATGGGAAACTTTGTGGGCCTACAAGCTTTGTATGATAATGATATTGTGCCTAGAGCTGTACACAAGTCGAGTCGAGTCGAGTATTACCCTACTCGTACTCGACTCTTAACGACCGACCGCTGCTCACACTCGAGCTCTACTCGGCCGAGTAGCATGACCCCCTGCTCGTACTCTACTCGCCCGAGTACGAGCCGAGTACGAGTAGTAAACGAGTCAAGTCGAGTCCGAGTTTTCGAGTCGAGTCCGAGTACTAGCACACAAGTTGAGCACCGAGTGCGAGTTTTCGAGGCGAGTTCGAGTCCGAGTCTGAATTTGAGCCCAATTCGAGTAGGGTTTTTGAGTAACGAGTTCGAGCTTTGAGCCAAGTTCAAGTTATAAATTGAAATTAATTTGAATTTCAATTCGATTGTCAATTGAAATTCGAAGTTAAACGAAACAATAAAATATATAAAATGCACATAATTACATTACATTGTTACATAATTACATTAACGTATTTACATAATTACATTACATTGTTCAAAACGACAATTTATAACTAATAACCTCTATAAGATGAGTGTCTTCCTGTTCCTGTATTGTCATCTGATCCATCGGAACTGCTATATATTTTTTCATATACAAATTGATTCACTTCCTCTGAGTTAGAAGGTGAAGAGATTTTTCCTTCGTGCTCTTCTACACTTTCAACTAGATTTTTCAAACTTGCTTTATGTGAAGAATTGTATGTAGTACCCAATGCCCTATAAAATTCACCGAGACAAGTCAGGAATTTCAATTTGTTACTCTTTTTCTTCTTCTTATTTGTCGTACTCGACGAGTAACTTGACCCTGCTTCAACATCGTGCTGTCTTTGACTCGAATATCGCTGAAGTCTAGAAGCATCTTCCATACTGCGTTTTATGGCGATTTGGAATTGTTCTTCCTCCAAAGCTTTTAATGTGGCTTCCTCCTCTGCATTTTTTGTGGATGTCATTTGTGTACCAAATCCAGAAGCAGAAGGTTTGGATGGAGTGGAAGGCTTTCTATTTGAATCTAACAGGGCTTGAAAAAGAATTTGGACATCCTTAGGGGCATTGGGGCATGGTTTTGCATCACCACCTCGACATGACAAGTGTAGGCGAAAATGATTAGTCTTGTGCACAAACTTTGCCCCACACAAACCACACTTAATCTTTGTTTTTCCAAACCATGGCGGTGATTCAACTAGGGAAGCATAGTCCCAAATGTTTGTCGATGGCTCAGATGACGACATATCTACATTCAATTTTTAATAAAAAAATCAGAATATTGATAAATAAATTGAACTTGATATAGCAACAAAAGAAAGCAATATAAATGTATCAAAATTCAAAAATAAAAGTAAATGAACAGGCATATGTAAATAAATATCGATGATTCAAAGTCTTCCAAACCACATTCCAAAAGGACCAACACTTTCGTGTTTGCAGTTGCAGTGAAATAATATTACAGATCATTCAACATTTAGCCAAAAAAATTGAAAAATCGAAAATAATTACTGATCTGTAGGAAGAGACTCATCACGAATCTCAATTTTCTCTTCTTCATCATCATCATTCATATCTCCTCCCCATATCGGGCGCAACCAATCTTGCGTAAATCAACGCTTCAACTGTGTTTGGCGAAAGTGAGCTTCGATACTTGCTCACAACCCTGCTCCCTGTACTGAATGCGGATTCTGATGCCACTGTTGAAACTGGTATTGATAATATGTTCCGTGCCATCACAGATAATGTAGGGTATTTTGATTCACTAACCCTCATCTTTCACCATTCCAACACATCAAATTCAGCTCGCACTACGATTTACTCCTTGAGGTACATTTTTAACTCTGATTCCTTAGTATCAACTCTCATTCGTGCTTGTGCCAAATATGATATGTATTCATTTAGCACATCCGGATTACCAGGTACAAAAATATCCGCATCTCTACTTTCTTCAACACCCACTGCAGGTAAAGTATTAACATACGATTTATACAGATCTTCAAGGGCTTCACGAACCTTAGACGTTTCTGCTGCCGCTCTTTCAGTAGGATAAAGCTTCATGAAAATAAAGCTAACCAATCCCATATTACAACGGGGATCAAGAACAACTGCCAAGGACATCAACAGATAACATTCATGCCAGTATTTATCAAACTTCGTCTTCATACCAACTGTCATCTGACATATGAAATCTGGACCCGCACTAGCATTTTTCTGTAGAGCATCCTTAATCTTTCAAAGAGACGGAAGAAACAGATTCGCGGTTGGATACTGATTCCCAGAAAAAATCTTCGTGCAGTCGTAGAAAACTTGGAGAAATGTGTGAACTTGTTGTGCTTTGGCCCAATCATCTGTGCTCGACAACCAAGAATACGTTCTGTCATGCGCCGCATATTCAGGAAATGCAAGCTGTAATTCTATTGCCGCATCTAACATTTCATAGGTCGAGTTCCAATGTGTACAGACATCCAACTTCAACATTTTTTTAGATGGCACATTCAAATGTTGGATGATGTCATTTCATACACTCAGCCTCGATGGCGACCCCCTTATATATTTCACACTTTCTCTTATGTTCTCTATAGTGTCGTCGATTGCTTTCAGCCCTTCTTGTACAATCAAATTTATAATATGGGCACAACATCTAACCTGAAATATTTTTCCTTCAAAAAATAAATTTCCTGTAGCCCTGAACTGGTTACGTAAGCATGAAATGACACTGTCATTTGTTGAAGCATTGTCTAAAGTTATTGATGAAATTTTCTTCTCAATGCCCCAGCCTTCTAGACAATTGTAGATGCAATCTGAAATAAGTAAACCAGTATGTGGAGGAGGAAGGTGTTTGAAGTTCAAAATTCTCTTGCATAGTTTCCAATCCTTATCGACATAGTGAGCAGTTAATGAAATGTATCCTTTTCTTTGATTGGACGCCGTCCATAAATCAGAAGTCAAAGCTATTCTGTTCACTGAAGCTAAAACTTCTTTCAGTTTCATCTTCTCCTTTACGTACATCTTCATGCTTTCTCTCGGCACTGTGACGCGGGAGACATTCTCGACCCGAGGGTTAAAGAATTGACAGAAAGCCCTAAACCCTTTACTTTCAATCATTCAGAAAAGTTTTTCTTCCAAAATCACTAATCTAGCAAACCACTCATTTAGCTTCTCCTTGTCAAACTTATGAGTGGTCACTACGCTTTGGGAGTCGTCCTCTTCTGACTTCGTAAATGACAGCGTCTGTTGGCTGGGAGGAGGGAGTCTTGTTTTCTTAGGACACGTCTTCAAATGTCTAATTAGATATGTCGTAGATCCTCCTGGAATCTTGCTGAATAACCCTTTGCAGTTATTACACTTTATCTTCTGTACACCGTTAACTGTCACATCTTCGAAATCATCCCACACTGCTGATCTCTTCTTCTTCCCTTAGCATGCGGTTGACGTGTCTGTGTCTCCCTCTACTATTAGAGGAGATGTGGCCGATGCACCCATTCCAGGGGTATTTGGGCTTTCATCTTGACTAACCATTTATAAAATAAAGTTCTCGATATGTTATACGGCGATACCTAGGGTCCTAGATGGCTAGACGGCTAGACCGCTAGACGGGCATAATTACTTAACTGTCTAAATCAGTCACCCATTCAAAGTCAGATGGATTATAATGCTTCACTTTTCAATTTAAATGCTACGCCGAAATTCCGACAGCATCTCCCCTTATCTCTCCAGAATATATTAATCTTGTATTTGATTCTCATGTCAATCATCAACACAAAGTGTGGACATTTGACGACGAAAATAAATACATGAAATATATCCAGAGAGAAAAATGAGAGACGAAACCAGAACAGGCAAATGCATTTAAATTGGAATAAATGAAGACATTACAATCTATCTAACCTGAACTGTCCAAAAAGGGACAATTTGAACGATTTCTATGCACCAAGAACACACTGAATCTATGTCTGGCAACATAGAAATCTTCAAATGGGCAACTGATTATCCTATACTACAAGTCTACAACTAGAACAATACAAATAATTCATATCTATGCAAACAAAGGAGCATGCTGAAATTGACATTTATCATCTAGCTAACTAATAACAATATGTCAAATGAAAAGCCAAGGCATCTTAAAGTGGTGGCATTTAACACTAACAAAGTAAAAGTAAATTGTCATTTATAAAGTAAATTAAGTCAATTCAATGTATGTATTGTATATCCATCTATTTTGCCCTCTCATTTTAATGTGTGCCAAAAAAAATGAAGCATATCCAAATCTAAGTAAACACGCCTGGCCAAACAGGCCGTAAAATTGGTGGGCGACTGGGCGTTCACCCGGCCAAACAGGCCCTAAAATTGGAGGGCAAGTAAACAGTACAGTGGGCTCCAGAAAGTTTTTAATGGTGGGTGACTGGGCATTCGCCCGACCAAACAGGCCCTAAAATTGGATCTAATCCCATCCAGTTCGCCCGGCCAAACAGGCCCTAAAATTGGAGGGCAAGTAAACAGTACAGTGGGCCCTAGAAAATTTTTAATGGTGGGTGACTGGGCGTTCGCCCGGCCAAACAGGCCCTAAAATTGGATCTAATCCCATCCAGTTCGCCCGGCTAAACAGGCCCTAAAATTGGATGGCAAGTAAACAGTACAGTGGGCCCTAGAAAGTTCAATCGTACCGACCGAGCGTTCAATCCCCCTCCAACGATCTTAATCCCACAATTATATTAGCAATTTCTACTATATATTAGCAATAAAAAATAAAAAATCAACCCTAGGCCTTACCGGGCGAGCAGAAGAGGGACGACCGGCAGCTGCATGCAGGGCAGGGCGATGACGGATGATGGGACGAGTGGCAGCGACGAGCTGAGGCACCGGAGAGGACGCAGGGACGAGTGGCAGGGTCTAGCACCGCCGGACAGGGGAGAGTGAGAGAGAGAGAGAGAGAGGGAAGAAGAGGGACGGCCGGACGGGCTCTGGCCTCTGGGCTCTAGGAGAGGGAGGGGGAGAGAGAGAGAGAGAGAGAGAGAGAGAGAGAGAGAGAGAGAGAGAGAGAGATTTTGAAAGCTCGCTGGGAGGGAAGGGGTCGGGCGCTGCTTGAAAACGACGAGTGGGGTAGGTTTTTTTTTTTGGGCATTTTTATACACTTGTACGAGTCGAGTAATGAATCGAGTACCGAGTCGAGTACTGATAGACTCGTACTCTACTCGTAATCTAAACGAGTAGTGAAAACCCGATCGTACTCGGCTCTAACTCAGGCAAGTCGAGTACGAGTCGAGTATTCCGAGTCGAGTCGAGCGAGTACTCGAGCCATAGTCTGCTCGTGTACAGCTCTAATTGTGCCTACAGTTTATCTGTGTGAGTAGTAACCCTGTGAGCGGTTTGGCCGGCATATAAACGTCACGGCCGGCTCATGGTGGACGCTTCTGTTCTCACTCTTGTGTCCTGCGGCCTACCTGAGTTTTGGATCTTCCTGATTTTTAATCCTGTCCTAATCTGATCTTGAGAAACTGATGGATGGAGTGGATTTGTCACAGGAATCTCAGTGGGCCCACATAGCTTCGACAGGAGATCTTAGTCTGAATATTGAAGTTGGTCTACTTACAAAGGTCATGGAAACGTTCAGGGCCTTGTTGATGGACGGCATGGATTTTATATACACATTACAACGGATTCTACATATACATTTTCCAATGATCCCTTTATATCATAAACATATCCATGTGTTTTCAAGACAAGGACGAATCCATTTCTCCAACTCTAAAACCATGCTTATATGCCCAAAACACACCATACTAACAAACAACAAGTGAAAACTACATCAAAACACACCACCCTTGAACTAGTTATCGCGTTTGATCTACAGCTGCAGAGGCGGCTTGATTTCGATCCTAGACACACCTCCCTTAGCTTCCACGGATTTAGCAACCTCCACATCTCCAATGATCACATCCACACCAATGTTGTCCATCCTCTCCTCCTCATCATCAATGTAATTGGGATCGCCTTCGTCAATGGCGGGAGGTGCAGCCAACAGTTCGTTGTACGTGGGGTCAGTCGGACCTTCTCACGTGAACTTCCCACCGTGGCCTGATTTGTGTGGGCCGTGTGCAAGGCCGAGACCATCGACGGGGTGACGATCCATGCGTATGACGCCCTTGTCCCACAACTTCTTCTCAATGTAACGGAGTGTGTCGGGGTTGAGAGTGCTTATTACTTCCTCCTTTTCCGCCCTTTTTTGGCCTTCTTCATCTTTGCTCACCATCCAAAACGTTGAACTCTCTCTCGTATCGTCATCCATTCTCTTTCTTTTCCTCTCAGTTGCGGCTAGGATGCTTTCTAATGTGTTTTTATACGGAGAGGGGACCAGCCATGTGGCTTTAGTGGGTCATACACGCGTCTTAAAAGAGGACAGGTGTTGACAGGACTCGTCCGCAGAGGGGGCGCAGATTGGATACTGACATGATCTCGTCAGTATCCAATCCGCGCCCTTGTAGAGGGAAGAGGTGCCTCATTCACATCACTCCACCGTAGTGCGGTCACGTGCGGCAATGGTGTTAGGTGCAAGTGGGCAGAAGGACAGTCGGTAACCTACAATGGTCGGTAAGAGAGTTCAACACAAACAGTTAAGTACTTTTTTTTAATGAAATTGTGTAAAGCTGTACACGAGTCAAGCTAGCTCGATAAACTCGCTTGACTGACTCATCAAAAGATTCAGATTTGTCTAAGCGTATGTAACTGTTGCTTGAATAAAAATGAGTGTTCCCGCTTAGTTAGGTTCGACTCGAACTCGACTCACTGAAAATATATTAATATAATTTATTGTATATAAATTCTTAAACGGATAAGTAAATTATTAAATTCATCTGTTAAGTGTATCAAGTGTCAAGTGAAGTTGCTCTAAAACTAATTGATTTATATTTAATTGAAGTATACAACTATAAATCATATATTTAATTTATGCTTTGTAGTTGAATACTTGAATTAAGCATAAATCAATTTCAAGTAATCAAATACAAGTATACACAAATTTAAAATTTCTCAAATAATCTTAAATTTAACTATTTAAGTAATAAAAAATCATATCCAATCCAAGTAAATTACTTCAATAAAACACAAATCCGACGCAACCGAACCTGACACTGACCCAACCCACATCCTGATACAATACGACACTGACCCAACCGTGACCCAACCTGACACTGAGTCGTTGACCCAACTTGACGCTGACCCAACCCAACGCTAACCTAACCCGACCCAACCTAATGCTAACCCAACCAAACCCACACTTTGACCTAACCGACGCAACCCTGACCCAACTCAATTGCATTTATATATATAGGGAAAGGTACTATGCGCTCGAGCTCACGGGTCCGTCCCATGAGGTCGATCTGTGTGGGCCCCACTGTGATGTGTTTCGAACATCTACCCCATCAGTCAGATGCACCATTCCATCGTGGGCCTAGGTCCCAAAAATCAAGTCGATCCGTGACTTATGTGGGCCACACCACATACAGAAGTGGAGAGGAGCCGTACACCATTAAAACATTCATAACCATTTTTGAGGGCCCACCGAGATGTGGTTTACAAATCCAGCCCATCCATTATGTGTGTCCCACTTGAATGAGGGTTCAGACCAAGTTTTAGGCACATGCAAAACTCAGGTGGGCCCCACCAAGTGCTTTTATATGTTTTAACGGTGTCTTCACATAATTTTAGATGGTATGACCCACCTGAGTTCCGTATACGGCTGATTTTTGGGATATCCCATAATTTAAAGGGTACCCATCAAATGCACGGTGTTGATGGTCGACACGCATCACGGTGGGGCCCACACAGATCGACCTCACGATAAGCTTATCGTGAGCTCGAGCGCATAGTACCTTTTCCTATATATATATATATATATATATATATGAATTCTTAAATTTTCCATGTTGGACAGTTTGGTAATATATCATGTCCTTAATGTTACTTACACAATTTATATAGAGTTTGAGATTTGGTGCATCAACCCAGTTTATTCTCTGAATATACGGTTCTCAACTAGTTGACTGCCTCCCATATGTGAATAACAGATAATGGTGATGACACTCAAACAGTAGAGAATTTTTACATATATTTGGAGAATTATGGGGAGATGCTGCCGAATTTTCGAATCGCATGTAAATTGTGTGAGTAGAGTACATGATATATTACTGAATGGGATAAAAAGTGAAATTAAAAGTTGGGAGACATTAGAAAATGCCTACTTACAAATCACATATTACAATCACACCTTCGAACTTCACATATCTTACGAGTGTTTTCTTATTTTCATATTTAAAGATGGCTAGTGAGGATGTCCCTACTACCTAGTGTTGGTGCATTTGCCACATATCGTCTAGTTGTTGATGTTGAACAAGATGAGAAAAACTTAAATTCAGATACGTCGAATAAAGGAAAAAAAGATGAGCAGTTTGGGACGATTTTGAAAAGGTTGAGGTGAAAGAATGTTAGAACCATGTTATGAAGATTAGATGTAAGCATTGTAAGTCAACATTCGCAAAGCATTCTGGGGAATTAACTTCACATTATCACAAACATACGATTAATTGTGTTAAGAGTCCAAAAATCACATATTCAGGCCAATAATTGCTCTCATTTGCCTCATCTGAAGGAAGCGACTCCGACATGCAAGCTACTCTGATCACTCGTAAATTTGAAAAAGACAAACTAAAAGAGTGGTTTACAAGAATAGTTATTGTTGAGGAGAAACTATTTAGATTTATAAAGAGTAGAATTTTTAGCGAATACAACAGATACTTGAATCCAAGATTTGAGAAGTGTTCGTAGGTCACGGTGAAAAGAGAATAGATGAAGATGTATATGAATGAGAAGACAAAGATGAAAACCATTCTGTCATCAGTCTCACATATAAGTCTTACTTCAGACCTGTGGATGACATCGAACCGAAGGAAGGGGTACATGTCGCTAACTGCATACTATGTGGATGCAGATTGGAATCTATGTAAAACTATTTTAAACTTTCGTCACCTTCCTCCCCCTCATATTGGTTTGGTTATTTCAAACCGCATATATAATTGTCTTCAAGAGTGGAGTATCGAAAGGAGGATATCTTTAATCACGCTAGATAATGCATCTATAAATGATGCTCTGATTTCTTTTTTGTAGAGCCAATTCAAGACAGCAGAGAATCTTTATTTTGGAGGAAAAATCTTCCAAGTGAGATGTTGTTCTCACATTCTGAATCTAATTGTGTAAGAGGGCCTATAAATAATTGATGGCACAATTGAGAATATAAGAGAGAGCATGAAGTATATACGGGGGTCACCATCAAGACTTAGTATCTAGAATGACATACTCCAACGTTTAAATGTTGGAACTAAAAAAATATTAAAGTTAGATGTGTGCGCCCATTGGAATTCAACATATGAAATATTAGATGTGGCAGTGGAGTTGAAAATTGCATTCCCAGAATTTGCAGTTCATAATAAAGCATATGCTTAGTTACCTAGTGAAGATGATTGTAGAAGAGCTGAAAATGTTCGTAGTTTTCTTCGAGTTTACTATGACTGCACAAAGTTATTTTTCAGAAATAAACATTTAACGCAAATCTGTTTCTTCCAAAACTTTGGAAGATTAAGGATGATCTTCAAAGAAGTGTCACAATAGGTCCAGATTACATTCAGAATATGACGCTAAGTATGCAAGTGAAATTTGAAAAGTACTGGAGCGAATGTCACTTATTGATGGCTTTAGCTGTTGTACTTGATCCTCGCTGCAAAATAGGATTGGTTAGTTACGTGTATAAGAAGATTTATCTATTTGACGAGGCTACCATTGAAACATCCAATGTTCATGTGGCAATTGAAGAATTGTACTCTTCTTATGTGGGTAATTCTTCCAGTCAGGACACACAACTTATGCATAAATGTGACTCCAGTTCATCTATAGGTGATGACAAGTTTCTTGATGAGTACTTCTCAGCCTTAGAACAAGATGAAATGAGTCAGTAAACAAATGAGTCAGAATTAGATGCATATCTCAAGGACCCAGTCATGAAGGTCGCTAGACAAGACTTTGACGTTTTAGACTAGTGGAAGACTAGAGCTCATGAAGGAAAATACCCTACACTGTCGTTGATCGTTCGAGATATTTTATCAATTCTTATAACAACAGTGGCATCAGAGTCTGCATTTAGCACCGATAGTAGGGTGGTGAACAAGTATAGAAGCTCTCTTACACCTAAAACAATTGAAGTGCTCGTTTGTATGCAAGATTAGTTACGTCCAATTTGGGGTGGCAGTTCATTTGATGAAGAGAATGATGAAGAGGATGAGACCGAGAGTCTAGACGAGACTGGCACCGCACCTTCATATGTTTAAAGTTTAAACATTGTTTTAAATATTTTGGACATCTTGATTTTGTAAGACTTTAATTTCCGTTATTTTTGGAGTAGACTACTTGGTCATTGTCATTAACATTGAAATTTTGAATGTACTATAATTTATTTCTTAAAAATTATATTCTCCTAAAAATGTTATTCTTTATTAACAAAAATTCTTGTGCCTAAATGTCATTTAATAACCCATCCGCCGACATTTGGGATTACGGTACCCAAGTCTACTCCCCAACATCTGGAAGAATGAAGATTAGATGTCGTTTGTGTGGAGACAAATTCGTCAATAAAATAAATTGGCTAAGAATACACTTATCTGGTCGGGGAGGAGACGCAAAACCATGTCCTAATGCCTCACGGGACGTACGAATTCTATTCCAGGCTCTCTTAGACTCAAATAAGAAAACTCTCACCCCTCCACACCAAATTCAACTAGCCACAAAAAAATATCATAACAAGTCTATTATAATAGATGAAGATTCAGAAATAGAGAGAGTGCAACAAATTAGTAAGAAAGAATAAGAGAAAAATGCCAGATTAAAAGTTATAGAAGAAGAACAACTGAAACTTGCGTTGAAGATAAGTAAGGAAGAGGTAGAGACATCTAGATATCAATGTCCTCCAAGACAACATGACGTCAAGACAGGGCTGAGCATGGAAACAAAGAAAAGCCACAAAACATCAAAGTTTCTCTTCATACTCTCATCATTCTATAAGATGTTGGGAACTCCTTAAAAATCGACTCATAAAGAAGAATTGAAAAAGTTAGTTAAATCTATACAGGACATATGATGGTGAAGTTTCACCACCTTCTAATTTAGAAGAAGTAAACAATTACCTTGGAGAAGATAACACATCTGCATCTGTAAACATATTTCCTGTCGACTAAAACGATGCTAATGGATCAGGTTCAGATGAATGTGATAACTCTCTTATCCGTTGATTGGGAAGGCGTTCCTCATATGGACCATATTAACAAGATGCCAAGGAATTTTAAGTGAGTTTATGATTTTCTTATAACATTCTCATATTGTTATTTGCTAGCTTGTTTTAACTTGTTACGCACTGCCATTGCACTTGTCTCCAATCTAACAATCTTGATTTTTTATCATTTAAATTAATTTATAATAATTTGTAAAATAATATTAACTCGACTCGACTCGAATAGCTCGCTCGACCCGACTCGATCCCAACTTGACTCGACTTGAACCAGCGAGCCGAGTTGAGCTAAAGGGGTGAGCTCGAAGACTGAGTCGAGCTGAGCTCGAGCTTTGGTCACGGTGGGGTTGAACTGAGCCGAGCTTGGCCTAGCTCGACTCGAACTCGACTCGTGTACAACTCTAATTATGCTGTTAACTTATTTAAATGATGAATTTGCCACTAAACCTTTACTTTTCTACTATTATACTCAATGCAAGGGATTCTATGGAACCTACCTTTTATTTTTGTGCGTGTCTGACGTTGTCCATCTATTTTGTGATCTCATTTTATGTCATGAGTCCAAAAATAAGCCAGATCTGAAGATCTGAAGTGTAGGTAGACCCACCGGCTTGTGATAGAATGCCTACCATTAAAAACATGTTGGGCCATGAAAGTTTGGATGAAAGTTCGGATCAAGCTGATTTTGTGTATTCCCTTCATCCATGTCTCTATTGCCTTATCAACAGGTTGGATGGCCCTGATGATTAAAAACATGTTGGGCCATGAAAGTTTGGATGAAAGTTCAGATCAAGCTGATTTTGTGTATTCCCTTCATTCGTCTCTGTTGCCTTATTAACGGGTTGGATGGCCCTGATGATTAAAAGCATGTTGGGCCATGAAAGTTTGGATGAAAGTTCAGATCAAGCTGATTTTGTGTATTCCCTTCATCCATGTCTCCATTGCCTTATCAACAGGTTGGATGGCCCTGATAAATATTAGGGTGGGCTTAAAAAGTTTGCAGCAATGGGTATAAAAACAAGGGACGCGACTTGCATATTGGATCCAAAGATCCACTAAGGTGGGTGGGATCCCTGACTTTGGGGGCCACTTTGATGTATATTACTTATATCCACGACTTCAAGCCATTCATTTTCAAAACTTATTTTAGGGCATGATCTAAAAAATGAAGCATATCCAAATCTCAGGTGGGCCATAGTATACTAAACAGTGGTAATAAACCATTAAAAACTTCTTGTGGGAACACAAGTTTTGGATTAAGATGATATTTGTGAGGCCTTTTCATACATGGGTGCACAAATAAGTGCATTAACAAGACCATCATCTCATGATGGACTTACTTCCATTTCTCCTAATCATTAAAATTCAAAAAGTTCATGTTCTATCCTTATTTTAATGTTTTTAATTGATGTTGTCTTGTCTTGTGTTTGTAAATCCTATAAAAACTCCTTCAAATACTTCATCATAAATATTAGTATACACCAATAAACGTCGATGTGTTGCAAATAATTCACCTCCTACAGTTGTTTGTATTGCATATGAAGTGCCAATGAGGTGACCAAGGTAAGGGAAGCTGGGTTAATCTCTTACAACTCATAGGAATATTATAATCCTAGGTGATTCATCTAGAAGGGTCTTTTAGAGAGTTTAGACAGGGATTTAACTATGGCATATCTTATCTTTAGAAATGTGAGAGTTCATCCACATCTTTGAATATGATCATGGAATACTAATTGGAGTGAAAGATCATATAAGATTGGCATGAAACTCTTTGGATGGAGGTCTAGGATGTGTGATATGAGTGGGAAAACACCTAACATTTATTTACACAAAAAATTCATCAATTTGCCCAAATATTCAAATGCAATATTTATAACAAAATGCTCAAATGGATCTCCAACGGCTAGGTTCGAGCGATCGAGCCTAACTCTTGATCGATTGAGCTAGGCTAAAAATGGTCAAGTGAACTCGTTGGACTGTTTTGGCCATATTTGATTAATCGAGCCCGATCGGTCAAGAGGAATTGAATATTCCTCGATCGATCGAGCTTGTGCCTCGAGCGCTCAAACTAAATCGTTTTTTAGGCCAAATGCTTGTTGGACATTTTTTTGCCATTTTCGTTCGATCAAGCTTCTCTCGAGCACACCCTTGAATCTGCTGGTTCGGGCAGTTTATTTTCTAGCAACTTGGGATCTCTTATAGCCCATCTTATCATGTTCCAAAGGCTAATGGATGATCACACAAGGCTTTCTTAATAAGGCAAGGATCATCTAAATGTTTAAGGTTATTTTAGGTCAAGGGTTAATGTAAGACCCGTACCCTAGTCCGTACCGTTTCGTAGGCTTCCGCGATCCTACCGGTCGAATTTCGGCAATCCTCAACCCATTTCCAACGTTGTGCGCGATCCTAAGCCGAGTCCTGCATACCGAAGTCGGCTCGAACCGAAACTTGTATCCTAGCAACCGCGTCGTCGCCGCGGTTCCAACGCCGTGACTCGCACACCGAACCGATACCTAGGTGGGAAGATGTCAGTCTACGTTCATTTCGAAGAAACACCGCACATTGTGAATTACGAGGAATCTCTACGAGATGTCCCATCAAATCATGTCAAGTACACAACATGCCATGAGTACAACAACCCATCCCTCCCTTTTCAAAAGTCAACTTCTCTCTCCTCTCATCATTCCTCCTTTTTACAAATTTCAACCATAACCATACCACTTTTACAACTTTTCAACCCAACCCATATCCTTCCTTACACCCATCATTCCACCTATCCCTCTCACAATTAATTTTCCATTTCTCTCAAAAACTCTCTCCCAAGCAACAAAGCTCCATACGTCCAACCTCCTCTCCCTCCCAAACACCAAGGTGGCCTACTTTCCCTACTCTCTCATCTCCCATCTCAACCGTTGATCCAACATCTACCACCATCAAAAGAGAGGCAAGGAGCATACAAGCCTAAGGGAACAAGGAGGAGGCCAACAAGGTGGGTGATCCACCATCATTTCTCATATTTTTGGGCCACATGTAGTGGGACCCGTTTGATGTATGCATGTATGAAATGAAGGGCCCATAGTAGCGGGGTCCCTCCTCTATCTCACCGTGTCTCTCTCTCTCTCTCTCCTTCTCCCCTCCTTAGAATGTAGTGGGCCCCACCAAATTATGTAAAATCTACTCCACCCATCAGATAGAGTGGCCCACCACATTTTAGGGAGATCTCATCTCTTAGACAATAATATGTGTAATATATTATAATATATATATATATATACACACACACACTATACTTTATGGTGGGCCACGACCATGTGGGACCCACCTTGATGAACGTGGGCCAGGTATGCGTGGGCCCCAGCCATGATGCGTGTGTTACATCCATGTCGTCTAGCGTCCTTGGACGCTGGACGTGCAACTAATATGGAGTGCGTGTACTGACATGGTTGTGTACTAACAAAGCTAATTAAATAATGTTTTTAGGATAGGCTACTCATGCAGACCCCACCTTGATGTAAGGCTCTAATCCAAGCCGTCCATTTCATTCCTCAACTCATTTCTGACGTTGAGCCGAGATTTGAGATCAATCTGATTCTCAGGCGGGCCGTACTATAGAAAATAGCGACATTACCATTAAAAACCCATCTTGATCTTTCTATTCGCCAAAAATATACGGCATATTAGACTCCTTAGGACGGTCCTGAGCCGTATAAGACAATGGGTGGAACAGATTTCCCGGATGCGGGCCCCACACGGGAAAAACCAGGAAAAACAATAATAATAAAAAAAGAGTAGCGACGCTGTTGCTGCTGTTGACAGCAGCGCAGACAACGCCTGCGGTTACTGGCGGGCGGATGGGCATACGGGCTGGGCCTCACGGCCCAGCTGTGGACCCACCATGGTGCGTTTCGAACATCTTCACCGTGCATTGGGTGGGCCTCTCCCCTGGCTATGGCCCACCCGAAAATCAACCGTATACGGGACTCAGGTGGGCCACACCGTCAAAACAATCATGTGAAGACATGCCTAAAACGTATAAAATTATTTGGTGGGGCCTACATGAAATTTGCATGCTGCTGAAACTTGGTATGAACCCTCAACAAAGTTGGACACACAGTTTGGGTGGGCCGGATTAGTGAACCACATCTCGGTGGGCCCTACCCTGGTCCACGTGACCCTTTTTTTTGAATGGTCTGGATGGCAATAAACATCACCGTGGCCCTGGTCCATGTGACCACTTGAACAGGTGGGGTGGCAAATAAATATCACGGTGGGCTCCAGGCCCACCCCAGGTCCAGCGACCTTATAAATAGTTTGGGTGGCAAATAAATATTCCAGTGGGCCCCACGGTCATGTGGCCTTATCAACAGGTTACATGGAAAATAAACATTCTAGTGGGCCCCTGGTCCCGTGACCTTTTGAATAGATTGGATGAAAATAAATATTTCAGTGGGCCCTACCCTAGGCCCATGAGACCTTATGAGAAGGTTGGATTGAAAATAAACATTATGGTGGGCTTCACATAAGGCCCACTTGGATGCATATGGGCTGATGTGTTTAGGCCCATCTTGTTGTATTTTTAGGCCCATTGTTGAGGCCCACTTTGATATGTATATGGCCTATGTGATTAGGCTCATTTGATTCACATAAAGCTTATGTGATCGGGCTCATTTTAATACATTCTCAGGCCCATGGGTGATGACCCATTGCAATGTACCGAAGGCCCATTGATGAGGCTCATTGAGGTGGCCCACTTGATGAATATAAGGCCTATGAGATACGGCCCATTTGATGTATTTAGGGCCCCATGAGATGTACCTAAGGCACATTGCAATATGTAATTCCACCAGGATTTATTTAATGGTATTTAAGGCGAGCGAGCCTTGGGGACAATGTTGGTTTAACGTCCACATTATACGAGTAATGTTGGTTAGATGTCCACATTATAACTCTCCCTAAGGCCACTGATAGGCCCGTATCTGTTTCTTGTAGGCCATCTAGGCCCATCTTCATTGAGAGGATAGCTCATTACTTTATAACATGTTTAGCACAGCCCCATGATTCATGATCATACGCATCATATGTATGCTTGAGATGAGGAGTGTCTGATCATAGCATATGCCTTCGGGTAGACTGTTTACGGGCTCCCTGATAGGCGGAGTTGCCCTACGTTAGCGCGTGCTTTACACAGGATGACTACATGACTGATAGTGTGTTACATGCACTTGCATTTGTGTGATTGTGATATGCCCTAGTGACATCAGGGCCATAGCCTCCACAAACACACCGTGGAAGGCTGGATTGGATACCGAAAATGTTTGGTTCTAGCATACGGGCGTCATAGATGTCCCTGGGTGAAAACCCCTAAACCCGATGGTACCAGAGGATGACTACAACGACGAGACCGAGTGGATATATGAGCGCACGAGGGCCGAATAGCAGGAGGCCGCGTCTCGCACTGTGTCGTGGTCGGTTGGAAAGGGGTGTGGCCTTACTTGCCCGAGGGTAGGGGGCAATACTAGGCTGAGTCTGACCAGCTCGTGAATGGGTTCGCTATCGACGTGCCGGATGGGTATTGCAGACTATTGGCCAGGCGGATAGTGAGGTCTCTTACGCTCGGTTAGACTGTGCGGCTAGAGAGCGACAGTGCCATTTGGAGTTTACTAAACCCTGAAGATTATCCAGACTGAAAACTATATTGACATGAGGATTTGGATGAGGATTAACATACTTGAGCTGCATCTTGCATCGCATGGTCTTGGTATGGCCGATTGCATTTATATCTTGTACTATATGCCTTGGTACGGCTGGTTGCATTTACGTACTCATCAGCACTATTCTGCATTACTCTGACCTTGCATTCTGAGCATGCTCATATTGCGCACACACTTACACCACCCTCTAAGTTTTTCATAAGCTTATGCACGATTAATGCGTGCAGGTGACGCCAGGTCGCAGCCGTAGCTTCACCGCAGTTGGAGCGTGTAGTCGAGCTTTTGGAGTTTTGACATTACCATTTTCTTGTATTTCCCTTTTATGCTCTGTACTCAAAGTTTTTTATCATAGTGGATTTTGTGATGGTGTTCTTGTGGTTATTGTTCGTGGGTTATGCTTGTGGTTATGCTCATTACGAATCAAATTGATTATTAGAAATCCTCCTTGTAGCATCCTAGGATCGGAACCTGGTATATGGGTACCGGGAGCCGAGAATGGGGTACTATAGAGGCTGTCGGCGTCAGATTCGGTGATCGAAAATTTTGTGAGCCCGGTTTCCGAGTTCGGGGCGTGACAGTTAGGGTCACCAAGGCACTTCGTATACATGTTCTTTGCTTAATGATGCTCATGTCCGCTTATGTCTTCGGTCTTCAGCTTCAAAGGGCTCAACCAACTACTTGACACACAGACGAACGTGATTGACAAACAAGGTGCATAAGTGCACTAACAAAGCATAATTAGAAATGTGATCAATTGACAATCTTAAACACAAGCATGTATAGTGGTTCAGTTTCCCTATCTCACTCTCGGCGAACGCACTCTCCTTAAGTGTATCGGTATTCACTATCGGATGTTTTAAATTAGGTTCACCTCTAACCTATACAAGCATACACTCCTGTCAGAGGCTTACACAAGGACTTGTTACATACTCACCCGTGCCAGTGGCCTACGCAAGGACTTACCACGTACATACCCTATCGGTGGCCTACACAAGGACTTACCCACATACACAACCGTGTCGGTGGCCTATATAAGGACTTACATACTTACTCACCCCTGTCGGTGGTGATACGGTCCTACACAAGAACCTATGCAAGTTTCAATTACAAACTCTACACTCAATCCTACACAGGGAATGAGTGTGTGGACTCTTACAATTGACAACTTGTCGGATTGAGCCACTTTTGTAGCGTCTTCTCGAGTTGCTTGATTGATAATCTCCCATGCTTTAATCATCTCCCCTTGTGCTCCCTCGATAGTTGATGTCGATGCTTTACCAATTCTTCAGCTCCAAGATCAAACTCCTTGCATGCGATGTTCTATTGAGGTGACCAAGGTGATGGGAGGTTGGTTGAATCTCCTACAACACATGGAAAAGTTGTAATCCTAGGTGATTCACTTAAATGGATCTTCTAGAGGATTTAAATAAAGGATTTACTAATAGGGTTGGGTCTAATCTCTAGAAAATGGTGGAGTTCAAGCTCATCTTCAAGGTGGAGGTTAGAAATCTCATTAGAGTGTTAATCTTAATGAATATGACTTGAAACTCATTAGTTTAAAGGCTTATGATGAGGCATATGAACATGGAATCACCTAGGCTTTTATTACACCAAAACTCATCCAAATACCCAAAAATTGAATGCCCTTTTATAGAAAACTGTATTCCAACGACTATAAAATGGCTAGTTAATGACACTGTCCATCCAATCGAAAGGCCCTTCTATGGGATCGAAATCCCATCAAGAAAATCTAGAAGAATATCTATTAGGTTGCTAAACAGTTTCTTCAATCGGATCAAGTGGTCCTTTGATGTTATTGAAACCCGTCGATAGCCTGTTGATGGGATCGATGAACACTCGAAAAATGTTGTTTTGGGCAGTTAAGTTTACTGCAGCTTAACACCTCTTTTAGTGTTTCTTATCATGTTCAGATTAGGCTCCTAAGGCTAAGGGATGATTAATAAAGGTTTACCTATTAAGTTTAGAATCATCTAGAGGTTATGGGGTTGTTTTGGATAAAAGTTAGGATCATCTAGGCACCTCATATACATGTTCTTTGCTCCTAGATTCTCCAATCTTCACATGTCTTCAGTATTCAGCTTCTAAGGGCTTGACCAACTCCCTGATACACAGATGTACATGATTAACAAACAAGGTGCACAAATAAGTGCACTAATAGTTAGGACCACATTCACTATAGTGAACTCCTCTTTAATTGCTCCCAACATCTTAAGCTCATTAGAAATCTCATATATCTTGACGACACGATTGCTTACAAGAGTGTCCTCTTCCAGCTTTAGATTCTACAATTGTATTTCTAAGGTTTGGACTTGGACAATAATCTAGGAATCAAATATTCCCTACAGGCGTAGGTAGATGTCCCTAAGATTTAGTATATCTCGTAATTGATTGTGGAGGACATCGGAGGTAGATGCCAATGTGTGCACTTTGGCCATTTCAGTGTCCCTTTCCCACTTGATATGCTTGGGATAGACAACCAAGAGTTTATTATCATTATCTCCATTAGGAGAAGGTAGCTCTCAAATAATAAAGAGAACACGCTCTATAGTGAGTACTAGCTCTAGCTTCTAATACTAGTTGACAAGTTGTTCTTGACCAACTTGTCAATGGTAATGATCTCAGACAATATATTTAGTTTTATCTTCTCTCTGCATGACCATTAAGCAATGTTATAACTGTTGGATTTTTAACATGAAACACAATATAATTTAAATTTTAAAATTAAAACATTAATTTTCTTAATGGATCTTCGTTCATAATCATGACATGTTTCTAAAACACAAAAATACACACCCATAAACATATACATGTGCATAGAAAAATCTATATGGTTTTTGTCATTGTCAAAATTTCAAGGTAGAGAACCTCTCCTCAATTAATCTCAAGTTTAAGAGAGTGGAGAACCCCATTAGAACCTCTGGGGCTGACACAATCCATTCACTAGGTGGACCTCATGCCTAGGGCATGCACACATGTGGATGAAAGGAGGTGGGGACGTCCCATTTCTCTCTCTCTCTCTCTCTCTCTCTCTCTCTCTCTCTCTCTATCTATCTTCCACACACTCTCTCTAGCTTAATAGCCAATGACGTGTAAGGGGCTTTAGATGTCTAGGGCTCTCCTTTACTCTAGGATTGACTCCTCTCCCTCTTGAGATAAGATCTTATATAAGGAAGATCTTAGGGTTTTAAGAGTTGCACCGAATAAGGTACTCTACTTGTAACGCCCCGTGTTTTCAGGACCCGAGTATATGACTCATTTCCCAAAAACCCGAGTGTTAACCTATAGAGAGCTAAATTCTATGTATATATATTTTTTCTTACCAGAGTTAGCATTTAGGTGGAAGATGGACAAATTAACATAAGGGAAATTTGCATTTACATTTATAATATAAAGAGACTGCCCATAATGACTTATACAAACTAATGTCTCGATATTAACAAATATAAGATTTACGTAAATTAATACATGAGAAATATTAAAATACATTTAAACGTAAGCCGTGAGATCGTTCAGCTCCTCTTGAAAATTACAGCCATGCATATCTTGCACTTATACCCTGCTCCTCATCAAGTCTCAACCTGAATTCACTTAAGCCACCTGTGCTACCTATACAGTTATATATTTGATAGATGAGTGGCCAACTCAGTGTGAATTCCCCTCAAGATTACACATCGTCGCCTTAGCTAAGCATAGTTTGAAAAGCAATAAGGCAAACAAAACATAACAAAATGCAGTCGTATTATATGCATGGATGCGTGAATGCGTCATTGACCTAGGGATGCTCATCCAGTTGGCAGTTGGGCTCGTCACCCATGCAAAGGCTGGCCATTAGCGAAGCACATCACATGGTACATCACGTACTGCATAACGACTACTCATCGTACATCACGTACGTAAATCGATAGTTGGTGATCTGGCAGCTAGCGAAACGATACCCCAATAACCCAGATGCATGTGATACAACATCCAAAAATATCCACTCGTCATCGCTAATATGCCATGTATGCATGATTAGCCAAGCCATTATTAATTCAATTATAATCAGCCAATTTAATAAAGTTCAAGGTCACTACGGGGGGCTCGTCACCCAGCGCAGGCGGACAGCTCGGGCATAGGTCCCATACCACCATCCCGGTTCATGAGGTTACCACCTTAGGATGTTTAATGAAAACCTATCAACTAGTGGTCAATTATATTTCAGTATATGGGGCTTACCAACGCATGGTTGCACAAAATAATACATCAAACCTAGGTAAAGCAAATACCAAAACAAAGCCACATAGAGTAAATATCAAGACTAAGCCACATAGGGCAAATATCAAAACTAAGCCACATAGGGTAAATATCAAAACTAAGCCACATAGGGTAAATGTCAAAACCGTGCAATAAAAGACCATCCTAAAAAAAACACTTGGATGTAAAAACCCCTAAATGGTAGGCCCACATCAATATTCAATTTAAGTATCATTCAATAACCACTAAGTCGAAGGTCCATTACAATCACATTCAATCGAGTTACATCCTAAGTATGGGTGTACATTTATAAGTGGGGGTTTCCCACTGATGTACTAGTCTAAGTTCCAGAAATATCCACAAGTAATCCACAAGCATAAGAAGATATGCAAGATAAATATTAAGCATGTAATCTAGCAATTCAATTCTAACTATTAAAACATGTGATTATAAGATAAAGATATCAATTATCAATCTACATAAAAATAAAACTATCACTTAAGCTAATGGGAAAATGGAAAGCTCAAGGGGGAGAAATCATCACCTGATGAACTGAATCACCTGCTAGTGTTGTTAAGTGCTCGCGCCTTTAGAACTGAATCCTACCATGAATTATAAATTTTGTATGGTTAGATCCAAGTTTCATATATCATCTACGGTTAGGATCATGACCTATGGTTTGGATCACTTAGATTTAGGGTTTTATCCATTAATCTAATCATAGACTTTAGTTTAGAGTTTGAAATTTAACTCATATAATTAATTTATAATAATATTATAATGAAGTAAAATAAATAATAACTGTCTATCAATACTAACAATGCTAATCTTATTATCAATAGCCTACAATGACAAAATAGGAATAACATGATAAATGTCAATATCTAATATCTATAATAACTAATACTAGCAAATTAACCTACCAATGGTTAACCACATTTAATAATTGCAATAATTATAGTAACACTAATGATGATAATAAATACTAAGATTTACTATTAAGGATAATATTTAAGAGAGTTAAATAAATTTCTACTACTTGATAACTACAATTTTGTTTATAATAACTAGGTTGAACACAAATAACTTACTAATGGCTAACTATATCTAATGTTATCGATCCTCATAAAATAGTGGTAAAAATGACAATAATACATTAAAATGAGTATAGAATGGGAAGAAAGTGTCGACTCACCCACGTCGACTCGGTTCAACTCACGAGCTCGATTTGCTCCCAACTCGAACCAACTCAGCGAGTCACCCAGTGAGGTTGGATCTTCCACAGGTAGTTGTTGGATTGTTGGACCGAACCAGCCCCAATCCATGACTCGGTCAGTTTGCCGAGTCAACTTACCAATCCTCCTTTCTTCTTCTTCTTTCTCTTTCTTTTTCCTTTCTTACTTTCTCTCTTACATTCTTCTCTTCCTATCTCTGTCCCCCCCCTTTTTTTCCAAATGTTGGGACGTCCAACAATGGACACCCAGACTGACGTGACTCGGTCCAGTCTCAACTTAGTTCGAGTTGAGCTAGTGCAGCAATGCACCCTCTCTCTCCCTGGTTCTTCCTCTTTCTTGTTTCTATTTCTCTCCCTTTCTCTTTCCATACGCTGGAAATGCCAAGCAAGATGCCTGACCAATGGGTCAGCAGGTTGAATCAACCTGCACCGACTCAGTTGGTTTGCCAGCTACCTCCTCCCTCTCCTTCTCTTCATTCTCCTCCTTTTTCTTTTCTTTTCTTTTCTTGCAGAGAGCACTCGGCAGCTCCAGATGATTTTAATCAGCGAGTCAGGAAGTTGACCTGTTCTAGAACTAGGTCGAGTCACTAGTGAAGTCCTCACTTGGCAGCGAGTCAGTGCGGCACAAATCCGCACTCCTCTGCTCTCTTGATGCTCTTCTTCCATCAACTTCTCTTTTCCTACACGCATCATGATTCCATGGGCCACACCTTGTTCGTTTTGGATTTGAATTCTGCTACCTCACAAGCACCTGCAATGATGCAAGTTCGACAGGGAAGACAACCCAGCTTTAATGGTGGATCATGAATCGATGGGTATTTCTTCGAGCTGACTGTTTTAGATGGTGCATGTAGGCTTAGAGGAGCTCGAAGAATGGTCGGAGTGGAGCTCCAACGACACTTTCTCGGTGGGTTCGAAGGAAGAAGCTCTCGGCCAGTTTTTCTCGGGTGGCCGCAATAACAGGTAGGAGCCCTAATGCATCCAGTTCCAAGCTCTTATGTGGAGTTTTTCTAGCAATCTTAAACCGTAGGATTTGAAATGGGCGGTCCGGATTGTGTTGCTTTGCCGCACTCTTCAAGTACAGCTGGTATAACCAAACCAGCCATGGTTTCTCTTTATTGTGGGTAGAAAACCCTAGGTGGTTTGGAATGGACGGTTAAGACCTGCCCAAATGAAGTGCTGAGAATGGAGGATCCATCCTCACCCGGATCGCTAGACTGGCAACAACAAGAGGTTACCATATCTGGAAAGCATGTGCATTGAACCTACTTACACCAGATCTCGTGCTCACACGTGTGCATCCCAACATGCGAGATGGGTTGGGTTTTGGTCGAGTCCAAGCCCTAAACGTGATGGACGGTTTGGATTAGCTTAAAGTGGCCCACATTAGTAACAATGGCATGGTTTTGGAGGGGTAGGAAGCATACTTTCACTTGCACGCCTACCTGTTTGTGTCCAACGTCGTGTGCTCCTATGTGGACAGTGGTAGATGATTTCGATGGGGTTTTGGCTGAAACTGAGGGGCACACCCGATGGCTGGTTTAGATCATCCAAACTGGTCCTAATGGTGGACCCCATCTCGATCATATGAACGATTGCATGCCTGTTCAAAACGCGTTGAGCATGGGAATGGAAAAAGGAAGAAGAAACTTCCCTCCTTTGGAAATTTTCAGTCAAACCTAGTTTGACCAGTTTCCCTAGTCTAATGCATAGCTGGCGCACCTCCCCTGATGCACACACGCACTAATGTGGGGCCCACCATGATGGATCTTACAGATCCACTCCATTCATCAGGTTTTGTGGGTCCCATTAGGACATTTGGTCAAAGGTGAGGCAGATCCAAGGTTTAGGTGGGCCATACATGCAGATTTCATCCCTAAATTGTGGGCTTTCATTGATCTGACGGTTAAATGGCCTCCTAGTTCGATATCAATGGCTGTAAAGGTACTTAGTCCATGAACCTCCATGACAACCTTCTAGACTAGACTTTAAGTGTTAGTCGAATGGATGAATTGCCTCCACACAAATTGTTAGTGGTCCACCAAGATGTTTACATGAAATCTAGCATGTCCATCAGCCCAAATAACTTAAGATGGACCACTAATCTGACTATGAGGTAGATCCATAACTTAGGTGGGCCATACCCAAACAATTAGAGCTATTTTGTTTATTCAAGTTAATTCGACGGTCGGATTTCTTTTGGTAGTTTAATAATTAAGATTTTTAAGCCCGAGGTCCTATTTTAAGGTGGATCATGTGAATAAGTGGGCCATAGATTTAATTATGCTCCCCAGTAGTTAATTACAAGTCTTCAAAATCCTACGGTCTTATTGGTTTCAAAATGTTGGCCCATATAAATCCAATGGTTGGGTTGATACCGATTCGAATATCAACGGCCAAAAGGGCACTAAGGGTTTGCTTGGATGATTACGACACTCATTAGTTGACTATTATGTGGGACATCCTACACAAATATCACATTAATAATTCTCGATCCTTTACTCAAATGATCCGATGGTTGGATTGACTAATATTCGACTATCAATGGTCCTAGGATCTTAACGGGTGTTTAGGTCTGATATGGGGGTTGAACATGGACTAGAATAATCCGATTGCATTTTTGAATGATGGGCCTTACAATGGTAACCCTGATGGTCGGTTAGATTTATGTATCAATGAAATTAAAATCCTAAGAATAGGTCTTTCTAATGATGTGATGGTCCAACTTAAAGAATAACAGATGGATAGCCTGATATATGGATGGGAACCGCTTTCAACGGTCGGATTTTGACTGGAATGCACGTGAATGTTCACTTAAGCTAGGTTTGTACTTATACTAAGTAAGGTTACTCGGTAGCACCCAAGTACTGAAAGTACGGTGTGTTACACTACTACCCTACAAACTTCGATGTACCTTATCATGAAATAAGTTTATTTACCTTCATAATCCATGTGCCCCAATGGTCCATATCCCTCCACTATCCATGATCAACATCCTTAGACAATCCTATATTACCCCAAGGATTGGATTAAATGATCTTAACCATCTCCATCAGGTATGGTTAACAATAAATTGAAGGTTAAAATTAACTCAAAGTTAACAATTAAAAACTTACAATTAACTTATCGGGAATCAAAGAGGTGTTGTTCAACCTTTAAAACACCTGATGAACAGTCTAAACCTTAAAATCAACCAACATACTAATATCCTAGGTAAACCAAGTGCATCCCCATGTTAGATAGTGTGATCCTCAATGATCTTGATGATAACACCCAACATCAACCACTTTTGGTGGCTATGCAACAATCTCGTAAAGTGGGCCAAAGCACTATCAATCAAAACATCTTGGCCCACAAATCCTTAAGTCTAGGGATTTGATGAAGCTAATACAATCGTAAATATTATTCTATTGTGGACATCATGGGCCTTCCAACCTACAAACCTACGGGTAATCCTGCCAATGTAAGTGATCGAAGGTTCCATCCAGGATAATCATTGATGACACACTCATGTGAGGCAGGGGCGAAGGCACACCGACATTAAGTCGGCCTAATGACAAGATTGTCTATCCTAACACTAAGTCAATCCCCTCATATAAGATGACTATCTATATGTAATGTCATAGGCTTGTCCTAGAACTTGTATGTTTAAAGCCAAGGCATTGAGATCTATTGACCTCAACTCTTAATTGGCTATCGGTCGTTGTGTCCAATCTCAAGGTATCTAAGGGCAACAGAGATAAACCTCACAAACTGAAAAGGCCTAGCTATATGTCCTAGAGGGGGGTGAATAGGACAATGCCGAATAAAACTTATAACAGCGGAATTAAAAAGAATATGATAGCCAAAGTAAATCACAATGCAGGAAAGTAAAACAACCTCAAAATTTAGATCTTGAGAGGTTGATACAAATGTTGTTCTAAGGACAACCTTACACCAAAAACCAGAGTTTATGGTAGGACAACCTTATTTCTAGAAAGATCTTTGTATTAAATCTCAAACCAAAGAGGAATAAAGAAATAAATACAAACTGAATTGAAATAAATTGTAATCATAAATGTATTGTTCTAGGGACAGCCATACACCATAAAAATGGCAGGGCAACCTTGCTGGAACAACTTTTAAAAGAAATTGAATATCAAGCTGATAAAGGAATAGCAAAAAATAAATTCTAAACTATTATAAAATTCTCACAATGCTTAAATTAAATGATTACAACATTCACCACCATACATACTTCCCACAAAAGAATAATTAAAGATTAGAAGTATAAATCATTCAACCACAATACAAGGGATTATAGTGGTTCGCCTGTGTGTTCACCAACTGTTAAATAACAGCCACACAAAATGCTACTCCACTCCTAATATCCTCACACATGGGATATTAGCGTTCACTAACAAAATAGGTTTTCCCAGGTTCACCAAAAACCTTTACAATTGTGTCTTTGTCTGTGGGCTTACACAGGAAGATTAAAAAGTTGAACCGTACCTTAGCCTATAATCTTGTAGTTGCTACCATCACCAAATGTGACTGAACCATCAGTCATATCTTTCAGATCCGTGAATAAAGCTTTGTCACCTGTCATATGCCTAGAGCATCCACTATCTAGGTACCACTTTGAATGACTTGTTGCTTTGAAAGCAGTGTGAGCAACCAAGCAGGCAACTTTAGGAACCCATTTCAAAACAGTTTTGGGTTTAGGAACATAGTTGGTCTTCTTTTGTTTATAGTTGTAAGAATAACCTATAGAGTTAGATTTTAAGAGCTCCTTGAGTAAATCAACTATCTTTTCAGCTAGTGGATTTCGTTTCTGATTAAAGTTGACATGGCTGCTTCTAGGTTTTTGAAAAGTTTTTGAATTTCTAGAAAAATCTTGATAAGTACTTTTCCCTTTTGAGTTTGAGGACTCTCCTTTAACAAACATAGGAGGAGTATACTTTTGTTTAGGAGGTAGATTTTTATCGTAGCCCAACCCGGATAGATCGCCACATTTTCTTGATCCGGATAAAAGTTTTTCTAACTTTGGATCTCTTTGGGCATATTTCCATGTGTCCTTTAGACTCAGAAGAGAAGATACTTCAGTTTTGAGTTTCTCAATTTCAGATTTCAAATCAATAATTAGGGAGTTCTTGAATTCCAAATCGCATTTTGATTTTTCAAAACAATCTGAAATTTGTGATTTTTCTAAGACAAGTGATTCAAAACATTCTTTGAGTTTAGAAAACTTTTCTTTTTGAAGTTTAAGTTTGACAGCAATTTTACAACTTTCCTTATATAGGGCATTATAAGCGTCTTGAAGATCATCTTCATTTTCACATTCACTACTCAGATTTCTTCACTTATTAAGTCATTATCTGAAAGTGTGAATTTGGCTAGAGTCATAAGAGCTTTAACCTCATTGCCCAACTCAGTTTCAAAATCTTCTGATTCAGAAGAAGCTTCAGAATCAGATGATTCATCCCATATAGCCAACATACCCTTGTTCTTAGATTTGTCCTTTTTAGGGCATCTATTTGCTAAGTGCCCATATTCTTGACAGTTGTAACATTGACTATCTTTCAAAGATTTTTAAGATTTGGGTCTAAACTTCTTTTTATCATTCGATTTTTGAAAATCAACCATTTTCTTACTTTTGAAAATCTTATAAAATTTCTTATCTAAAAGAGCCATATCATCTTCTGAATCAGAATTTTCTTCTGAATTATATTTAAAAGATTTTAGTGCAATAGATTTACCTTTAGGAGCTTTAAAGTTTAACTCGTAGGTTTGTAGAGAACCAACTAGTTCTTCTACCCTCATATTATCCGTATCACGAAGTTCCTGAATTACGGTTACTTTAGAATTGAACCATTCAGAAAGTGAGCGTAATATCTTTGCACACACTTTACTTTCTGGGATTTTATCGCCAAGACCCCACATTGAGTTTACAATGTCATTCAATCTAGTGTAAAAGTCCATAAACATTTCATTTTCCTCCATATGAATTTCTTCAAATCTGGTTGTGAGGAGTTGGACTTTAGATTTTTTGACAATTGTAGTACCCTCGTGTGTCATTTCTAATATATCCCAAGCTTTCTTTGCAGTATCACAGGAAATGATTCTTTTGAACTCATCCGGTGATAGTGCGCAAGTGATTGCATTTAGTGCTTTAGCATTTGCACTACTCTCACTTTTCTGAAGTGTGGTCCATTGGTAATATGGTGTGACTTTCATAGATTTTGAACCATCAACCCCAGTAACTTCCATGATAGGAGGTTTCCATTCAGTCACTGTGGCTTGCCACACATTTTCATCCATTGATTTGAGGAAGATCCTCATTCTGGCTTTCCAATAGGCATAGTTGGAGCCATCAAAGGGTGAAGGCCTTGTGACTGAAAGGCTATCAAAATTTGACATCTTAAATAGCTTAAATCGTTAGCTCAGGAATTAAATCCAAGAATTAAAAAAGAGCTATTAGGCTCTGATACCACTTGAAAAGGCCTAGCTATATGTCCTAGAGGGGGGGTGAATAGGACAATGCCAAATAAAACTTATAACAGCGAATTAAAAAGAATATGATAGCCAAAGTAAATCACAATGCAGGAAAGTAAAACAACCTCAAAATTTAGATCTTGAGAGGTTGATACAAATGTTGTTCTAAGGACAACCTTACACCAAAAACCAGAGTTTATGGTAGGACAACCTTATTTCTAGAAAGATCTTTGTATTAAATCTCAAACCAAAGAGGAATAAAGAAATAAATACAAACTGAATTGAAATAAATTGTAATCACAAATGTATTGTTCTAGGGACAGCCATACACCATAAAAATGGCAGGGCAACCTTGCTGGAACAACTTTTAAAAGAAATTGAATATCAAGCTGATAAAGGAATAGTAGAAAATAAATTCTAAACTATTACAAAATTCTCACAATGCTTGAATTAAATGATTACAACATTCACCACCATACATACATCCCATAAAAGAATAATTAAAGATTAGAAGTATAAATCATTCAACCACAACATAAGGGATTATAGTGGTTTGCCTGTGTGTTCACCAACTGTTAAACAACAGCCACACAAAATGCTACTCCACTCCTAATATCCTCACACAGGGGATATTAGCGTTCACTAACAAAATAGGTTTTCCCAGGTTCACCAAAAACCTTTACAATTGTGTCTTTGTCTGTGGGCTTACACAATTAAAAAAAACCCCACTTCTGAGTTTTCCTGGCTCTCCTTAGATAACCAATACAACAAGATTTTTCTAGCAAATCTTGAAAGAAACCAAAACAGAAAGGAATTTACAATTAAATGTAAAATACCTGATTATCTCCTTCGTTGTAGCAGCCCGGTAGAACCAAATCAGAGTAGATGATTGAATGTCCAAGTTCAATGTCCAGTACTCAATTACAATGGTTCTAATTCTAATAGATTTTAAATTAAACCAAGTAGAGCTTGCCTTAATTGATTTTGATTCCAAAGAAAAGGAATAACAATTCCTCTTATCAAATTAGATTAGAATAGCAGAAACAAAATCAATTAAATAAAGCTAAGGAAAGAGAATATTAAATAAGCACACTTAGCTTAGATGGAGCACAGAATTATCTCTCAGAAGTTCGACAAAGATTGGCTTAAATGGATTAATTAATTCGATAATTTCTTCTGAGATTCGTGCTCTATTTATAGGTGAGCAGATCGCGTGTTCGACTGGTCTAGAGAGCTCTTCGACTAGTCGAAGCAATAACAGATATTTGAAAAATCAGGCGCGATAAGCTTTGACCGTTCTACGACTGGTCGAAGGACTCCTTCGACTGGTCGTAGATCACCTTCGACTGGTCGAAGGTCTCCTTCGACTGGTCGAAGAACTTAAAATTCATCGCTAGACTTTGAGTCGAAGACTTAAGACTGGTCGAAGATGCAGTCGACACTGTTCCTTTGACTGGTCGAACAGATTCCTGAACTAGTCGAAGCCTAACAGAAATTATTCGATTTTTGTAACAAACTTACGACTGATCGAGGAATTTCTTAGACTGGTCGAAGCAACTCTAGGACTAGTCAAAGAAGGCCTAGGACTAGTCGAAGAACAGACCAAACTTATGTAAAATAAACATTCGATTTATGTATCCAAAGTGACCTACTTCTAAGGTCAACCTAAGGTCAGTCAAACCTTAACCATGAAGTAAGGACATTGAAACATTAGGAACTAGTGACCTTGAAGTATGAGCCTTGAAGTCTTGATGTAGTTCAATCTTGAAATCTTGATGTAGCTCAATCTTGAAAGTGTCTTGAGTTCTTTATGAACAGCCTTGTACTCTTCTTGAAGTCTTGCAGCTTGAGTCATGTCTTGTGAGTAGTTCTTGCATTCAAGTTTGATCTTTGTACTTGTAACATCCCGGATTTTCGCCAACCAGAATTAGACGTCCCTGGGCGATGGGTCAATCCTAACACAGGTTTAACTTCCCAAACGCTCAATTAAAGCCCCAAATCCCTTTTTAAACAATTTTCTTCACAAATCCCACCCTTCACTACCTTGTGCTTTCAATTTTCCAAAGCACTTTCGCCCTAGACACTATCTTAAACTAGCTAAGTAGTAAAACTTGGATCACTTTATATACAAACTGCAAAGGCCTAAGTACCATCTCAACCAGAAAACAATTAGGATTAAATCCTTTAGAAATTTAACAAAGTTAACTAAGTGCAAAACTCGATTAGCCATGAAATCCGTTGGGATCGCTTTAAATACGATCTGCAAGACCCAAAACTTGCAAAATCAGTGACTCTAGGTTACCCTAAAGTTTAGAACCAAACTCATTTCCCGTCTGCTCTCGGGAATAAAACGAAACTTCGTATTAGGTCTAGACCGCACATCGGGAGTCCGATTAACACGAAGCTAAGGAACTAGGACCGCCCCACTGGGCTTGACAATCATCTCAAAAATCAGCTCCGTCCGATGTCCCACGGCTATTTGTTTCGATCCGGAGCGAGGGAGTGTGAAAAACACTATTCCCTTTGAAATTAAAATATCTGGAATAGTGATCTGGCACCATTCGCTTGCACATCAGTATTAAGCAACCAGACCGTCAGAATCAGACCAAATTACACCCTCGGATTAGGAAAAATTTCAGGAACATTTACATGTACTTGGAATTTCGGATCATGGCCCACTGACCGTTGAACTGAAACTGGTCCGCCACGCGTGATCTGGAAATTCCACTGAAATGAAAACTTAATAGAACGTAGATCCATGTGTGGTGAGCTTAAGTCTGACGTTTGGCTCAAGGAGGGCCACCAGAACCTCTCTTTTGAGCTGGAAAAGTGACGAATTACCTATATTAGCAGTAACCTTTGAACAGGAGTCTATTTCGGTGAGTTTTGAGGCTATATAAGGACCTTAAACCCTCTCTCATGGCAGCCATACGAATTTGGAATTTGAGAGAGGGAAAAGAGAGAGAAAGTGTGGGAGAAGTGGGAGGATCTCCCTGCCGTCGTTCCCTACCACCACACGGGCTGCACCATCCCTTTCTTAACGCCTTTCCGGCGTTTCCGGCGTCGTTTCTAGGTAAGAAACCCTAACCCTAATCTGTTTTGGGGTTTAGACTGTTGTAGGTTGTGAAATAGCTAACCTATTTCGTTCTATAGGTCGCCTAGTTGCCGTATACGGAAGCTTAGCAAACCTATCAACTCCGTTACGATTCTACGACAAAAGGTGCGGACTTTAGGTGTATAGGTTACGTTTTTCAACGCTTTCAATGTCAGATAATGATAGATTCATGATCTGCATGCAATTGCACATGTACAAAGTGTTTTCCGTTTCCTGTTTCGATTAACGTTGTAGAATATGGAATTTCACATACTCTAGGTATACGTAGAAATACCGTATACGTATTTTTTTTGGAGAAATGTTTGACATGTTTATTTAATGTATGATTATACTATATATGGATAAAATACTAGTTTGGCGATAGGCATCGCCGTAATACATGTTCACTTGTAAATGCTACGTATGTTGAAATTGTGTATTCTAGAAATACCGTATATGTGTAATTTTTGGAAATGCAATTGTCATGATTATTTGATGTATGACTATGCTATACATGGATAAAATACTCACTTGGCAAAAGGTTAGCCCTAACACGTATTTTGCTAACATACGTCATGTATGTTGTAATAGTGTATTCTAAGTGTTTGTGAAAATGACTGAATGAGTATAGAATTCTCATTCGTGCTTGCCATGACTAGTTGTCATGGATTCATGATTGATGTATTGGCGATACTCCTTTGATGAAAGGATTTGCCCTAAGTCACGCCACGGCCAATATACACTATATAGGCTGAAATGTGTGGCCCAAGTGTTTGTGTAAATGGCTGAATGAATATGGAACTTGGATTCCTGCTTGCCATGACTATCCGTCGTGGGTGTACGCGTGTTATGATTGGGGCAACTCCCTAGTGAAAGGATTTGGCCTAATGCCTATGTGATCGACATATGTCGTGTATGTTGATGTATGTTTGTTTAAGTGTTTCTTGAAATGTCTGAATGAGTAGTAGTTAGCAACTTGTAAAGTATAAGGGTGTCGAGACATGATTCTCAACCTCTTTTAACTATGTGTATGATCTCCTTTGATAGTTGTGTGATTAGGAATTGAACATGTACAAACTCATGCTTGTGTTGTGATTCATAATATGCTCAACTGCTTTATGATTTTAACTATGTAATGCATATGTTTAAATTTATATTTACGTTGTATGATCCGTCATGGGTGATGGGGGAGCGGAGCAACGAGTGCGTGCAACAGCCCTGGCAGCCTTAAACGGATAATACCAGATCTTGATTGTATGAGTAGAATCTTGATCCATTACTGCTTTATCTATCTGCAATTGATTGTGTTTGGGGCTATGATTATGGCCCAGGCAATCGGTAACGGGATTGAACTCGTGGCTGAGATTCATTTGCCACGTGGGATGTGTTCGACGAACTCGAGTCGTGCGTTGCCTGTCGGCAGTGGCTAGGTCACACGAAGTTGTTTATGCACTTCATGTCGTGCAGCTCAACGGGCGATCGTGCTAGTCAAGCTCGTCAAGTAACCCGATCTGCCTTATGCATGTTCACCCTGTTTGGACGCTACTGCTTGAACCTAGGGTACCAAACTTACCAGTGAAACCCCTTTTAACCATGGTACCTCGATCCGCTAAGACGCATGAGCCGGGCATGGTGGTATGGGACACCGTGGTCGAGCTGTCGGCCTACGCTGGGGCCATGTGCCTCCCCGTAGTGACCATTGTGCAACCAAACTCGTGAGCCGAATACGGTGGTATGGGACACTGTATTCGAGCTGTCGATACTTACGGCGAGAGCCGAGTACGGTGAGACCTGTGCTCGTGCTGATGGGCGACGAGTCCTCCGTAGTATCTTCGAGTATACTCCAAGTGTCTATGATTGGCGACGAGTCTTTCACAGCAACTAGAGTATAAGTTGAGCCGAGTACGGTGAGACCTGTACTCGAGCTGACGGCCAGCAATTGAGCTGCATACGGTGAGATCTGTATCCACGCTGACGGGTGACGAGCCCTTTGCGATGCCTTCACTATGCTTCTCAAACCATAATATCGTATGAGATTAACTAGGATTGACGACCCTAGAATGGATCATGTTTGGGAATGATACAAGGGAGGTACCTTAGTTTCCCAATATTGCTGTTTGAAATGGACTAATAAAAACTTGGTAATCATGAGCATCATCGCACCGCATGTGCTTTGTAGATGTGGCGCACTGAGGGAGTTAAGCATTCGCGAACGTAAGATGATGTCGCTTGAGGGTGGTTTGGCAAGGGCATACAGCATCATGTCATCTCATTCTTGCACTTAATAAGAGTAGTTAGACTTGTTTGATTTGTACTGCTTTATCATTACTGCTTGATTGAATTGATAGCATGTTAACCTATGCTTTACTGTTCCACTGAGTTGATCACTCACTCCCACGTTACGGGACGGTGTTGTACACACCAACCAGATTTGTTGAGTTTCAGGTGGTGGCGATGCTTGTGAAGCAGAGCCGGACTACTTCTATGATGATAGGAGGAATTCTCCTATCTGTATCTCTCTGGCAGGTCAATGAAGACCTGATATTGTATTGACGGGGCTATGGTACATGGGATAGGAGGCATTACACTTCCTCACATTTGGTACATTTTAGAACTGCACTTGTATTTATTTAACCTGGTAATGTTATCACACTCTGGAGACTCATCATAAGTTATATATTTTATCTATCTACCGCAGTCTTCCGCTTGCAAATTTAATTGTCTCTGGAGTATGATATGCTGTTTTGGCTTAATCTCACTCATGTTCAATGCACGAATACAGTCAACATTCAATCATCATTCATTTTGTTGCATAAGTGATGTTCTGGAACTCGGGAGTTGAGTTTATGCTCGACCCCCAATTTTCAGGGCGTTACAGTACTTGTGAGCTTTGCATGTTGTGTGCTTAGCTTGTTGTGAGCTTAGCTTGTTCATGAATGTTGATCTTTGAGAGAGCTTCACTTATGCAAGATATATAACAGTGATTTTGGCACCACAAATTTGACAACAAACAGGGATATAAAATATAGCACTTACACAAACCCATAATGGTAATAAACATGTTCCACACACATTAACTTGGTCATATGAATGAATGAATAACTCATGAATACCTAGCTCTAGAAGTAACCAAACATCGAATCTCCCACTTGCCTTACCTCTACATGCAATCCTATATCGAGAACATTGATACTAAAATCATGTAAAGGCAAAGCCTTAGCAAGAGGATCTAATGCATTATTTACTGAAGTAACTCATAACAACTTTATAGTCTTCTCCTCCATTTATCAATTTTTTTGCTATCTTTGCATCAATATCATGAAGGATATTGTTAGGGCACTTATTTGCACTCATGTTTGTCAATCACGTGACTAGTTGTGTCTTAAAGTCGGATGAGTTCTTGGCAAATGAAGACCGGCGACGCAACTGGAGCTGAAGCAGGTAAAGCTACATTGAAGATGAAAAACTGCTTCTGCAATCTTAAACCTTGCAAATAGATGATCCCAACCAAAATAGGAAACCCCCCTAGGTCATCTATTTTAAGCCAAACCTTAGTCCATATTTTATATCCTATAGTCTTAGCTTAAACAAGTCTTAAGTTGTTAGATGATCTATTGGACGAAAACAGGAAAATCTGTACACTGTCCGTAGGACAAAGGTGCTAGCAAATAGCACATTCGGTACCACCGAAGATACTTTCGGTGTTAACGAAGGGGCTCAAAACAGTCCAACAAGCTATAACCTTAATTTGGTATCACCGACTGGGTATTTCGTTGACACCGACTGCCACCAACGAACAAAGTTCAGTGCCACATAAAGGCACTATTTTCAGTCAGCAACTTGGAAATTTAATTCGGTACCACCAATAGATAATTCGGTACTACCAAAGCAAGTTCGGTGGTACCGAAGGTCACTTCGATAACACTGAGAACTAGCCCTTTTATAGCCGTTTTCTATCCGTTGGAAGCTTTTATCTATAAAAATTGCTTGTAGGAACTTGCAAAATGGATGGATTAAGGCTGTTAAGAGTCCCTAGTGCAACCCAAGCTTATCCTAGCCTACCTAGACTCTATCCATATAAGATTCATGTTCTCTTCATTGCGATTCATAATCTTAAGAGCATTCAAAGCTTGAACTTATGAAGAACATGATCTTAAGCCTTCACTAGAGTATTGAGACCAAACCTATAGGTATATCCTTGATCTCAATCATACTCTAGTATATCCATCAGTTGAATCTCTTAGGAAACCCATTCATAACCTTCATTAGAGATTCAACCAACTCCCATAACCTTGGTCACCTTTATAGGTATATCAATTGCAAGGTTCTAGATCTTGAAAGCCGAGCCAACAGGAAAATCCAAGCTACGCGATCGGGGGAGCACCGAGAAACTGATTGAGCACGAGAGCGCAAAGATCAAGCATCCCAAGATGAGCTACAAGAGGGAACTCAATCCGACAAGTGTCATTTTAAGAGTTCAAAAGGTTAGCCTCCATCCTTGTGAAGGATTGGGGCTAAGACTTTGCTATCCACAAACTCGTTTAGGTTCCTAATGTGGGACCATGGCCGGTTGGCCTAAATAGTTGGTGCCTTGTGTGGGACCTTAGCCGGTGGGCCTAAACTTAGGTGCCTTGTGTGGGACCTTGGCTGGTGGGCCTAAATGATAGGTGCCTAATGTGGGACCTTGGCCAGTGGGCCTAAATGTGTGTCCTTAGTGTAGGACTGTAAAGGTTGTTGGTGAACATGATTTAAAACCATCAATAGTGAAATCCAGTGCACTCTGGAATTGAGTGTGGATGTTGGGAGTGGAGTAGGCACGTAGCTGAACCACTATACATGCTTGTGTTTGGATTGTCATTTGCACATCTGTTTAATCATGTTTATATTATTGAATGTTTAAAATTCATATACATGATTGAATGAATTTTGTTTGATTGATAGGTAGCACTTCCCACACACAAGCTTTTTATAATATAGGCAAGTTGCTTTATTGGTATATCTTAAGCTACCTATGTGATTGACCCTCTAATTGGCTTGGAAGCTATTAGAGTTATATTGCCTTGCTAAGTTTATTTGTAAATCATTCAAGTTAGGCAATAGAAGTTTTTATTTGGTACAATCATTTGAAAAGTCCTATTCAGCCCCTCTAGGATTATAAGAACGTTTCCATACTTCTACTAGTGCAGTGCAAACCTCAATTTCAATTTGGTATCAGAGAGTGTTCCTCTTCAAGAGCTTAACAACCTAGAGGGAGATCCTAATAAGAAGTTGGAAAATGAACAAAGGAGAAGGTCCATCGGTCTCACGACCTCCTATTTTTTATGGAACCAATTATCCATATTGGAAGTCTAGAATGTTTTATTTTCTCCAATCCTTGGATACTGAAGTTTGGGAAGTTGTTGAGAATGGATATGTATCACCAACTGAACAAGTGGTACTGGACAACAATACAATTGTCTCCAAACCAAAACCAAAAGAGAAATGGACTTCACATGATAAAGATATCAAATCATATGAAGCTAAAGCCATAAATGTTATTTACTGTGGAGTTTCACAAGAAGTATTTAATCAAATCAGTATGTGTGTAACTTCGAAAGAAGCATGGGATTTACTGCAAACCACCCATGAAGGAACCAACGCAGTAAAAAGATCAAGGCTGCAACTGCTAACCTCCCAACTCGAAAGCATAAGAATGAAAGAACATGAGACGTTCATGGAATTTTTCACAAAACTAAATATCATATGTAATTCCATGGGTGGTCTCGATGAAAAAGTTCTGGTACCCAAAATCTATAGGAAAATCTTAAGATCTCTACCGGAAAGATTCAACTCTAAAGTCCCCACAATAGAGGAATGTAGGAACATCGATGAGATGAAAGTTGAAGAGCTAGTGGGATCATTACAAACCTTTGAGCTACATTTCAAACCTCCCACAAAATAAAAAATTAATGTCCTCAAAACCTCTAAAACTATAGTGGAGGATGAAGAAACTGAAAATGAAGAAGATGATGAGGAAGTGGCTCTCCTTGCCAAAAGGTTCAAAAAAATTTTTAACAAGAACCACGACAAGTCCTTTAAGGAGAAATAATTGGACAACAAACGCCAGATATGAAAATCTTTTAAAAAGTCCAAAGATCTCCAATGCTCTAACTACAAAAAAATTTGGACACATATCCACTGAATGTCCAATAAAGAAAACAAAAAGAAAAGCCATGGCATCACATGGGATGACACAAATGACTCCAATTATGAGAATAGTGAATCCAAAAGTGATGATGATCGTAAGTCACTAAAATTACTTATGGCATCTACCACCACAGTCATTCCCAACCTAAAGAACAAAATAGAAGAAAAACACATAAAAATGAAGGATGAGAGCCAAATATGCAATCTTTTAGCTCACATCACATCATCTCCTCAAGAATATTAAAAAGCGACCCCAATGGTCGTGTCACGCCCCAAACTTGGAAAACGGGCTCACAAAATTTCTGATCGCAGAATCCGGTGTCAACAACCTTCGTAGTACCTCATTCTCAGCTCCCAGCGCCCATATGCTAGGTTTCGATCCTAGGATCCTACAAGGAGGATTTTCAGTGTGAATTTTTTTAAAAAAAATAAAGGAGCATAACCACAAGTGTACCCAAAGGTAACATCATAATCACATATCCACTAATATAAAAAACTTAGAGTATAATACATGAAGGGGAAATATAAGATAAATGCCAAAAGCTCCAGAAGCTCTGTCGCACACTCCTTCCTTAGCTCGACTGCATCATATTGTCACCTGCACGCATCTATCATACGTAAACTTATAGAAAACTTAGAGGGTGGTGCACGTGTGTGCGTAAGTGTAACGTCTCAGAAAAATCCGTACAAAGACCCAAGTGCCACCTCAGGCAGAAATCACTCAGGACTAAATCCTTTAGAAATTAGACGAAATTAACTAGTGCTAAACTAGATTAGCTGTGAAATTCGCTTGAACCACTTTAAATACGAACTGAAAGACCCAAAACTTGCAGAATCATCGACGCTACAATACCCTGAAATCTAAGATCAATCTCATTACCCAGTTGCTCTCGGGAGCATCACAAAACTCCGTATCGAACCTGGACCGCACGTCGAAAGTCTAATTACTGCGAAACTAAATGATTATGACCACCTTCCTGGGCTTGACAACCATATCGGAAATCAAGTCCTGACTATGTTCAGAAATGCACAACTTGAGCCTGAAATATAGTGTGTGAGGAACGTGAATATCTTTTGAAATAAATCCAAACTTAAGTAAACTGAGACATGTCGCTTGTGGGCAAAATATAAGATTCAGACCATCAGAATCTGACCCAAATACACCCTCGGATCAGGAGAAATTTCCTACACACGTCAGTGCACTTGTGGCCCTGATCGAGTACTTGTGACTGTTGAACTGAAACTGGGCCACCACGGTCGATTTGTAAATCCGATGGGACCGAAAACTTAACTCGACCTAGATTCAATGCCAGGGGGCTTAAGTCCGACCGCACGTAGAAAGGGGGCCTCCAGAAGTGCTCTGTTGAGCCGAAATAGATGGATTTTGGCTATAACCTAAGTATACCTTAGCCCTGGGGCCATTCCCATCAGTTTTGGGCCTATATAAGGTCCTTAAACCCTCTCACTCCTTTCACATACGATTTTGCAAACCCTAGAAAGAGAAAAGAGAGAAAAGAGAAGGAAAGAAAGAGAAAGAGAGGGAGAGTGTGGGAGATTGTTCTCGAGACTCAATCTCGCCATTCCACGTGCTTATCCACCATTCCTGTATCGCTATTCGGGCGATTCTGATCCCGCTCTTAGGTAAGAAAACCTAACCCTAATCTGTTTTAGGGTTTCAGATAGTGTAAGTGATGAAATAGCTAACCTAATTCATGTTATAGGTTGTCATTCTACCGTTGACAAAGATTTAGTGTCTAAACTGAATTCGTTACGCGTTTACCAGCGAAAGGTGCAGACTATAAATGTATAGGTTATGGTTTTCAAGGCTTTCAATGTCAGTTAATGATTTATTACTGACGTGGGTGGCATTTCACATGCCAAATGCGTTGTTAGTTTTGCGATACAGATATACATGAACTATGTTAAATATATTGTATTCCAGATGTTGGTAGAAATGATCGATACGTATGGAATTTGAAATTGTCTTTTCCATGATAAATTGTCGCAAATATATGCTAGTTGTATGTGTAACAACTCCTTGGCGAAAGGATTCACCCTAATACATGTTATGCTAACATACATCGTGTATGTTATAATGTGTAGCCTAGGTGTTTGTGAAAATGTCTGAATGAGTATAGAATTTGTATTCATGCTCGCCATGACTAATTGTCGTGGGTATATGATTGTCGTGTAGGTGATGACTCCTTGACAAAAGGATTTTCCCTAATTCATATTATAACCAACATACGTCATGTATGTTGGAATGCGTAGACTAAGTGTTTATAAAAATGTCTGAATGAACTAGTAGTTAGTAATTTGTACTTTGTATGAGTGTTGAGATATGATTCTCAACTACCTTAACTATGTGTATGATTTCCTCCATGTATTTTATATTATAGTGTCTGTTTAGGTATGGAATGCATATGTGTGAATTCATGTTTAAGTTGTAATCCATAAAATGCTCAAATGCTTGTATGATTGGAATTATTGATCCATTACTGCTCTTATTATCTCATATGATTTTCTGTTATAATTGAATGTAGTTGGGGCTATTATATAGTCCAGGCAATCGGTAACGAACCTCGAATTGGTGGCTGAGGTTATCTCGCCACACAGGACGTGGTCGATGAATCCGAGTCGTACTTGGGATGTCGACAGTGGTTAGGCCACACAGAGTGCTTACGCACTTCACGTCGATCAATTCAACGTGTGCTCGTGCTAGTTAAGCTCATCAAGTAACCCGATTGGCCTCGATGTATGTTCACCATGTTTGGATGCTACTGCTTGAACCTAGGGTACCAAACTCACTAGTGGAAACCCCGTTAACCTTGGTACCTCGATCCGCTAAGACTCATGAGCCAGACATGGTGGTATGGGACACCATGGTCTAGCTGTCAGCCTACACCAGGGCAACGAGTCCACCCGTAGTGACCAGTGAGCAACATAAGCTCGTGAGCCGAATACGGTAGTATGAGACGCTGTATTCGAGCTGTCGGCCTACACTGATTAGGTGACGAGCCATTTGTAGTGACCTTGAGCATACTCTGAGACTGCGATGAGGTGACGAGCCTTTCCGTAGCAACTAGAGTATAGACTAGGCCTGCACTGATCAGGTTACGAGCCCTTTGCAGTAACCTAGAACCTCAACTTCGTATGAGATTTACTAGGACTGACGACCCTAGAATGGATCATTGTTTGAGTATTGATATAAGGGAGGTACCTTAGTTTCCCAATCCTATTGTATGAAAAGGACTAATAAGAATTTGGTAATCACGCTCATGCACAACACCGCATGTGCCATTTGACGTTGAGTAGAGAGCACTGAGGAAGTGACTGACATGAGCGACCGTTAGATGAAGATCGCAGAGGGAGTACAGGAGAGGGCATGCATCATTTATACATATCATTCCTGCATTAATCAGAGTACTTAGGGATGTTTGATTGTATTATTTTATCATTACTGCTTGACTGAATTGATAACATACTAACCTATGCTTTATTGTTCCACTGAGTTGATCACTCACTCCCACGTTATGGGATGGTGTTTTAAACACCAACTAGACTCTATCTTAGTTGCAGATGGAGACCCAACTGATGAGGTGGAGCCAGACTTCGCAGAAGATGAGGATGCTTTCTCATATATGCAGTATTCACGCGGGTTTATATAGACCATTCTAATCGACGAGGCTTCAGGGTTATACTTGTAGTGGACTATCACATTTTTTTTTACATTTTGTATTTTGAAACAATATTTGTAATTATTGACCTGACAACGCATACATACTTTGGGGACCTATACTGGTTTATAAAGTTATACATATCTGTTTTAGTCTTCCGCTTGCGTATTACAACTATCCCTGGATTATGTTTTGCTGATTTGGCTTAATCTCATTCATGTTTTATGCACTAATACAGACAACATACAATCATCATTAAATATGTTGCATAAGTGATGTGTTAGAACTCGGGAGTTGGGTTTCTACTCGACTCCCAATTTTCAGGGCGTTACAGTAAGACAAGTGTCAAGCACATAAATATCAGCGTAAGCGGAATACTAGCAAGGCTATAAGTCATTCAATATCAGAGTACGCAATGCAAATCGACTATACAATGCGGAGTCATAATGACCCAAATTCAGATAACGAGGATGCAATACAATATGCAATTCTGAAGAGCCACAAATACCATCAGCCTCATCTAGGCCATATAAATGCAGAAACATAGCAACCCAAATGTCATATGCCGCAGATGTAATACAATATGCAGATCCTGGCGAGTCCATAATACCATCAACCTTACTCAGGCTATCTAATACGGAAGCATAGTAAACTAAATGCTATGTGTTGAAGATGCAATGCAATATGCGGTGTGAAAGAAATGACCAAACCGGAGTGTGAAGTCGGGATGATAGTACGTAGTATCGCAAGCTATGGGGTCCATTACAGGGGACTTCTATCGAAACCAGTCCCATACCTTAATTTAGATAGTTAGACTCAATGTGGTAAGCTCCTGATCTCAGGTTGGTCGCGCGCTTCAACCGAAATCCTGACCATTGCGAAGGTACATATGAAAAATTAGTTATGCACCACCAGCCCGAGTGGATAGTGAATGAATGAATGAATAAGTAAAATGCTGAGTATGCAACTCCTGCTCAATAAGTCCACATATCAGTACCGTACATCTCTGGGATCATCACCGAGTTCTAGTACACTCTATGCCAGCTTGCCGCCTCATCAAGCGCACAACTGAGTAAGTGGAAGAGACCTCACTATTTGTCTACCAATATCAGCCCAGCTCGTCGATAGCAAACCCATTTATGAGCTGGTCAGACTCAACCTAACATTGCTTACTCCCTTAGGCGGGTAAGGCCACACCCTCTCCAAACCAACCACGACATAGTGGGAGACGTGGCCTACTGGTATATGACCCTCATGCACTCATATATATCCACTTGGTTTAGACGTTGGAGCATCCCCTGGCCTCGAGGGTTTAGGGATTTTCACCTAGGGATATCTATCGCGCCCGTATGCTAAAACTAAATATTTTTTGTGTCCCATTTGGCCATCCACGACATACCTGTGAAGGCAACGACCCTGATGTCACTAGGGCGTATGGTGGTCATATCACAAAATGCGAGATGCATGAGTCATACCAATAGTCATGCATTAAACCTATGCATACCGCGCGCTCATGTGGGGCAACTCCGTCTCTTAGGGAGTCCCATAAACAATCAGCCCAATGGCACATGTTATGCTTAATCACTCCTCATAACAAGCATGCGGATGATGTGCATGGGCATGTATCATGAAGTATACCAAGCATGATTATAATCACATACGTCATAGTGGGCCCATATAAGATGACCCATGGCCCGTATAGGTGAATGGGTGGTGTGCAATAATCACCTACACATGGTGGGCCTCACACATATATGGTCCTCACACATATGATGGGCCTCTTACATCACAATTGGGTCTCATACAAGTATAATGAGCCTTATACAATCACAATGGGCCACATACAATCACAACGGGCCTCGTACCATCACAATGGATCTCATACAATCATAATGAGTCTCATACAATCATAATGGGCCTCATACGATCACAATGGGCCTCATACAATTACAATGGGCCTCGTGCCATCACAATGGATCTCATACAATCATAATGAGTCTCACACAATCATAATGGGCTTCATATAATCGCAATGGGCCTCATACAATCACAACGGGCCTCGTACCATCACAATGGATCTCATACAATCATAATGAGTCTCATACAATCATAATGGGCCTCATACGATCACAATGGGCCTCATACAATTACAATGGGCCTCGTGCCATCACAATGGATCTCATACAATCATAATGAGTCTCACACAATCATAATGGGCTTCATATAATCGCAATGGGCCTCATACAATCACAACGGTCCTCACATGGTCACAATGGGCCTCAAACGATCACAATTAACCTTACAATGATCTTATACAATTATAATGTTATACTAACACGTATTAAGTGCGTATACTAACATAATCGTAATCAATAATCGGCCTATGTATGGCAGGGTCCATAGAAGAACAACAGGTCTAATCCATAACATGAGGATTGGTCCTCAATAGTGGATATACCAAATCTAGTACTTCAGATTCTTCTACCTATGGCCAGAGGTGATGATGCATCCTCCTCATAACAAGAATGGGTCTAGATGGCCTACTCATGGTCCTAAGAGTGGGCTTCCAGGTTTGGGTACTTCTACTAGCATCAATGGGGACCCAAAGAATTGGGATAGCCCAATAAGGCGAGATGGATCATACTAATAATAATAGGGGCTCATAAATTTGGGTTAACCTACTAAAGGAAAATGAGAATGAGCCTAATACAATCACAATGGGCCTCATACCATCTCAATGGCTTGTATCATCATGTTATACTAGTACGTACTCATAGTCAACATCAATAATCGGCCCATACACAAGGCGGGGTCTATAGATGGACAACAGATCCATAACATGAGGGTCAATCCTCAACTGTGGATATACCAAATCTAATAGCATGTATCCTTCCGTCTACGGTGAGGATGAACTCTCCTTATATCAAGGTTAGGCCTAGGTAGTCTACCTATACCTAAGGATCCGGAAAGGGTTCCTTCTCCATGCTATCATATAGCCCGCTAGATGCCCTAAGGGGCCCAAATAAGTCCTAGATGGACTCCAAGATGAGGGCCCAGCATCTTGGGATAGCCCAATGAGAATAGATGGATAATATAAATGGAGCCCAATGATTAGGGTCAGCCCACTTAGAGAGGGATGAGGATGGGCCTAACAAGGCCTGAGGGAAGGTCACAATGTGGACATTTAACCATCATTGCCCATCAATGTGGACATTCAACCAACATTGCTCCCAAGGAGTAGCTCTTATAGGGCCAAACATATAGTGGGGCCCATGCCTCACATAAGGGCCACGTATACATCACAATGGGCTTCACATAGGGGCCTAATATACATCATATTGGACCTCATCATACGGGCCACATAAACATCGCATCGGGCCTCATTATATGGGTCACATATACATTGCATCGTGCCTCATCATGTGGGCCTCTCGTACATCATAATGGGCCTCACCAAATAGGCCACATATACATCACAATGGGCCTCACTCATGGGCCACATATACATCACATTGGGCCTTACCATATGAGCCACACATACATCATAATGGGCCTCATCATATGGGTCATATATACATCACAATGGGCCGCAAATATATCATGGTGGGCCTGCACAATTCAGATCGGCCCCACCAAATGGACTGCTTGGATAAAACACATACAATATGGTGAGCCCATGCACCATCATCCAAGGATGGACGATGCTAATATAATACGTACATCATGATGGGCCACACAGATGGGGTCCACATCCAGCTGGACTGGATGGTATGGATAAAAAGATACATCATGTGGGTCCCATGGACAGACAGGGTGGATAAAGCACATATGTCACAGTGGGCCCCATGGTCTGGACGGCGTTGATATAACACATGCATCATCCCTGGGCCCACCGTCCAGGCCCTGCTGGACTGTGCTGGTACACATGTGTAGGGTGGGCCCTGCAGATGGATGACATGAATATACAACACATATATTAGGGTGGGTCCCACCATCCAAGGTGCTAGATAATGTGGATAAGACCTATACATCACGTTTGGCCTCACAAAGCACCGTCCACGAATGGACGGTGTGGATACAGAATACATACATCAACGTGGGCCCCACCCCCACAAGTGCAGCAAGTGTGGGGTGGGCCCCACGTGGCTGCCAAAAAGGAGAACAGTATGGATATACACATACCTCATGGTGTGTCTCACAAGACCGTCTAGGGACGGATGACCTGGGTATACAATACATACATGTTAGGTGGGCCCCACCCCACACGTGTTACACGTGTGGGGTGAGCCCCACAACTGCCAAGTGGACGAGTGGTAAGGGTATAACACATATATCATGATGGGACCACAGAACTTGCATACGTCAATACAGCAACAATAGCTGTTGGCCGTCTAGCAGATGGACAGCCCAGATACAAAATACATACATTAAGGTGGGTCCACACGTGTGGCCCACCAGCCTTGAAATAAGCTGATATTTATATTTTCCCTTCATCAGGGACTGTCCAAATGGATGGCCAAGGTGGGCCGGTCTACTGAACGTCAGCAAGGTCGGCCCAATCATGGACAATGTTGATAAAATACTAGCATCATGGTGGGCCGCAAATAGGGAGAGGGAGAGAGAGAGAGAGAGAGAGAGAGAGAGAGAGAGAGAGAGAGTCGTGAGGCAGGGGAGCTCCGTCACTATGAGCTCCCCTAAGGTTTATACAACACATACATCAAGACAATCCCCAATCACGTGGGCCCTCAATCATAAAATCAAGGGTGGAAATTCTTTTTCCCACAAACAATGAAGATTCACCCACCGATTTCTCTTCTTCTTAGCTCCTTGGAATGCTAAGCTTCTCGGCTTCGATTTTAATGGAAGATGATGAAGATTAAAGGGTTAGGATGAGAGATGAGGGGGTAGGAAGTGGGCCACACTTGGCTCTCTTAGGAAGCTTGGACGGTCCTCTCTTTGGTGCTTGGAAAAGTGGTGGAGAAAATGAGAGAGGAGATGTAAGAGAGAGGGATGGGTTGTTGTAAGCAAAGGATGGGTGTGTGTAAGAAAAGGGATGGGTTGAGAGAGAGAGTTGACTTTGGGGATGGCTTGTGTAAGAGAGGGATGGGTTGTGTACTTGACTTGTGATTGATTGATTGATGTGATGGGTGGTAGAGATTCTCTTGAGATTTACAACACCCGGCGTTTTCTCGAAATATATGCAGGCCCACATCTCCTGGCCTGGGTATCGCATCGGTGCGCAAGACGAGGCGTTGGAACTACGGCGACGGCGCGGTCGCTAGGGTACAAGTCTAGGTCGAGTTGACTCAGATGTACGGGATGCAACTTAGAGTCGCGTGCAAACACCGATTATAGGTCGTGGGTTGCTGGAATTTGACGAGAAGGATCGCGGAAGTCTAAGGAATGGTACGGACTTGGATACGGGCCTTGCAAGTGGACTTGAGTTATATTGTATATCTGAGGATCATGCCTCCTATATAAGCATTGAAGTTAAACCAAAGGATTAAGCCTAATGACAGTTAAATTGATAAATCCAAGGATTTTTTTTGCCTCTAAACATTTTGATAATTCCATGTTAAGATCATATCATGAACATATGTGCGTTTTAGGAAAATCTGTTACAACAACCTCTGGGTTAGAGGGATACTTCGGTAACACCGAATTTACCTTTGGTACTACCAAAATCGAGCTACGTCAAACTATTTATATCCCTCGTTGCTCAGTTCTATTTTGTCTGTCACTTCTCTCATTTCTACCCTAGTTCGGTGGAAAGACAGTGTAACAAAAAATCGGCAAAATCTAAAGGTATTCCCTAGTAATTTCTTTTTTCATCTAAAAAACTAGGATCACATGCCCTTGGTTCATCTCCTCTTGATAGGTCTTTATCATTCCTCTTCATTTCCGTAAATGGAGTCATCATCACCTAAAGAAGATAAATCTAAGAAGAAGAATGAAAGAGAAGACTCAACCAGATCTAGGCAAAAATTCTGTGTTCCAAAACGAGGACGATCTTCTAACCAATTACCTAGACCTTCACCCTCTTCAAATCCTAACTCTGCAAGTCCTATTGCTGCTAAATTCTTAAAGAGAAGGATTGTATGTGAAAGAAAAGTAGATGTGAAATGTCTTGAAAAATCTAAAGTTCAGGAAATTCTTTCACAACTAGGATGGCTGCAAGTTCTATCATTTGGAGGATTAGTTAATGAAACATTGGTCCGATCATTTTTGTCTCATTGCTCATTATATAAGGGTTTTGAGGCTGACTACGATGGTCGAATAGCTAAAATCACCCCACATCGCATTTCAACTCTTATAAGTATACTATTGATGTGGGATCGAGGTACCATGGTTAAAAGGGATTCCACTGGTAAGTTTGGTACCCTAGGTTCAAGCAGAGGCGTCCAAACATGGTGAACATACATATGACAGATCGGGTTGCTTGACGAGCTCGGCTAGCTCGAGCGCACATCAAGTTGAACGATATGAAGCGCATCAGTACTTCGTGTGGCCAACCACTATCGCCAACTAAAGTACGACTCGAGTTCGTCGAACACATCTCACGTGGCAAATGAATCACAGCCACAAATTCAACTCTGGTACCGATTGTATGGACTATAATCATAGCCCCAAGTACAATCAATTGCAGATAGATAAAGCAGTAGTCGATCAAGATTCAACTCATACAATCAAGGTCAGGTATTATCCGTTTAGGGCTGCCAGGGCTATTGCACGCATTCGTTGCTCCACTCCCCCATCACCCATGACGGATCATACAACGTAAACATGAATTTAACATATGCATTACATAGATAAAATCATAAAAGCAGTTGAGCATGTTATGAAGCACAACACAAGCATGAGTTTGTACATATTCAATTCCTAATCACACAGCTACCCACGGAAATCATACACATAGTTAAGGAGTTGAGAATCATATCTCAACACCCTTAAACATTACAATTTACTAACTGCTACTCATTCAAACATTTCAACAAACACTTTAAAATACCTACATCAACATACATAACATATGTTGATCACATAGGCATTAGGCCAAATCCTTTCACTAGAGAGTTGCCCCAACCATAACACGCATACACCCACGACGGATAGTCATGGCAAGCAGGATCCAAGTTCCATATTCATTCAGTCATTTCCACAAACACTTGGGCCACACATTTTAGCATATATAGTGTATTTTGGCCGTGGCGTGATTTAGGGCAAATCCTTTCGTCAAAGGGGTATCGCCAATACAACAATCATATATCCATGACAATTAGTCATGGCGAGCACGAATGAGAATTCTATACTCATTCAGTCATTTTCACAAACACTTAGAATACACTATTTCCAAAATTTGTACGTATACGGTATTTTCTAGAATACAACATTTCAACATACATAGTGTATATAAGCAAAACATGTATTAGGGTGAATCCTTTCGCCAAACAGGTAATTTATCCACATATAATATATTCATATAGCAAATAATCATGTCATACACATTTCCAAAATTTGTACGTATACGGTACTTTCTTCAAATACCTAGAGTATGTAGAATTTCATATTTTTCATCTTTAATCGAAACGGAAAACAGATAGTACTTTGTACATGTGCAATTGCATGCAGATCATGAATCTATCATTATCTGACATTGAAAGCATTGAAAACCATAACCTATACACCTAAAGTCCGCACCTTTTGTCATAGAATCGTAACGAAGTCGATAGGTTTGCTAAGCTTCCGTATTCAGCAGTTTGGCAACCTAAAGAACGAAATAGGTTAGCTATTTCATAACCTACAACCACCCAAGCCCCAAATCAGATTAGGGTTAGGGTTTCTTACCTAGAAATGGAGTTGGAATCGCCGGGGAAATGATTAAAACGAAGCGGTGTAGCTTGTATAGCGGCAGGGAAGAGTGGCAAGGAGATTCTCCCACTGCTCCCACACATTCTCTCTCTTTTCTCTCTTTCAAAACTCAAATTCGTATGGCTGCCATGAGAGAGGGTTTAAGGTCCTTATATAGCCTAAAAACTAACCGAAATAGACTCCAAGTCAAAGTATACTTAGGTTATAACCAAAGCGGGACTTTTCCAGCTCAACGGAGGACTTCTGGCGGGCCTCCTTGAGCGAAAGGTCGGACTTAAGCTCACTAACACTGGATCTACATTCTATTAAGTTTTCATTTCAGTCGGGATTCCAGATCACGCATGGCGGACTAGTTTCAGTTCAACGGTCAGCGGATCTCGATCGGAGATTCTGAGTACATGTAAATGCGTATGAAATTTCTCCTGATCCGAGGGTGTAATTTGGTTTGATTCTGACGGTCTGGTTGCTTAAAACTAATCTGCAAGCGAGAGGTGCCAGATTACTATTCAAGATATTTTATTTTGAATTAATTTTCCATTTCTCACACTCTTCACTCCGAGCTCAAGCGAATAGCGCTGGGACACTATCTGGATTTGATTTCTGAGATAGTTGTCAAGCCCAGCGAGGCGGTCCTAGTTCCTTAACTTCGTGTTAATCGGACTTCCGACGTGTGGTCTAGATTCGATACGGAGTTTCGAGATGCTCCCGTGAGCAGCCGGGTAATGAGATTGATCCTAGGTTTTAGGGTAACCTAGCGTCAATGATTCTACAACTTTTGGGTCTTGCAGATCGTATTTAAAGTGATTGGTGCTAATTTCACAGGCACTCTAGTTTAACATTAGCTAAATCTCGCTTAATTTCTAAAGGGTTTAGTCCTGTAAGATTTCTGTTTGAGGTGGTACCTGGGCCTTTGTAGTTTATATATAAAGTGATCCGAGTTATACTACTTAGCTAGTTTAAGTTAGTGTCTAGGATGAAAGTACTTAGAAAGATTGAAGAGCAAGGTGGTGAAGGATGAGATTTGTGAAAGAAATGGGTTCACAAGCGATTTTAGCCTTTGGGACTGAGTTTTGACAAGTTGATAAGGTGTTAGGATCGACCCATTACCTAAGGACGTCTAATCCCAAGTTGGCAAAAATCCGGGATGTTACAATCTACCCCCCTTAAACAAAATTTCGTCCCCGAAATTGGCTAAGGGTAATAAGGGAAGATTTCTATTATTTCATTTGCCTAAGACTTATTGATTCCAAGTTTCCACGCGTGGTAGGGTATATACCAGCTGGTTCATTTTAGTCTACCCCCCTTAAAATTTAATTCTTTATCCATTTCTCATACCCTGATGGTTTGCTACCATTTATTTCTTTACCTATTTGGAGTCTCGATGACAATTTCCAACAATTTAGAGTAAGATAGTTGTTTTCATTGTTTGACCAACACGAAGAGACGGTAATAGTAGGCTCGATCCTGATACATCGATCATCTACCGGGCCAGGGTAGGAAGCTCATCGTATCCCTTCCGAATCCTGGTGGATCCTGGTCGTCCGCTCGTCAGCAGAGAGTCCATCGGTAGTAACCCAGGATTGGGAATTGGGTCAAGCCGCGAAAACTTCGCAGTTGTAGATGTCAGTAACTCCGTAGTCCGATCACTCTAAAAACGTAGGAAATGTCCATCATTGAAAGGCTCAAATGGTCTATGTCTAAGGTTGCCCTTTAAGTCTTAGTCTAAGAGAGTCCTCGTTATTATCTATATCAAAGGAAATGATGAATCAAATCTTACTAGATCATCCTAAAACGGTTTTTCATAGTAGAACTTACTAGGGCTTCTATAATGTTCGTATTTAACGAGCACAGTTTCCATCCTGGGCCAGTGGGGTAGGGTCCACCACGCTTCCGCTGCGCTATCCAGATCAAAGAGGTGTATAAACTGACTTAACTAGATTGGGCTTATAATTTTCTACCCCCCTTAAAAATTTATTTCTACCTCCAGGGTTCAAGATATATGTCCTGATCCATATGTCGGAACAAGGTGAAATGTAGGACCTATCCTTGATACGAAATGGAAAACAATCCCTCAATACAATGGTCTTCCTTCCATCGATGCTATGTACTATGACATTGGTACCTATGGTCATAGAAAGGAGTTATAGATGACGGTATCGTGGTTGATTTCAGGGACAGGTGTGAGTCTGTGGCAAGATGCCTAATCCTACCAAGGAGTTTTGTCACGGTCCAGACTAATCCTATTTAATCATGCCTAGCTTAACAGACAGATTATCTTTCTTCATTCATATGGACAAAATATATGCCGACATGGCATGTAATTTGGGACCTAATTCCTAACTATTTGTTGCCCATTTGGGTGATTCCTTGGGCCTAAAAGACAAAGTCGCTATCGGCTATATACTCCTAATACTTTTCAAAGACGAAGTTATAAACTTTTGGTTGCAAGTGGTTCGGCCAACACGGAAGAAATGTTGTGTAGTGGTTCTGAGTCGGATACATGGACCTCCTGCCTAGCTAGGACAGAAAATTGTCGTATCAGTTCTTAATCCTAGTTGATCCCGACCTTCTGCTTGATCAGAGCATAGAGTTCATTGGTCACTACCAGGATTGAGAATTCAATTCAAACCGCGAATACCTCGCTTATATGTAGTTTCTCTGCTCCATGGTCCCGATGGTACTATGTCTTTGAGAAGGCGATTCTAAGGGGTGTATTGATTTGACCTATCGTTAAATCCAAGGGATATATAAGTTTTCTCTAAGCGTGAATAGTTACTAATTAAACAAGCCTTCTAAGAGTCGTTAAATAAGCCTATGAGTACCGAGGGGATTCAACCAAGGAACGGGGTCTCGTTCCAACCTAATCAAGTCAACTAAGTCTATCACTCAATTATCTTAGCATTTTTAGTCGTTTACATTTCTTAGTCTAATCAGCAGCCTAGGCTCAACTTATGAGCAGCGGTAATCCACTAGTTGTAATCTAAAGTCTATGCTTATACACTAGATGATTTTATACCCTTTCTAATAAAAGAAATTGTTTTATCGCCTAGGGTCAAAGTTGTCTGATTGGAATTAGGTTGCCTGAACTCGAATTTGAATACGCATGAGCATTTCACACATGTTAATACTAGCTAAGAAGATCCTGGGGTTTACATTATTAATTTGTTGGATTTCCTATACGGTCAGGTCTGTCGAAAACTAGGAGTACCGCCCTAGGTCCAAAACTCTAAGGGTCATTAAATGGGATTAAAATTAATGGTATAGACTTTGCAAAATGAGCCTTGTGTCAGAAAGTGTGAGATGGGATTTCCAAATCCCAGGATAATGAATTTCTAAGTGTACTTGGAAAGGGAATTTCGGAATTTACTTTTAATTATATACACTCCAAACATGGTATTGGAAAACATGGGATACCCCAATCTAGGAACCATACCCTACACGTACATTTATTATTACCCATACCCTACACGTACATTTATTATTACTTATACAATCCTATCCACCTAATTCACCTAATGCAGTTTGGCCGAACGGACCTTAAACATTCCAACTTTCGGAGGTTGTGAAGAAGACTGTAGGAATGGAGGAAAAGGCCGTATTCAACTCGAATAAGGCCATGGTAAGTGAAAGAAAAAGGGAAAAGAGGGCTGGAGTTTTTGGTTCTCCACGAACTTGGGTCTTAATAGTGGTTGTAGAGGCCCAAAGAACAGGGATTTGTAAAGGAAAATGGAGAGATGGGTTGGGTAAAGAGGTTACACATTTTGGAGTCACGAACGGGAGGCGTAATGGCTCAAATGCGAGAAAATGGAGAGGGTAGGGAGGTAGGGATTGTTGTAACTGATGGAGGGGTATAGGTTGTGGTCGAAAATGGCAGCTTGGGCGATTAGAAGGGTGATTTTGAAGAGAAACAGCAAGGTTGGAGAGAGAAAACGGCTTGGAGGGGTAGTTTGTGAAGGAAGTAAGGTTTCGGGAGGGTTTCGATGGATGGGATATACATCAGGGGGTCCCACAACCCCCAAACTTGGTCAGCCCGAGTCACGAGCCCGGCCCATCAAAAAAAAGGGCGAGGCCTCACCGATCTGGCGAGGGCCTCACCAAAAAATTTTAAATTTTACAAAAGGGGCCCCCATGGTCGTGTTCCTCCAGTCCCCTAGGCCCCAAAAAACACTGGGTCCCACCTTGGATCCCTCTGGAAGTGCTCCGTTTGGCCCCCCGACCCCGATTCGCTCCATTTCGGGTAGTTTCGGGATAATCGGACGTAACTTACAATCCGGAATGAGTTATCCGACGTAAAATATATGAATTTGGGGTAAAACGAGCTAATAAAGCCAACCAACCCTGCTATGCTGGGTTGCACAATCCGAAATTGTGAGAAAACCCTCTGATTGACGGTCATTTCCCCGTTTCAATTTTGTTTTGCTAAAAATAGTAGTTTTAGCTTGATTACTCTTTCTCCGTTGGGTTTTAGGAGTTGCGCTCATCGCGTAAAGAGCTCAGAATAATTTGGAAAATGGTTTGGTGAAGTCAAATAGGACACTTACTATTTTTAACTGACAACCTTGCGCACTAGTAGACATCACGACCTTATAGTAAGTCACGAATTCTAGGAGTTTTAGTTGTAGTTTGTTTCTGATTTCTTTCCCAGTACTTGGTATCCCTATTTAAAGGGTTGTAAACTCATTTTTAGTCATTCATTAATCAATTTCGAATTTATTAGAATTTATTTCTATTTTCTGCTTTCTTTCCTCACGGATTCGAGAAGTCTCTGTGAGGAGTCCAGAGAAGCTCCGAGGATTCGGAGTAGTTATCCTCATCACGTTTCTCCCGTATTCTACCGATTTTCAACAGTTGGGGTGAGGTGGATTGTAATCTAAAATCATCTATAGACGACCTAGGGGTGATTCGAGATCGTTTCGTGCAATCATTGAGGCCTACGGGTCCCATCTCTACGGTTGATCTCAACCAATTGTGTTATGTGACGAAATTAGAGAACCTAAGTCTGTTTCTAAATTTCGTCGCTCCCTCCTAAGTTAGAATGCTTCAGAGTGCGTCAGAGTGCGTCGTGTGACCATAACCCAGGTCCGGTTTAATCCAAATCATGCTCTGATACCATCTGTAACATCCCGAAAAATTGAGGGTCGAGCATAACTCAATTCTCGAGTTTCCAAAACATCACTTATGCAACATAGATAATGATGATTGAATGTTGTCTGTATTAGTGCATTGAACATGAGTGAGATTAAGCCAAAACAGAATATCATACTCCCGAGACAGTTAAATTGTAAGCGTAAGACTGTGATAGATATATAAATTATATAAAAACTGTGGTGAGTCTCTAGAGTATGATAACATTACTAGGTTAAATAATTACAAGTACAATTCTAAATATACCAATGTGTAAGTGTAATGTCTTCTATCCCAAGTACCATAGCCCCGTCAATACAGTACTAGGTCTTCAGAGACCCGTCAGAGAGTTACATGTAGGAGAACTCCTCCTCGACATCATAGTAGTAGTCCGGCTCTGCTTCCGGAGTAGCGTAGCCATCTGCAATCAGACAAAGTCTGGTGGGTGTTCAGAATACCGTCCCGTAACGTGGGAGTGAGTAGCTAACTCAATGGAACAATAAAGCATAGGTTAACATGTTATCGACTCAGTCAAGCAGTAATGATAAAGCAGTACAATCAAACACTCCTAACTACTCTTATTAATGCAAGTATGGATGCAGTCATGATGTATGCCCTCACCACACCCTCCCTCGTGCGACACCATCTCACGTTCGTGGCATGCTTTCATCCCTCAATGCTTCACATCTTCTAGGCACATGCAATGCATGATGAGCATAATTACTGAGTTTTTAATTAGTCCATTTCAAACAGCAGGATTGGGAAACTAAGGTACATCCCTTGTATCATTCCCAAACATGATCCATTCTAGGGTCGTCAGTCCTAGTTAATATCAGACGACGGTGTATTTTCTAGGTCACTGCAAAGGCTGCCAGGGCTGTTACGCACGAAGGTTACACCACTCCCCCATCACCTCTTAAACGATTCATCACAATACAGAAACAAGCCTAATTCATACTCTATATACCGTGGCAAACCCTAAGGCTCACTGCGATTTCAGAGTATGCTCGAGGTCACTACAAATGGCTGTCAGGGCTACTATGCACAAAGGTTGCACCGCTCCCCCATCACCTTATCAATGTAGGCCGACAGCACGAATATAGTGTCTCATACTATCATAATCGGCTCACGAGTCTGGTTGCTCACTGGTCACTACGTGGAGGCACGTGGCCCCAGCGTAGGCCGACAGCTCGACCACGGTGTACCATACCACCATGCCCGGCTCATGAGTCTTAGTGGATCGAGGTACCATGGTTAAAAGGGATTCCACTGGTAAGTTTGGTACCCTAGGTTCAAGCAAAGGCGTCCAAACATGGTGAACATACATAAGACAGATCGGGTTACTTGACGAGCTCAGCTAGCTCGAGCGCACATCAAGTAGAACGATATGAAGCCAATTAGCACTTCGTGTGGCCAACCACTATCGCCAACCAAAGTACGACTCGAGTTCGTCGAACACATCTCACGTGGAAAATGAATCACAGCCACGAATTCAACTCTGGTACCGATTATGTGGACTATAATCATAGCCCCAAGCATAATCAATTGCAGATAGATAAAGCAGTAGTGGATCAAGATTCAACTCATGCAATCAAGGTCTGGTATTATCCGTTTAGGGCTGTCAGGGTTGTTGCACGCATTCGTTACTCGACTCCCCCATCACCCATGACGGATCATAAAACGTAAACATGAATTTAACATATGCATTACATAGATAAAATCATAAAAGCAGTTGAGCATGTTATGAAGCACAACACAAGCATGAGTTTGTACATATTCAATTCCTAATCACACAGCTACCCAAGGAAATCATACACATAGTTAAAGGAGTTGAGAATCATATCTCAACACCCTTAAACATTACAATTTACTAACTGCTACTCATTCAAACATTTCAACAAACACTTTAAAATACCTACATCAACATACATAACATATGTTGATCACATAGGCATTAGGCCAAATCCTTTCACTAGAGAGTTGCCCCAACCATAACACGCATACACCCACGACGGATAGTCATGGCAAGCAGGAATCCAAGTTCCATATTCATTCAGTCATTTCCACAAACACTTGGGCCACACATTTTAGCATATATAGTGTATTTTGGCCGTGGCGTGATTTAGGGCAAATCCTTTCATCAAAGGGGTATCACCAATACAACAATCATATATCCATGACAATTAGTCATGGCGAGCAGGAATGAGAATTCTATACTCATTCAGTCATTTTCACAAACACTTACAATACACTATTACAACATACATGGTGTATGTTAGCAAAACATGTATTAGGGTTATCCTTTAGCCAAGCGAGTATTTTATCCATGTATAATATATTCATACAGCAAATAATCATGACAAGTACATCTCCAAAATTTATACGTATATGGTATTTTCTAGAATACAACATTTCAACATACATAGTGTATATAAGCAAAACATGTATTAGGGCGAATCCTTTCGCCAAACAGGTAATTTATCCACATATAATATATTCATACAGCAAATAATCATGTCATACACATTTCTAAAATTTATACGTATATGGTATTTTCTTCAAATACCTAGAGTATGTAGAATTCCATATTTTTCATCTTTAATCGAAACGGAAAACAGATAGCACTTTGTACATGTGCAATTGCATGCAGATCATGAATCTATCATTATCTGACATTGAAAGCGTTGAAAACCATAACCTATACACCTAAAGTCTGCACCTTTTGTCATAGAATCGTAACGAAGTCGATAGGTTTGCTAAGCTTCCGTATTCGGCAGTTTGGCAACCTAAAGAACAAAATAGGTTAGCTATTTCATAACCTACAACCACCCAAGCCCCAAATCAGATTAGGGTTAGGGTTTTTTTACCTAGAAACGGAGTTGGAATCGCCGGGGAAGCGATTAGAACGGAGCGGTGTAGCTTGTATAGCGGCAGGGAAGAGTGGCAGGGAGATTCTCCCACTGCTCCCACACATTCTCTCTCTTTTCTCTCTCTCAAAACTCAAATTCGTATGGCTGCCATGAGAGAGGGTTTAAGGTCCTTATATAGCCTAAAAACTAACCGAAATAGGCTCTAGGTCAAAGTATACTTAGGTTATAACCAAAGCGGGACTTTTCCAGCTCAACGGAGGACTTCTGGCGGGCCTCCTTGAGCCAAAGGTCGGACTTAAGCTCACTAACGCTGGATCTACGTTCTATTAAGTTTTCATTTCGGTCGGGATTCCAGATCACGCGTGGCGGACCAGTTTCAGTTCAACGGTCAGCGGATCTCGATCGGAGATTCTGAGTACATGTAAATGTATATGAAATTTCTCCTGATCCGAGGGTGTAATTTGATCTGATTCTGACGGTCTAGTTGCTTAAAACTAATCTGCAAGCGAGAGGTGCCAGATTACTATTCAAGATATTTTATTTTGAATTAATTTCCCATTTCTCACACTCTTCACTCCGAGCTCAAGCGAATAGCGCTGGGACACTATCTGGATTTGATTTCCGAGATGGTTGTCAAGCCCAGTGAGGCGGTCCTAGTTCCTTAACTTCGTGTTAATCGGACTTCCGATGTGCGGTCCAGATCCGATACGGAGTTTCGAGATACTCCCGTGAGCAGCCGGGTAATGAGATTGATCCTAGGTTTTAGAGTAACCTAGCGTCAATGATTCTACAACTTTTTGGTCTTATAGATCATATTTAAAGTGATTGGTGCTAATTTCACAGGCACTCTAGTTTAACACTAGCTAAATCTCGCTTAATTTCTAAAGGGTTTAGTCTTGTAAGATTTCTATCTAAGGTGGTACTTGGGCCTTTGTAGTTTATATATAAAGTGATTTGATTTATACTACTTAGTTTAAGTTAGTGTCTAGGATGAAAGTACTTAGAAAGATTAAAGAGCAAGGTGGTGAAGGATGGGATTTGTGAAAGAAATGGGTTCACAAGCGATTTTAGCCTTTGGGACTGAGTTTTGACAAGTTGATAAGGTGTTAGGATCGACCCATTGCATAAGGACGTCTAATCCCAGGTTGGTAAAAATTTGGGATGTTACAGGGCCCCACTTGTCATTGGATCTATTTCATTTCCTTTGCACTTTCTGTTTGCTGAAATTTCCTAAGTACTTGATTGTATTGATGTAGGCGTCTTTGACACCTTATAGTGGGCCCCACACTCTGTAGTTAAGGGTCCTACTTTGGGGGATGTTTAATCCTTATATAAGTGAGTTGGGATGTCCCACCTTTTTGTCAGGAATGATCCCTAAGTGTTTGAAAATTCGGCCCTAAGTTGTGATAAACCCCATTGCTGAAAATTGTCTGATTATTTGTGTTTTGTACAAACTTTGGGCCTCTGTAGTGCACCACACACTGGAGATATGAGTAGGCCACCACTTCGAACCTTTAACCTATTGCAATGAATAGATAAATAATATTTTACTCAGGCTAAATCAGACCCCCACATGATCAGGGAGTGGATCCCAAAATGTGGTCAGGCATGGTTGTGCAGAAAATTATGCGCAGAAATCAAAATACCTATGTTTGGCTCTATACCAAATATTACGTGTGCACAACCAGTTGGTCCCAGCTTATAGTTTTTGAAGTAAATATATAGTACAACCAAGGCACCTGATAGGACACTGAAAGGTAGTCCCCTGTGATCATGGGACGTACTCAAGATTGGGCCAAAACTAATTCTGCACTATATTTCCTACACAGTTTCTCTAGGTACCCATGTTTAGGCCATCACCGTAAATTGTACTCACCCAACCAATGAGGCTTGCCTTATAATTTGTAAAGCCCATACATAGAGCTACCAGGTGGTTATTTTCTTTCACCATATGTAGGTCCCACATGATCATAAATCTGAATTGAAGATGGCCAGAAACCAACATTGTACAAAAATCTGTTTGATGTAAAATTTATGTGGGGCCACGTCAGTGGGGTCCACCACCTTCCCAAAGCATTTAGTACAACATTTAAACTCTGAAAAATAACTCTCAAATATTGTTGGGCTTAAAATCCTTAAGTAGGTCATCTAGTATGGGCTATCTTGTATGGGCCTTAACTTTCATGTAATGAGGTCCACTTGACATGTTTTGTAAATGGGCGTTGTATAACTTGTAAAATATTTAGTGGACAGATCTTGTTGTCCAAATGTTCTCTTAAGACACAGGTGGCCTTAGGCCCATCTAAATGATGTAATCTTAAGGCCCAAGCAGGCCTAACACTAAGAAAAATCGTTGGAGAGTGAGAAGCCCACAATGGTAGCCTTCCTTGAGCCCGTTGGGCAGACCCATTTGTCAGGCCCCAAACTCGAAAATCGGGCTCACAAAATTTCCGATCACCGAATTCGGTGCCGACAACCTCCATAGTACCCCATTCTCGGCTCCCGGCACCCATACACCAGGCTCCGATCTTAGGATCCTACAAAGAGGATTTCAAACATGATTTGATTCGTAATGAGCATAACCACAAGCATAACCCATGAACAATAACCACAAAAACACCATCACAAAATCCACTATAATCAAAAACTTTGAGTACAAGGCGTATGAAGGGAAATACAATATATTGAAAGTGATAATAACAAACACTCCAAAAGCTCGGCTGCACGCTCCAACTGCGGCGAGACTACGACTGCGTCCTGGTGTCACTTACACGCATCAATCGTGCATAAGCTTATAGAAAGCTTAGAGGGTGGTGTAAGTGTGTGTGCAATATGAGCGTGCTTAAAATGCAAGGTTAGCTTAATACGGAATCGTGCTGATGAGTACATGAATGCAACCAGCCGTACCAAGGCTATGCGGTGCAATAATGAATGCTATCGCTCATGTCAAGACCATGCGATGCAAGATGCAGCTCGAGCATGTCAATCCTCATCCAAGTCTTCATGTCAATACAGTTCTCTTTCTGGATAATCACTGGAGTTTAGTACACTCCAAATGGTACTGCCGCTCTCCTAACCACACAGTCCAAGTGAGTGTAAGAAACCTCACTATCCTCCTGGCCAATAGTCTGCCAATACTTATCTGGCACGTCGATAGTGGATCCATTCATGAGCTGGTCAAACTCAGCCTAGTATTGCCCCTACCCTTGGGCGAGTAGGCCACACCCCTTTCCAACCGACCACGACATAGTGGGAGACGAGGCCTCCTGGTATTCAGCCCTCATGCAATCATATATCTACTCAGTCTCGACATTGGAGTCATCCTCTGGTACCATCGGGTTTAGAGATTTTCACCCAGGGACATCTATGGCGCCCGTATGCTAGAACTAAACATTTTCGGTATCCAATCCAGCCACCCACGATGTGTCTGTGGAGCCTATGGCCCTGATGTCGCTAGGGCATACAATAATCATGATCACACAAATGCAAGTGTATGAATCACCCTACCAAACATGCAACAATCATGCGCGTACTGCGCGCTCATGTAGGGCAACTCCGTCTATCAGGGAGCCCATAAACAATCCGCCCAAAGCAATATGCTATGATCAGTCACTCATATCAAGCATACATATGATGCGTATGATCATGAATCATGTATCTATATTAAACAAGTTATATAGTGATGGACTCTGAGCAAAGCAAAGATGGGCCGAGATGGCTTACCCACTACAAGTATGGGCCTATCAGTAGGCCTTAGGGAGATCGACAATGCAGACATTTAACCGACATCATCCTTACAATGTGGGCATTTAACCGTCATTGTTCCAAGACACTACCTATTATTATATACGCCACGGAGGAATCACACATTGCAATGGACCTAATTGCACCCATTGGGCCTTAAGTACATCAATTGGCCGTATCATATGGGCCTTATATTCATCAAGTAGGCCGCATCCATAGGCCGCACCAATGGGCCTTACGTACATTGCAATGGGCCATAACTTATGGGCCTTGCATACATCACAATGGCTTCACAACATGGGCCTTATATATGTCAAAGTGGGCCTCAACAATGGGCCACCAATACATCAAGATGGACCTCAACAATGGGCCTTAAAATAATCTCCAAAAAGTGTTGGACGGTTTGGATGAAACTTATGCATCATGGTAGGCCCCATAGGGATGGAAGGCATAGATAAATCACATACTCCATGGTGGAGGTCCACACTGATGATAGGTGTGGACACAATACATACATAAGTGGGTCCTAAGTAGGACCCACCATAATGTTTATTTTTCATCCAAATTGTTCTTAGGGTCACATGGGCCTAGGGCCCACTGTAATGTTTATTTGCAATCCAACTATTCATAAGGTCACGTGGACTAGGGGGCCCACTGAAATGTTTATTTTCCATAAACCTGTTGATAGGGTCACGGCCATGGGGTCCACTGTAATGTTTACTTGCCATTCAACCTGTTTATAAGGTCATGTGGACTTGGGGGTGGGTCTGGGGCCCACCGGAATGTGGTTCACAAATCCAGTCTTCCCATTATGTGTGTCCCACTTGAATGAGGGTTGAGACCAAGTTTCAGCCGCATCCAAATTTCAGGTAGGCCCCACCAAGTGATTTTATATGTGTCCCAAGTGATTTTATATGTTTTAGCCCACCTGAGTTCCATATACGGCTGATTTTTGGGTGGCCCGTAGCCAGGGGGGAGGTCCACCCAATGCACGTTGTTGATGTTCGAAACGCATCACGGTGGGGGCCCACAGCTGGGGCCATGAGGCCCAGCCGTCCGCCCGCCCGCCCGTCCACTGACAGCGGCAGCAACATCTACTGCTGCCCTTGCTTTTTTTTTTTTGAAAACGTGAAATCCCGTGGTTTTTGGTAGGTGGGACCCACCTCAAGCAAATCCTACCTAGCTATTGGATCTTATGGTTCAATACAAACAGATTGATCCCAATATTGGATGGGTTTTGGTGCACCGAAAAATCAGGGAGTATTTCAATGGTGGAAAACTTATTTGCTAAACTATGGTCCGCCCGATGATCATATTACCCTCATTTTTCAGCTCAACGCCTAAAATGGGCTGTTTAACGGAATGGACGGCGTGGATTATGCGTTTACATCAAGGTGGGGCCTGCATGCATAGCCCACCCCAAAGCTCATTCTTTTTTTTCTTTTTTCTTTATATAGCTTGTCAGTACACGCCCATGTAGTACACGCCCTCCATGTTAGCCATACCCATCCAGCGTCCAGGGACGCTGTACGGCATGGATAAATACATCATTATGGTGAGTCCCACATGCACGTGGCTCACACATCAAGGTGGGTCCCACATGAACGTGGCCCACCTGATATTTATGTTTTCCTTCCATTCGGGCCCGCTAATGGACTGGATGGCGTAGATCCAACCCAATCATCCGATGGGTCCCATATAAAATATGATAAGAGAGAGAGACGATGATAGAGGGACCCCGCCACTATGGGCCCCTCATGGATACAACACATACATCAATGGGTGCCACAACAAGTGGGCCCTTAAAAATTGAAATTTAATGGAGGATCACCCACCTCTAGGCCTTCACCTTACTCCCTTAGCCTCCTATGCTCCTTTGCTTGACGTTTGATGGTAGTAGATGATGGATCAACAGTTGAGATGGGAGATGAGAGAGTAGGGAAAATGGGCCATACTTGGCATTTGGGAGGGAGAGAGCTTGGACCTGGGGTGTTGGAGAGTGTTTTGAGAAATGAGAGAAGAAAAAAAATAATAAAATGGATGGATGGAGTGGTGGGTGTAATTAATGAGGTATGGGTTGGGTTGAAAATTTGTAAAAGAGGGAATGGTTGTAGCTGAAATTTAATAAAGGAGGGATGGTGAGAGGAGAGAGAGAGAGAGAGTTGACTTTTGAAAAGGGAGGGATGGGTTGCTTGTACTTGACATTGATTGATGGGACATCTCGTAGAGATTCCCTCGTAATTCACAACGCGCCATGTTTTCTTTGAATTGAACGCGAGCCTACATCTTCTACCCTGGGTATTGGGTCGGTGCGCGAGTCGCAGCGATGGCTCGTCGCCAAGTTATAGGTTTTAATTTAAGCCGACTTCGATTTGCGGGACTCGGCTTAGGATCGCGCGCAAACATCGGTAACGGGTCAAGGGTTGTCGAAATTCGACCTGTAGGATCGTGGAAGCCTACGGAACGGTATAGACTGGGGTACAAGTCTTACAACTCTCCCCTCCAAATAAAAATTTCGTCCTCAAAATTTACACAATCATCGCTACTAGTCATAACTCATAATAGAAGGGGAAACAAGGCATCGTCATATAAAATCGAAGATAGTATACAAGATACAATATATGATAAATCATCAAAGAGATAGGGATAACGCTCTCGAATCTCAGCCTCGCGCTCCCAAGACGCCTCGTCAACAGAATGGTGACCCCACTGAACCTTCACCAAGGGAATGACCTTGGTCTGGAAGACCTGCTCCTTTCGATCAAGGATACGAACTGGCTGCTCAATGTAAGAAGCGTCCTCACGAACCTCCAATTGCTGCCAATCAATAACAGGAACTACGTCTGACTCACACTTCCTCAACATAGAGACGTGGAAAATATTGTGGACGCCAGACAACTGAGATGGTAAGGCAAGCCGATAGGCTACAGCGCCAATGCACTCAGTGATCTCGAAAGGTCCTATGTATCTCGGGGTAAGCTTGCCCTTCGCTCCAAATCGAACCACGCTCTTCATGGGCGAGACCCTGAGATACACATGGTCTCCTACATCAAACTCTAAGGGACGACCCTGACGATCAGCAAAACTCTTCTACCGGCTCTAAGCTGTGCGTATCCTCTGCCTGATGTTATTAATAACCTCTGATGTCTCCTGCACAAGCTCAGAACCTAGGAGACGCCACTCTCCAACCTCGGTCCAACAACTCGGAGATCTGCACTGTTTGCCATATAATGCCTCAAAAGGAGTCATGCCAATGGTCGCCTGATAGCTGTTGTTGTATGCGAACTCAGCCAATCGTATATGCTCATCCCAGCTACCCCCGAAGTCAATCACGCATGCTCGAAGCATGTCCTCAAGGATCTGGTTGACCCTCTCGGTCTGGCATCAGCTTGCAGGTGATACGTGGTGCTGAGCTGCAAAACAGACCCCATCGCTCTCTGAAAGCTCCTCCAGAACTGAGACGTGAACCTCGAGTCTCCGTCAGAAAGATCGAGACTGGAACGCCGTGCTATCTCCTCGATGAATAATCTCGTAAGAAAATGTACCGACTTCGTCAGACAATCGATGACGACCCAAATGGCATCATGACCGTGCTGAGTCCTCGGCAAACCTATGATAAAATCGATAGATACGTGCTCCCACTCCCACGTCGGGACGCTCAACAGCTGCAATAGACCAGGAGGTCTCTGATGGTCAGCCTTAACACACTGACATGTGTCACACTCGGCCACAAAACTGGTAATCTGGCGCTTCATCCCCGTCCAAAAATATTGTATCCTCATATCATGATACATCTTCGTCGAGCTAAGGTGGATAGAAAACTGTGATCGATGTGCCTCGACCATAAGATCTCTGTGCAACTCAGGAATATCCGGGATATATAATCGGCCTCTGAAGCGTAGTCCACTATCAGAACCAATCTGTCAATCTGTCTGACTCTCAGATGCTGCCTTTGCTCGGTATTCCTATAACGACTCATCTGTCTGCTGAGCCTCGATCACCCTTACGACAAGAGAGGGTTGAATCGACAGGCTCAATAGCTGAACGATAGAAGACTGCAGACCAAAATCAAAGTCGTACTCTGTTATACCCTCGAGCATCCTCCACTCCTGAATCATTATATGTGCGACCGGCCTCGTGGCTGACGGCTGAGGGCATCCGCCACCACATTCGCATTGCCTGGGTGGTACTGGAGGTCAAAATCATAGTCCTTCAGAAGCTCCATCCAGTGTCTCTATCTCATGTTCAGCTCGGACTGAGAGAATAGATACTTCAAGCTCTTGTGGTCAGAGAAGAGCTCAAACCTCACCCCATAGAAATAGTGCCTCCACACCTTCGGTTCGAAGACAACTGCTGCCAGCTTCAAATCATGCGTGGGGTAGTTCAGCTCATGGACCTTGAGTTGACGAGACGCGAAGGCTGTAAGCCTACCGTGCTGCATCAGGACAACACCCAAACCAATACGTGAGGCATCGGTAAATACAACAAATCCATCACTCCCAGAGGGAAGAGTGAGGACAGGAGCAGACGTCAAACGGTTCTTCAGCTCCACGAATACCTGCTCACATGCGTCAGTCCAAACAAAATATGCTCCCGTCCGAGTCAATCTGGTCATCGGGGCTGCAATACGGGAGAAGCCCTCAATGAAACGTCGATAGTATCCCGCTAAACCAAGGAAACTGCGGATCTCGGATGCAGTCGTGGGTTGATCCCACAGACGCACTGCTTCAACCTTCGAGGGGTCCACTGTGACACCCTCCCTCGTCACCACGTAACCGAGGAACTTCTCCTCCTGCCAGAACTCACACTTCTCCAGCTTCACATACAGCTGGTGGGCACGAAGGGTCTGCAAAGCGATCTCCAGATGATGCATGTGGTCCTCATGGGTCCTCGAATATATCAGAATGTCGTTGATGAAGACCACAACAAACTGATCGAGATATGGATGGAAGACATCGTTCACCAACTGCATGAAGACTACGGGTGCATTGGTCAGTCCAAAAGACATGACCTGAAACTCAAAATGACCATAACGCGTCCTGAAAGCCGTCTTCGGGATGTCTTCCTCTCGGACATGAATCTGATGATAACCGGAATGCAGGTCAATCTTCGAAAAAAGAACTGTGCACCCTGCAGCTGGTCAAACAAATTATCTATCCTCGGAAGCGGGTACTTGTTCTTAATTGTGACCTGGTTGAGCTCGCGGTAGTCCACGCAGAGCCTTAACGAGCCATCATTCTTCCTGACGAAGAGTACCGACGCTCTCCAAGGAGAACTGTTGGGACGAATGAATCTCAACTCGCGCAACTCGTCCAACTGTCATGCAGCTCACGTAACTCCATAGGTGTCATACGGTATAGGGCCTTTGAGATAGGCGAGGTACCAGGCACAAGATCAATCTGGAACTCAATATGATGGCATAGTGGCAATCCCGAAATCTCCTAGAATACGTCGGGAAAGTCACAGACAATCGGCAACTGATCAATACACATGGCAACGGGCTCCTCGACTACACAGGACATCAAACAAGACAATGGCTCTCCTCGGGACTCTGTAAAAAACTGAAACTGTGGCAAGCCGGGTATGCAGAAGGTGACTGTCTTCGTGGAACAGTTCAAAATGACGTAGTACTCGGCCAGTCAATCCATGCCCAAGATAACGTCGAAATCTGTTATCGGCAGCACAAACAAGTCAGCGAGCAAAAAGATATCACCGACCAAAACGGGGCAAGACGAACAGAAACGGTCCAATACTGTTGTCTTCCCCAAGGGCATTGATACGATCAATCCCTCACTAGCAGACTCTGTCGGTAATCCAGTCGATCGGCAAAAATCCTCAGACATGAATGAGTGCGAAGCGCCGAAATCAAATAGTACTCGGGCGATGCATGAAGAGACTAGAAGTATACCCTCAATAACTCCTCTGAAAGTCTGCAGGTCTTGCTGAGCTGCATAAAATCTAGCATGAGCTGGCTGGGGAGGTGGTTGTCCCCTCTGAGGTCCCTGGTGCCGCTGCTACCTCTGCGGTGGCCTGTACTGCTGTCTCTGCTGCTACTGGGGCCTCGGCGGTTGAGGTCGCTGCTACTATGGGGGCTGCTGCAGTGCTCTCGACTACTGTTATAAAGGCTGCTGTGGTGCTCTCGGCGGCTATAGATGAGGGCGAGGGCACTCAGACAGGTGGTGCCCTGTCCCACCACATCCAAAACAAGCCCCTGTAAACGGCTGCTGGGGTGGCGCTGAAGGTGCTGTTGGGGCTGCTGGTGCTCTAGCAGGTAGGTGGCTCCTGTACCTCTGTAGTCGTTGATGCTGCTGGGAACTACTAGAGGGAGCCTTCCTCTTCTGACCCCTCCTCTGACCTCGATCGACCTGTGTGTCGGCCCACTTAGTCTCATAAATCTGAGCCCTCAGCACTACTGCATGGAAAGTCGGCAGCTCATGCCTAATAACACAGCTTCAAAGACCGTAACGTATGCTGTTCTCGAAACGGTGGGCTTTTCGCCCCTCATCATCAACTATATATGGTGCAAATCTCGATAATGTCACTAAACGGACCGCGTACTACGCCACGGTCATGTCTCCCTGCACCAGTCTCAAACTCCAATGCTCTCTAATGACGAATGTGGTCGGGGAAGTACTGTTCCTCAAAGCGGTCAATAAAGTCCTATGTCCAGACGTAATCGGGTCCTACAACACGGGTAACGAAGGTCCACCAATGCTCGACCTCACCCTGGAAGAGAAATACTACTAATCGAACTCGCTGTTGGGTCATGCATGACATAGTATTGAAGATCTTCTCCACATCGGAACGTCATCTCTCAGTGTTGTCAGATCTGGCTCGTCCTAGAAACACGGAGGATTGAGCTGTCTGAACTCTCAAAGAAGGGCACTCACGCGCTCCTGCTCTGCCTGAGCTGGAGAAACAACTGGACACCTGTCATATCTCTGAAGCGCAACAGTCACAGCCTGCAACATATGCTGTAACTGTGTGGCACTCACAGGCAAGGTCGGATCCGCAGCGGCATCAGGTGGAGGAACATCATCCTCAGGTAAGGGAGCAGGGATCTCTGGTGGTAGAACTGGAGGCGCAAGTGGTAAAGCTAGAGCCTCAGGTGGTGGAGCAGGGTGCACTCGGGTCACTCTTCTGGGCAGTATGTCCTATAGGAAGAATAATGACGCCAATCAACCTTGAGAATCGCACGTTAGGGAACTCAATTGAAAGGTTTTACACTCAGAACTAATCGCCCTAATCTCATAGTAAACATGTGATGTTATTCTCGGTTATTCCCAAGTTATGCTCTGATACCAACTTCTGTTAGGCCCCAAACTCAGAAACCGGGCTCACAAAATTCTCGATTGCGGAATCCGGCACCAACAGCCTCCGTAATACCCCATTCTCGGCTCCCGGCACCCATACACCAGGCTCCGATCCTGGGATCCTACAAGGAGGATTTCAAATATGATTTGATTCGTAATGAGCATAACCACAAGCATAACCCACGAACAATAATCACAAGAACACCATCACAAAATCTATTATGATAAAAAACTTTGAGTACAAGGCGTATGAAGGGAAATACAATATATTGAAAGTGATAATAACAAAAACTCTAGAAGCTCGGCTGCACGTAACAACTGCAGCTGCTAGACTACGACTGCATCCTGGCATCACCTGCACGTATCAATCGTGCATAAGCTTATAGAAAGCTTAGAGGGTAGTGTAAGTGTGTGCACAATATGAGCGTGCTCAGAATGCAAGGTCAGAGTAATGCAGAATCGTGCTGATTAGTACATGAATGCAACCAGCCGTACCAAGGCTATGAGGTGCAAGAATGAATGCTATCGGTCATGTTAAGACATGCGATGCAAGATGTGGCTCAAGCACGCCAATCCTCATCTAAATCCTCATGTTAATACAGTTCTCTTTCTGGATAATCATCGGGGTTTAGTACACTCCAAATAACATTGCCGCTCTCCTAGCCACACAGTCCAAGTGAGCGTAAGAAACCTCACTATCTGCCTGTCCAATTGTCTGTCAATACCTATCCGGCATGTTGATAGTGGATCCATTCACGAGCTGGTCAAGCTCAGCATAGTATTGCCCCTACCCTCAGGCGAGTAAGGCCACACCCCTTTCCAACCGACCACGGCACAGTGGGAGACGCGGCTTCCTGTTATTTAGCCCTCATGCACTCATATATCTACTCGGTTTCGACGTTGGAGTCATCATTTGGTACCATCGGGTTTAAGAATTTTCACCCAGGGACATCTATGGTGCCCGTATGCTAGAACCAAACATTTTCAGTATCCAATCCAGCCACCCATGATTTGTCTGTGGAGGCTATGGCCTTGATGTCACTAGGGTATACAATAATCATGATCACACAAATGGAAGTGCATGAATCACCCTATGTAACGACCCGTAAATTTTCGTACTTTGGATCGAGTACCACCTCGACCAGAAATCAATTAGGATTAAATCCTTTAGAAATTTAACAAAGTTAACTAAGTGCTAAACTCGATTAGCCATGAAATCCGTTGGGATCGCTTTAAATACGATCTGCAAGACCCAAAACTTGCAAAATCATTGACTCTAGGTTACCCTAAAGTTTAGGATCAAACTCATTACCCGGCTACTCTCGGGAATGACTTGAAACTTCGTATCAGGTCTGGACCGCACATCGAAAGTCCGATTAACACGAAGTTAAGGAACTAGGACCGCCTCACTGGGCTTGACAACCATCTCGAAAATCAGGTCCAGATGATGTCCCACGGCTGTTCGCTTGAGTCCGAAGCGAGGGAGTGTGAAAACCACCATTTCCTTTACAAAATAAATATTTGGAATAGTGATCTGGCACCATTCGCTTGCGGATCAGTATTAAGCAACCAGACCGTCAGAATCAGACCAAATTACACCCTCGGATCAGGAAAATTTTCAGGAACATTTACATGTACTTGGAATTTCGGATCGTGGCCCACTGACCGTTGAACTGAAAATGGTTCGCCACGTGTGATCTGGGAATCTGATCGAGTTGAAAACGTAATCTCACGTAGATCCATGAGTTGTGAGCTTAAGTCTGACGTTTGGCTCAAGGAGGGCCACCAGAACCCATCTTTTGAGCGGGAAAAACGCCGAAATGCTTATACTAGACGTACCCCTTGAACAGGAGTCTATTTTGGAGAGGTTTTAGGCTATATAAGGGCCTTAGAACAGCCCCTCTCACAGCCATACGAATTTGGGATAAAACCCTAGAGAGAAAGAGAGAAAAGGGAGAGAAATCTTGGGATTTGTGGGAGCACCTTCCTCCTACTGCTTTCGATCTTCACACAGGCTACACCGCCTCTTTCCAGCGCTTTCCCGGCGATATCAACTCCGTTTTAAGGTGAGAAACCCTAACCCTAGATCTGATTTGAGGTGTATAGGCTATAGGTTGTGAAATAGCTAACCGATCTCACTCTTTAGGCTAGAAAACTCCCGAATACGGAAGCTCATCCAACCTTGCTGATTCGTTGAGATTCCAAGGAGCAAGGTGAGGACTTTAGGTGTATAGGTTACGTTTTCAACGCTTTCAATGTCAAATAATGATAGATTCATGATCTGCATGCAAATGCACATGTACAAAGTGCTTTCCGTTTTCTGTTTCGATTAAAGTTGTAGAATATAGAATTTCACATACTCTAGCTATACGTAGAAATACCGTATAGGTATTTTTTTTGGAAAAGTGATTGACATGTTTATTTGATGTATGGTCATATGATATATGGATAAAATACTTGTTTGGCGAAAGGAATCGCCGTAATACATGTTCGCTTGTAAATACCATGTATGTTGAAATTGTGTATTCTAGAAATACCGTATATGTGTAAATTTTGGAAATGCAATTGTCATGATTAAATGCTATATGATTATGATATACATGGAAAAAAATACTCGCTAGGCGAAGGGATAGCCCTAATACATATTTTACTAACATACGTCATGTATGTTGAAAAGGTGTACTCTAAGTGTTTGTGTAAATGCTTGTGAGTGCAAATGCTTAGATGTTGGCACCGTAGGTCGGTGCTGAGATGGAATTCCCGACTACCTTAGAGACATGTAGGATTCCCTCCATGTGGTTGTTTACTTCAACCACTCACATGTGATGTATATGTGTTTGTATCCCTATCTATATAGTGCTCTATTACATGCTTTACAACATGCTTTATATCATGCTTTATAACATGCTTTATGACATGCCTCCTAGCATGTTTGTATTACTTTGTTTATCATGCTTAACTCCACATGCTATTGATGAGAACTATTTGAGTTTGGGACTATGTCTATAGTCCAAACATTCGGTACCAGACTTGAGATTGTGGCTGAGATTCATGTCGCCACAAGGGATGTGTCTGAGGAACCCGAGTCGTACTTCGGTTGGCGATAGTGGTTGGCCATACGGAGTGCTTTTGCGCTTCATATCGCCTAACTTGTCGTATGCTCGAGCTAGTCAGGCTCGTCAAGTAACCCGATATGTGAATGTGTGTTCACCATGTTTGGTCGCTACTGCTTGAACCTAGGGTACCAAACTTACCAGTGGAATCCCGTTAACCATGGTACCTCAATCCACTAAGACTCATGAGCCGGACATGGTGGTATGGGACACCGTGGCCGAGCTGTCGGCCTATGCTGGGGCTAAGTGCCTCCCCGTAGTGACCATTGAGCAACCCAAACTCGTGAGCCGAATACGGTGGTATGGGACACTGTATTCGAGCTGTCGATACTTACGGCGAGAGTCGAGTACGGTGAGACCTGTACTCGTGCTGACGGGCGACGAGTCCTCTGTAGTATCTTCGAGTATACTCCAAGGTCTGTGATTGGCGACGAGTCTTTCACAGCAACTAGAGTAGGAGTTGAGCCGAGTACGGTGAGACCTGTATTCGAGCTGACAGCTAGTGATTGAGCCAAGTACGGTGAGACCTGTACTCGAGCTGACGGTCAACAATTGAGCCGCATACGGTGAGATCTGTATCCGTGCTGACGGGTGACGAGCCCTTTGTGATGCCTTCGCTATGCCTCTCAAACCATAATATCGTATGAGATTAACTAGGATTGACGACCCTAAAATGGATCAAGTTTGGGAATGATACAAGGGAGGTACCTTAGTTTCCCAATACTGCTGTTTGAAATGAACTAATAATAACTCGGTAATCATGCTCATCGTCGCACCGCATGTGCCTTGTAGATGTGGAGCACTGAGGGAGGTATGCATTCGCGAACGTAAGATGATGTCGCATGAGGGTGGTTTGGCAAGGGCATACATCATCATGTCATTTCATCCTTGCATTTAACAAGAGTAGTTAGACTTGTTTGATTTGTACTGCTTTATCATTACTGTTTGATTGAATTGATAACATGTTAACCTATGCTTTATTGTTCCACTGAGTTAGCTACTCACTCCCACGTTACGGGACGGTGTTTGCAACACCAACCAGACTCTATCACAGGTATAAACGGTGCGTCGGTTCAGGAGCCGGAGCCCGATTTCGACGAGGACTAGGATGAGTTCTCATTTATGCAGTACTCGGACGGCTTTGCTTAGGCCGACTGCATCGCGGGGATTTCAGGACTCATCTTTTAGATTGTATTTTAATTTTTGACTCAAAACAGTACATGTATATGGGTACTCAGTTAGTGTTCATACTCAGGTGTTCATGAAAATTTTGCTTCTTTATGTACTTTAAATATACAATTTCAGTCTTCCGCTTGCCTTTATACAATTGAACTGGAGTATGAATTATTGTTTTGGTATAATCTCATTCATGTTTATTGCTCTAACTCAGACAACATTTAACCATCATTATGTATGTTGCATAAGTGATGCGTTGGAACTCGAGAGTTGAGTTCATACTCGACCCCCGAATTTCAGGGCGTTACACCCTACCAAACAAGCAATAATTCTGCGCATACCGCGCGCTCATGTAGGGCAACTCCGTCTATCAGGGAGCCTATAAACAATTCGCCCAAAGGCATATGCTATGATCAGTCACTCCTCATACTAAGCATACATATGATACGTATGATCATGAATCATGTATCTATACTAAACATGTTATATAGTGATGGGCTCTAAGCAAAACGAAGATGGGCCTAGACAGCCTACCCACTACAAGTATGGACCTATCAGTGGGCCTTACGGAGAGTGACAATACGGACATTTAACCGACATCATCCTTACAATGTGGGCATCTAACCATCATTGTTCCCAAGACACTACCTGTTATTATATACGCCAAGGAGGAATCACACATTGCAATGGACCTAATTGCACCCATTGGGCCTTAAGTACATCAATTGGCCTATCATATGGGCCTTATATTCATCAAGTAGGCCGCATCCATGGGCCGCACCAATGAGCCTTACGTACATTGCAATGGGCCATAACTCATGGGCCTTGCATACATCACAATGGCCTCACAACATGGGCCTTATATATGTCAAAGTGGGCCTCAACAACGGGCCACCAATACATTAAGATGGACCTCGACAATGGGCCTTAAAATAATCTCCAAAAAGGGTTGGACGGTTTGGATGAAACTTATGCATCATGGTAGGTCCCATAGGGATGGAAGGCATAGATAAATCACATACTCCATGGTGGAGGTCCACACTGATTAAAGGTGTGGACACAATACATACATAAGTGGGTCCTACGTAGGACCCACCATAATGTTTATTTTCCATCCAAACTGTTCTTAGGGTCACATGGGCCTAGGGCCCACTGTAATGTTTATTTGCAATCCAACTATTCATAAGGTCACGTGGACCAGGGGGCCCACTAGAATGTTTATTTTCCATACAACCTGTTGATAGGGTCATGGCCATGGGGCCCACTGTAATGTTTACTTGCCATTCAACCTGTTTATAAGGTAACGTGGACCTGGGGGTGGGTCTGGGGCCCACCGGAATGTGGTTCACAAATCTAGTCCACCCATTATGTGTGTCCCACTTGGCTGAGGGTTAAGACCAAGTTTCAACCACATCCAAATTTCAGGTAGGCCCTACTAAGTGATTTTATATGTTTTAGGCATGTCTTCACATGATTTTAGACGGTGTGGCCTACCTGAGTTCCGTATACGGCTGATTTTGGGTGGCCCGTAGCCAGGGGGAGGCCCACCCAATGCACGGTGTTGATGTTCAAAACGCATCACGGTGGGGGCCCACAACTGGGACCGTGAGGCCCAGCCGTCCGCCCGCCTGCCACTGACAGCGGCAGCAGCAGGTGCTGCTGCCCTTGCTTTTTTTTTTTTGAAAACGGGAAATCTAGTGGTTTTTGGTAGGTGGGACCCACCTCAAACAAATCCTACCTAGCCATTGGATCTTATGGTTCAATACAAACAGATCGATCCCAATATTGGATGGGTTTTAGCGCATTGAAAAATCAGGGAGTATTTCAATGGTGGAAAACTTATTTGTTAAACTATGGTCCACTCAATGATCAGATTACCCTCATTTTTTAGCTCAACACCTAAAATGGGTTGTTTAACGGAATGGACGGCATGGATTATTCGTTTACATCAAGGTGGGGCCTGCATGCATAGCCCACCCCAATTCATTCTTTTATATATATATATATATATATAATATATATATATATTATATAGATATATATATATATATATATATATATATATATATATATATATATATATATATATAGCTTGTTAGTACACACCCATGTAGTACACGCCCTCCATGTTAGCCATACCCATCCAGCGTCTAGGGACGCTGGACGGCATGGATAAACACAGCATTGTGGTGGGTCCCACATGCACGTGGGCCACACATCAAGGTGGGTCCCACATGAATGTGGCCCACCCAATATTTATGTTTTCCTTCCATCCGGGCCCACTAATGAACTGGATGGTAGATCCAACCCAATCATCTGATGGGTCCCACATAAAATATGATTCATGGTGGGCCTCACTCACCCCTTCATCATCATCACCATTCAAAGAAATAGGGAGAGAGAGAGAGAGAGAGAGAGACGGTGATAGAGGGACCCCGCCACTATGGGCCCCTCATGGATACAACACATACATCAATGGGTCCCACAACAAGTGGGCCCTTAAAAATTGAAATTTAAAGGAGGATCACCCACCTCTAGGCCTTCACCTTGCTCCCTTAGCCTCCTATGCTCCTTTACTTGACTTTTGATGGTAATAGATGATGGATCAACGGTTGAGATGAGAGATGAGAGAGTAGGGAAAATGGGCCACACTTGGCATTTGGGAGGGAGAGAGCTTGGACATGGGGTGTTGGAGAGTGTTTTGAGAAATGAGAGAAGAAAAAAATAATAAAATGGATGGATGGAGTGGTGGGTGTAATTAATGAGGTATGGGTTGGGTTGAAAATTTGTAAAAGAGGGAATGGTTGTAGTTGAAATTTGATAAAGGAGGGATGGTGAGAGGAGAGAGAGTTGACTTTTGAAAAGGGAGGGATGGGTTGCATGTACTTGGGTAAGGCTTGTACTTGACATTGATTGATGGGACATCTCGTAGAGATTTCCTCGCAATTCACAACGCGCGGTGTTTTCTTTGAATTAAACGCGGGCCTACATCTTCTACCCTGGGAATCAGGTCGGTGCGCGAGTCACGGTGTTAGAACCGCGGCGACGACGGGGTCACCAAGGTATAGGTTTCGATTCGAGCCAACTTCAGTATGCGGGACTCGGTTTAAGATCGCGCGCAAACGTCGGTAACGGGTCGAGGGTTGCCGGAATTCGACCGATAGGATTGTGGAAGCCTACGAACGGTACGGACTAGGGTACAGGTCTTACACCATTACCCACTGGGCAGTGCACCTTGCATACTACCTCTAGTCAAGTAGACCACGCTTAGAGAGACCTATTTTATAAATGCATAAACTGGATAATTGGGCTTTTTCTTGGTTTGTTGTGTATGTGGCTAGTGGGCCTGATATGATATATGACATGAAAGATGTTAGCATGTTATCCTTTATATTTGAGATTATGCATTATTTCTAATTGGTGAAATGTGTGGGGCCCACTTAGTTGTGGAATTAGATCCACACCATTAAAAGCGTTGTGGACATTTATGCCTTTGGGTTGGCTTATTAGTTCACCAAGTGGGACTCACACTTGACCTATATGAGCCCATGCTTTGCATGTAGTTCAAGTCCAGTGTGGAAGTCGCACTAGGTAGGACGCACCTAGTGATGGGTGAGATAATAATACATATATGGTAACATGATAATGATATTTATGAGTTGTTGGTTGAAATGATAGAAATGATTTAATAGATGGTAAATTATAGCATATGCATTGATGATGGATGAGTAATTATTTATAGTACTTATGACATTGTTTATGTTAATCATGAAGTGAAAATGATCCTCATGGTAATGATGATGATTTTTATATATATGCATGATGACAAAACATGCTAGTTGACTACCATGCTTGATATCCAAGTGATAATAATGCACGTATTGATTGTCGTAATGATAATGTAGATAAGATAACCATATTCTATTTGATGCATGGATAATGATAAACAAATGATGTTGGTGAACGTAAGGATAACCTTATGCATGATAGACAGCTAATGCCTAGGGCATGTATAATGATAGTTTTGGATAATGGTCATGATATTGATGATACATGCGAATCCCTATATGCTATGTACTCTATGCACATGATTGCATGATACATGCTCATACGCATCATTTGTATACCTGTTATGAGGGATGATTGATCATAGCATATGTCATTAGGCTGAGATGTTTATGGGACTCCTTGTGAGACGGAGTTGCCCCCACATGATCACGCAGTACGCGCAGGTTTGATGCATGACTAGATGGTATGACTCATGCATCTCACATTTTGTGACATGATCGTTTGGCACCCTAACGACATCAGGGCTGTGTTATCCACAGGCTTTTGTGGATGGTCAGATGGGACACCGACACTGAAAATGTTTGGGATTCAACATATGGGCATTTTGGATGTCCGTGGGTGAAAGTCCCTAAACCCTTGTGGCCAGGGGATGTTTTAACGTCGATACCGAGTGGATACATGAGCGCACGAGGGGCGTATACCATTAAGTCTCGTCTCCCACTGTGTCGTGGTCGGTTGGAAGAGGGTGTAGCCTTATCTGCCCGAGGGTAGGGGGCATAGCTAGGCTGAGTTTGACCAGCTCATAAATGGGTCCGCTATCAACATGTCGGGTAGATATTGAGGTCTTTTGCACTTGCATGGTTGCGCGTCCAGTGGTCGGCGATCTGGTGTAGAGTGTACTAGACCCCGGTGATATCGTAGAGATGTACGGTACTGATATTTTGACTCTCCATCACTATTGCACACGTGGGCGGGCACACGTGACGGATATTGATGTGGGCGTGGCCTAAGGGCCTGGACGAGTTATCAATGGTTGGCAGGTTACTATGTTGGTAGGCTACTGTGCGTATAGTGGGGCGGAACCTTGTCCCACATCAGAAGCGCTGTCGTGGTTATATGTGAACTTACTGAGTAAAAGTTGCATACTCAGTATTTGTTTCATTCATTCATCATTCACTATCCACTCGGGTTGGTGGTGCACAATCAAATCATTATGTGTACCTTCGCAATGGCCAGTATTTTGGTTAAGCATGGACCAACCTGAGATCAGGAGTTTACCACATTGAGTTTAGCTATCCAAATTTAGGTATGGGACTGGTTTGGATAAAAGTCCCTTGTGATGAACCCTACAGCTTGCGATACCACGTACTATCATCCCAACTACACACTCCAGCTTTGTCATTTCTTTTGCATTACATCCTCTGCATATGACATATCATTTCTTTTGTATTGCATACTGCATTGCATCGTCTACATATGCATCCTCAGTATATGACATTTGGCTACGTAGGCCTTGCATCGCATAGCCTTAGAATGGCCGATAACATTCATGCCTTGCATCGCATAACCTTGGTATGGACAACAACATTCATGCCTTGCATCGCATAGCTTTGGTACGGCTGATAGCATTCATGGACTTGCCAGCATTTTCCCATTCATGGACTTGCTAGTATTTCCACTTACTCTAATAGCGGATGATGGGGGATTTTGTCTCACTCTTATGTAAGGATGGTGGATTACCCATATGTGGTATGTTCGTGATTCCTGGTGGAGATGTATCATATGTTGTGGAGATGTACTCGCAGAAAGAAGGGATGTTTAACATTTGACTCATGCATTCATTCATCCATTATCATCCCGACTCCACACGCCATCTCTGCCATTGCCCTTCCATCGTATGTCATGTAGTAGAAAATGGAATTTGATTATCTTGTTCATGATGATTGGATATTTTAATGATTCATGGTCGCTTGTTGAGTGACATGCCTATTATTGATGTCACGTTCATGATAACATGTATAGTTATACGACATGCTTGATTGATAACCTATTCACCTATAATAGCATGATTAGTTGATAACATACCTATGGTTGTTTTTTATGTCCTTACGGGAGAGCCCTGATAAGACATGTTTTACTCCCGACACGTAGTAGACTCACGAGCTGTGGCTTGCTCATACGTATAACATACACTTTTTCAGGATGCATGCAAGAGCTGTTGGAGTTTGCTATTGTTTCCTTTATTACTGTTGAGCTGGTGCACCATATTATGTGTGACATGTTGAACAGGTTTGTCTCTTCGATATGCATTAATACCATGTACAAAATGTGTAACCACCTAAACAGATTAACCGTTCAAAAAAAAAATTCCTCCACCATGAGCTGGGTTTAATATATGGGAAGATAGCTAACCGTTCACCAAGTTTGGCGAGTGGCGAGGAAGTTGCTCCGACCCGAGTTCCAGACTTGGGAAGTAGTAGTTCCCGGGTTCTGAATTTGGGGCATGACAATTGAGATCCAAACAACCCTCTGAATTGTGGGCTGTTTTGACCAAATTTTTGTGCAATGGAAACAATGTACCTTGGCATCACGGGAATGCATTACGGGGCACAAATATGTCCCATGATTTTCGTATACTCCATCTGATTTATATTTCCAACATCTATCCTAGATATGGTAATCATACGAAGCTTACACCTTTCATGGTAGAGACCCTATATCACATTGGTAAAGGGGAACCATTATGTCTGCCTACCATAATATACGATGAAATCGTCTCAGAATTTCTGTCTAACTCCAAAGCAATACCGTTTAGACATTTGTTGTGTAAGTTGGCCCATCAATGCGGATTCAGGGTAGCTGGAGGTGAATCTATATCAGTTCCAAAAATGAATATGAATAATATCTGGAAAATGAATCTCTCTTCTATAAAAGAAAATCCAACAATGGCAAAAGAAGAACCTCTAAGGAAGGAAGATGAAATGATCAAAGAAGGCCTAGATACCCATTCACCAACCTCAGCTCCTACAGTCTCTACTCCTCAGAAGAATGCTCTCATGAAAATTTTGGAGGAACAATATAGACTTGGTGAAAGGATGAAGTCAATGGAAGAAAAACTCCAATCACTCCAACAATCAGTGGAACAGATTGCCGCACATCTGTCATGTCCACAAGAAGATATTGTTGATGGATTTTCCTAGACTGAATATGTGTTAGGACCAATATTTTTTTATTTTGGTGTTGGAATCTTATCTTGAAGATAAATTTATCTAAAGTTGCATATGAATGATGTAATCTCTTGCTGAAATATTTCATTTGCATTTAAATGTTATATCTGAAAATCTGAAATTTCGTGTTGTGGGTCCATTATGTGCATCATCATGAACTTAATTTTATATCATTATTTTTGCTTAATATTTTTGAAATATGATTACAACACAACAATGGTTAGAGACAAGGGTAAGGCTCCTGCGAGAGGAGAAAATTCCTCCATAAGAAATATTCTCTCATATTCAAATCCTACTAAAATGGCTATGTCAAACAAAGCTGTCCATGACAGAGTGATCAAATCCCTCCTTATCGAACCATATGGGATTGATCTTTACTTAGGATCAATTGAGTGGGATAACCTACTGTATTTTGGAAGAGTGATCCAATATGATCTCATTCATCAGTTTTTAAACTCCTATCATGACACAGAGGATGATCCTCCATCAATCAGCCTTAAGTACATGAACAAAGTCAAGGAGATTACTCCTTCAGTGATGAGCCAACTATTGCATCTAAGAGTCACACACACTCCCTCGACTGATCGTCCTTTGAATCATTTGGGAGTCTGGGGAGAAATAACCTGAGCTTTGTGTGATGGCTCCACAATTCCCCGGAACAAACGGAACTTCCTTCATTCATCTCATTTGGACTCAACTATGAAAGTGAGATGCACAACATTCTGAGTACAAATGCATACCCATGCGAAGTTTCTGGAGATATGATATCTCCTTTTGTTCTGAATATCTAACGGCAACAGAGATAAACCTCACAAACCCATAATGGTAATAAACATGTTCCACACACATTAACTTGGACATATGAATGAATGAATAACTCATGAATACCTGGGTCTAGAAGTAACCAAACATTGAATCTCCCACTTGCCTTACCTCTACATGCAATCCTATATTGAGAACATTGATACTAAAATCATGTAAAGGCAAAGCCTTAGCAGGAGGATCTAATGCATTATTTACTGAAGTAACTCATAATAACTCTATAGTCGTGTCCTCCATTTATCAATTTTTTTGCTATCTTTACATCAATATCACGAAGGATTTTGTTAGTGCACTTATTTGCACTCATGTTTGTCAATCACGTGACTAGTTGTGTCTTGAAGTCGGATGAGTTCTTGACAAATGAAGACCACCGACGCAACTGGAACTGAAGCAAGTAAAGCTACATTGAAGACGAAGAACTACTTCTGCAATCTTAAACCTTGCAAATAAATGATCCCAACCCAAATAGGAAAACCCCCCTAGGTCATCTATTCTAAGCCAAACCCAAGTCCATATTTTATATCCTATAGTCTTGGCTTAAGCAAGTCCTAAGTTGTTGAATGATCTATTGGACAAAAACATGAAAATCTATCCACTGTCGGTAGGACGAAGGTGCCACTGAATAGCACATTCGGTACCACCGAAGATACTTTCATGTTACCGAAGGGGCTCAAAACAGTCCAGTAAGCTTACAACATTAATTCGGTATCACTGACTGGGTATTTCGGTGACACCGACTGCCACCGACGAACAAAGTTCGGTGCCACCGAAAGAGACTGCTTTCAATCAGCAACTTGGGGAATTTAATTTGATACTATCGATAGATAATTCAGTACTACCGAAGCAAGTTCGATGGTACCAAAGTTCACTTCAGTAGCACCGAGAACTAGCTATTTTATAGCTGTTTGCTATCCGTTAAAAGCTTTTATCTATAAAAATGGCTTGTAGAAACTTGCAAAATAGATGGATTAAGGCTGTTAAGAGTCCTTAGTGCAACCCAAGCTTATCCTAGCTTACCTAGACTCTATCCATATGAGATTCATGTTCTCTTCATTGTGACTTATTATCTTAAGAGCATTCAAAGCTTGAACTTATGAAGAACATGATCTCAAACCTTCACTAGAGTATTGAGACCAAACCTATAGGTATATCCTTGATCTCAATCATACTCTAGTGTATCCATCAGTTGAATCTCTTAGGAAACCCATTCATAACCTTCATTAAAGATTCAACTAACTCCCATAATCTTGGTCACCTTTATAGGTATATCAATTGCAAGGTTATAGATTGTGAAAGCCGAGCCAACAGGTAAATCCAAGCTACGCGATCGGGGGAGCACCGGGAAGCTGATTCGAGCAGGAGAACACAAAGATCAAGCATCCTAAGACGAGCTACAAGAGAGAACTTAATCTGACAAGTGTCATTTTAAGAGTTCAAAAGGTTAGCCTCCTTCCTTGTGAAGGATTGGGGCTAAGAGTTTGCTATCCACAAACTCGTTTAGGTTCCTAGTGTGGGACCTTGACCGGTGGGCCTAAATAGTGAGTGACTTGTGTGGGACCTTGGCCGGTGGGCCTAAACTTAGGTGCCTTGTGTGGGACCTTGGCTAGTGGGCCTAAACAGTAGGTGCCTTGTGTGGGACCTTGGCTAGTGGGCCTAAACGGTAGGTGCCTAGTGTGGGACCTTGGCCGATGGGCCTAAACGTGTGTCCTTAGTGTAGGACTATAAAGGTTGTTCGTGAACCTGATTTAAAACCATCAATAGTGAAATCCGGTGCACTCTAGGATTGAGTGTGGATGTTGGGAGTGGAGTAGGTACGTAGCCGAACCACTATACATGCTTGTGTTTGGGATTGTCATTTGCGCATCTGTTTAATCATGTTTATATACTTGAATGTTTAACATTCTTATACATGATTGAATGAATGTTGTTTGATTGATAGGTAGCACTTCCCACACACAAGCTTTCTATAATATAGGCAAGTTTCTTTATTGGTATATCTTAAGCTGCTTATGGGATTGGACCCTCTAATTGGCTTGGAAGCCATTAGAGTTACATTACCTTGCTGATTTTATTTGTAAATCATTTAAGTTAGGTAATAAAAGTTTTTATTTGGTAAAATCATTTGAAAAGTCCTATTCACCCCCCTATAGGACTATAAGAACAGTTCCATACTTCTACTAGTGTGGTGAAAACTGCAATTTCAGATATAAGCTCTTCCATGGAGAACTTTTATCACTATATATAGCTCATCCCATGTAGGTGACTGTTGAGGGTCGAATATTGCATATCAGACCCCAGTTATTGTCGGGATTTATGAGCATAATACTGTTTAATGGCCTGTTGTAATCATGTTTATGTTGCAAGGTGGATTTAGGAGCTTGGACTGGAATAGGATGCTAAAAGCTTGGATTTAAGGCTCCGATGTCACCAGGGCAAGGAAAAGACTCCAGGGGACCAAGATCTACGGAGTTACACGCCAAGGATCCAAGAAAATCAAGCCAATCAGGTTAAAGGGGCCAGAAAAGCGTCCAGAATGCAAGATCACAGTGTTCCTACCATGCGCTCAGCTTGAAACTTCATACATGGCCTGAGGACCATAAATTAACCGTACACATCGAATTTTAACCATTGAATCTCTATAGAAGTGGCCTAATGGACAAATCAGCCCACAATTCATTTATTTGGGGCCCACCTGCAAGCTGGATATGCCTCATCTTTGGACTCAACACCTTAAATTATATGGAGAACCAGATGGATGGAGGAGATTTTGTACATACATCATGATGGACCTTACATGTGCACTGCATGCACACAGTATAGACGTACACTAGCCGTGCACCCATGCACTCAAAGTCGGTCAGCGGGCGCTGACCGACAAAATACAAAAAAAAAAAAGTTTCTAAAAATGCAACAGCGTTAACGCTGTCCGGCGTCGGTTTCAGTAGTGGGGCCCACATATCATCATTTCACAAGATCTGAACTGTCCATTGTGCCTTTGGGGTAGGGAAGGCCCTCATCTAGGTGTCATTTTGGCCTCATACATGCGATCACACGATTTCCACCATCAAACGCAAGACAGACAGTAGAGTAGAAAATCAGGTGGACCGCATCAAAAGCAATCCAAAAGCAGTCATTTTCAACTGAAATTTCGATTAGATTCTAATGGACGGCATGGATTTCCCATTAGAATTCGATCATGGGTCCCTCTGACACCAACGACTCAAAACGAAAATTTTGTTTTTTCTGGCGTGAAACAGAGCACCGTTTGATTTGTAGTGGGCCTCCATTATGGTCTAAATGCTCAATCCGAGCCGTCTATCATGTAGAGTGGCTCGATTTAATCAAACCCATGTTGACTTTGTGCACTCATGCACGCACACGTGCTGGGTTCAACGGTTACAAACGGACAGCCCTGCACAGATTGCAGCTTGATTACTACCTTTGGCCGCATCAATAACATTCCAAAACCACTCGTATCTTGCTGAAATTTCATGTACAATCCAATGAATGGATTAGATCTTATGAGAAATACCAAGAAATGGGTCCCACCAACGTCCAGTGTCAGTCAGCAAGCCCTGCTGCGCACGTTGCTACGTAAGAATCTCACCGACCTTATGCACTCTCAACCGATCTTCACAGCTATAAAAGAGAGAGGAAGGAAGAAAGTGGGGGAGGCAAGGTGGAGCATTGGCCGTAGAGCAGGGAGAGACAGTATTTCAGATTTCTTTTATTTTTATTGTTTCTTTTTATTATGTTTAGCTTAATCATATCTATGCTAGGCTAAATCCCTTAGCTAGGGCTGAGATGAAGCCCCTAATTTGAATGACTCTTGTTATTTGTTAATTTCATCTGGTTTTGATTGATTTATTTCTTTCTCTATTATGCTTAAATGAAAACTCCATACTTCTCTAATCTATGAGCTTAACTAAAGTCTAGATGTGGATGTTGTTTGAAATCTTATTCTAGGTATGCTTGTGTCTAACCATGAACAGGTTTTCCTATAGAGAAAGAAATAGGAATTTACATCTATTCATGCCTGACCATGGATGGAAAGATGTGATTCTTGTGCTTCAAGGGAATTATACATCTTGTGTGCCTGACCAAGGACACAGAGTGTGCTTTATTTAGTAAATTTATATCAATCGAAATTAGGGTGAATCAACAGGAAAAACAAGGGTTATGATAATTAGGAGTGGATTCAAAAGTCCTAGTGTTCTCCTTGAGTGAATTTTCCTTTTTGTTCTTAGTTATTTTTCATTGATTTTTTAGTTTACTTAATCACTAGCTAAACTATTTGTTGGATTAGTTAAGAGGAATCTGAAATTTTGAATTGTGACAACCAGTCCTCATGGGAACGATCTCGTAATACATACCGTGTCTACACCTAATTCGTACACTTGCGAGTTTAAAATCATTTAAATCAGGTTGGTTTAAATAAAACATCAGTGACCATTTATGAAATTCAGCATCTATAGTCCCGAGAGGCAATATCACTTTCCGAACTATATCGCTTTCACCGAAAGCTTTCTTTCTTTCTTTCTTTCTTTTACTATTTTATTGTACGCTTAAGGGACACTATCTTTGTTTATCATGATGGAATTTAAGGTCCTTTTTCAAATTTCGTCTAATTCTTCAAATTCAACCAGCATAGCGTCTGTGAACTCGGTCGGGGTCAAGTCAGCCTGATAGGATACCTGTAATAATAACATTATCACTTCCAATGATAACACATCATCAATAAGCCTAAAGATTTTTTTGACAGCTTAACATGCCATTGTCTAGAATTCCTATCAATCATTTTCCATAAAATATTCTTGATGACTTTTGTTGGAGCACAAAAATCAGTGAGGAAGATGTTATGAAAGTACAATGATTCAAGTAGATAAGAAGAGAAGAAAAGTTTTTCAAGAGAAAAGAAGAGGTAAACTTGTTGCGCACGCGCAATGGAGTTGTTGCGTAGGCCATTGCGCAGCGCAATGGACCTTTGTCTCGAGCCGTGCAACAGGGGTAAATGGCACATGGATCGAGGCCACACGTGTGAAATGCCTATAAATACCCCTTCACCCCCTCATTTGATTTATTCAAAAAATCAGAGCTCTAGAGGATTCTGAAGAATTACTTCAGGTATTCTCCAGAAGAAGAAGGAAAGGAAGAAGAAGAAAACATAGGGAGATCCCCTATTGCGGGACTGGTGCGCAATAGGGATCCCTTGCGCATCGCACAACGATCTTGTTGCACACACAAGATTTTCAAGATGCCTGCATAATTTATAATGTTTGCTCAATTGCAATCTTCCATGATAGAAATTCATCATTTCCTTAGAATTATCATCCCAAACAAGTCAATTGAGAGAGAAAGGGTCTTTGGGAGATTCCTATATCCGCGTAACGCATCTTCCATCAAAAAGTGCTCATTACAAGGCGGAATGCTACCAAAATCATTATCCGAATCATGCCATATAATTTCATTTTATTCATCATATGTACATGTACTTTGTATTGAAATGAAGGGAGATACGAGGATGTAAACGAATTCCAGAATTAATAAAATATTCTATGATGATTGTTCTTATTCTTTTCTTTATTATTATTGAATGATAATCCCCAATCAAAATACATTCGTTTCTTGTCAAAATAAAATGGCAAATTTGCTAGGGACATTTTATTCAATATTAACTTAGAAATTATTTGGAGAACTTTCATCATCACTTGGAGTCGTAGTGACACTAAATGGCGACTCTCAACGGGAACATCCTCCCATTCATCTCCAATATAAAGTATAGTTTTTTTTAGCCTCTGTTACTAACATATCGTTGTTTATTTCAGGAACTTCAAATTATCTTCGATCGTGATGGCTTTTCTCTCCAATCAAACAATTTTCTATTTCACTTTGATCGGGTTCATCATCGATTATATTCACAATGAGCAGACGTCATATAAGTCTTCAAATCAGGAGACTCAATCGGTTTCAATTGCAAACAACAAACTATGAGTCACAACTGGGGAAGTCCTTGTATCACCAGTATCATAGGACGATAAAGAAGGGTGAACTATGATATCATTAAGAAGGTCTAAGACTCAATCTCCTGCAACCATAAGTCTGATATCGTCACAAATAATCCAAGAACCAGTTACACGAAATACAGCAAGGCTAGCACTAACTCCATCTTCATTACACTCAAGTCAAAGTAAAGTTGTTCCTTTCACCATGCAAGATTTCCCAGATCTTCCGGTTATGACTACCCTAAGGACTTAGAAAGAGAAAGAAAACAAATTTTGTGTATATGCACAGGTGAAAATGACTAATATTGTACTAGCCAATCAAGAAACAAGTTTACAGATGATAAAAGCAAGCAATGAAGAAGTCAAGCATCCAGAGATAGCCCCATAACAGATAGAAGACGGACAGTTGACGCATTACGAGAAGTCAACTAGGAACAGAAGAGAAAATTTGAAATACTTACATAAGTGCTAGCCTATCAGAACAAGAAACTAATCAGTATGTCGAATTGTTTTTTTTATAAAATAGAGATGTATTCGCCTAGACATACGCAAAGATGCTCGGTCTAGAATCGACCATAGCAATGCATTGACTTAATATCTCTAAAGATAAAAAGCCTGTTGAACAAGCACAAAGACGATTCCACCCTGATTTGATACCTTTAATAGAAGAAGAGGTGAACAAACTGATTAAGGTCAGTTTTATAAGGGAAGACAAGTACCCCAAGTGGATTTCTAATATTGTCCCAGTGAAAAAGAAGAATGGGCATATTATAGTATGCATCGATTTCAGAGACATGAATGAAGCATGTCTGAAAGATGACTTTCCCTAGCCCATAACAAAGTTGTTGATCAATAGTACAATGAAATACAAGGTTATGTCCTTCATGGATGGATACATGTGTTATAATCAAATATGTATGGTCCCCAAAGCGAAGAATCTACAACATTCAGGACATCCCTAGGAATTTATTGCTATAAAGTTATGCCATTTGGACTAAAAAATGTCGGAGCCACGTACCAGAGAGCGATGCAGAATATTTTTCAAGATATGATGCATTAACATGTTGAATATTATGTTAAAGATTTGGTAGTGCGATCAAATGATCATGAAGAACATCAAAAACATTTATCCTTTGTTTTCCACCGACTCAGAAAGAAACAATTAAAAATGAATCTGACAAAATGTGTGTTTGGTGTATCGTTAGGTAAATTCCTCGGATTCGTCGTTAGGCATCAAGGGATCGAAGTTTATCCAAGAAAAATCAAAGCTATTCAGAAGATGCCTCCCCCGAAAACATTGAAAGAACTTAAAAGCTTACAAGGAAAACTGGCATATATTCGACATTTCATTTCAAACTTAGCCAGAAGGTACCAACCGTTTTCTCATCTCATGAAAAAGGGGGCAGAATGCATATGGGATCAAGCATGTCAAAATGCATTCGAAACCATCAAAGAGTTGTTGAAACAACCTCCAGTGCTCACAACACATGTGAAGGGTAGACCTCTGATTATATATATCACTGCATGCAAAAACTCTCTAGGAGGTCTGCTGGCTCAGCATAATGAACAGGGAAAAGAAAATGCCCTTTATTATCTAAGCAGGACTCTGATAGGAGCAAAATGTAACTATTCACCTATTGAGAAAATATGTTTGGCTTTGGTGTTCTCTGTACAAAAATTACAGCACTACTGTCTCTCCCATGAAATAACTTTAATGTCACTAGCGGATCCAATAAAATATCTGATGACAAGACCAACGTTGTCTGGAAGATTAGCCAAATAGATGCTACTCCTCTCCAAATATACGATCACTTATGAACCATCTAAAACAGTGAAAGGACAAGCAGTTGCGGACTTTCTGGTAGCGCATCCAATTCCAGATAGTGAAGAAATTTTTGATGAGTTACCAGACAAACAAGTATTGTTAGTCGAGACACCTAGCTCATGGCAGATGTATTTTGATGGTGCTTCTCGAAAATTAGGAGCAAGAGTTGGAATAATATTCATCAGTCCTCAAGGTGATTTGTTGTCGTATTCTTTCACATTGGGCCCGACGTGTACTAATAATGAAGCTGAATATAATTCTCTTATTATAGGATTGGAAATAGCTCACGAGATGAAAACACAATTTTTGCAAATCTATGGAGATTCTAAGCTGGCGATAAATCAATTAATGACAAAATTCGAAATAAGAAAGCTAGAATTTGTACCTTATTGCCGACGAGCACAACAACTATTGGAAGGTTTTCCAGATGTTGAAATTAAACATATACCACAATGCAAAAATGCAAGAGCAGACACATTGGCTAGTTTAGCCGCAGCCCTTTCTTGCCATGACAGGAGTCCTCTACAGATAACTATTGAGGAACGAAGATTTTTGCCATCGACGGAACTCTTAAATGAAGCCGTTGAAACATTGCCAATATCTTGTTTAGAAATTACCATTGAATATTGGCATCAACCTTTCATCGATTATCTTAAGTATGGGATTCTACCAGAAGATCAAATTCTAAAATCGCAAATTAAAAAGAGATCGAAAAGGTTCATCATACACGATGAAGTACTATATAGAAAATCTTATAATGAAATGTTGCTATGCTGTCTAGAAATAGAATAAGCAAATCATGTGTTACGAGAAGCACGCTCAGGGGAATGTGGAGCTCATTAAGAAAGTCAAAATTTATCTCATCTTGTGCACCGTATCGGATATTATTGGCCTTCTATGTTCAAAGATGCAATAGCTTATGTAAAACGATGCCATGAGTGCCAAGTACATAGTGATATCATACATGTGCCTCCAGAACACTTACATCAATCAGTGACATCATGGCCTTTTGCAGCCTGGGGATTAGATGTTATTGGTCCTATTAATCCGCCATCATCAAAAGGACATCAGTATATTTTAGCGGCAACAGATTACTTTTCCAAATGGACGGAGGCGATCGCCTTGCATAGTGTAAAAGAAAAGGTGTTACCGATTTCATTCGTCGCGTGATCATATATCATCATGGAATTCTGAAGAAAATTATTACCGATAATGGTACCCCTTTCAAGAATAGAAACATGGAAAAAGTATGCCAAAAGTTCGATATTCAACATTCATTCTCAACACCTTACTAGCCCCCAGCCAACGGATTGGCAGAAGCTTTCAATAAGACAATAGTCAAAATTCTAAAGAAGATTGTCATGGGAAATAAACGAGATTGGGATGAAAGATTACAAGAAGCCTTGTGGGCCTACCGAATGACTCATCGAACAATGACAAAAGCTACACCGTATGCACTAGTCTACAGGGTCGAAGTCGTTATCCTGATCGAGATACATGTGTCACTCAGAGTGGTGGTCTACGAATCAATAATAGACGATGAAAATGCTAAAATGAGATTTATGGAACTAGATGCATTGGAGAAAAGTGATTAGCATCCCAACAATGCTTGGAATTATATCAAGCACGAATATCTGCTGCTTTCAATAAGAAAGTTAAATATCATTCATTCAAGAAAGACGACACAATACTAATGTTGAAAAGGCCCATTGTGGTTACCCACAAAACTGGGAGCGAATTTGATCCTAAATGGGATAGACTGTATATCATTAATGAAGTGTACTCTAACGGAGCCTATCGAGTAGTAAATCAGAATGGGCAAGGTATCGGAATACCTGTCAACGCTTGATTCATTAAGAAATATCATCCTTAAGGGACAAGCGAAATTTTGATTACGAAAGATTATCAAGAGAATTTGTCCCAATCAAAAGGGGCCAAGACAGACTGTATAGCTCCATGACTGCGAAGAGCTCTCTATAAAGCATGTACATGTATTCTCTGGATATCATTTCAAATAAAGAACAGATTTAAGAACATATTATTACTCCTGAAACTTCACTCCTAAAGTTCTATAAGGGTCTCTGTTTATTCAGTTAATAATTGATGATAAAGCAACAATTGAAAGATTGCGATGATAATAGCGATATGAATAATAACAGTTAGCGGACGACTTCTAAACTACTGAAAGATTTATCGGTATTACATACATGATGAAGTATCATTGACTATCATCGTTATTGCAAATCATTACCGATCATTGCCTATTATCGCCAATTATCCCTGATCGTGGAGTATCATTATTAAAAATCGCTGTCAAGATGATATTATCGCCAAAATGAACTATTATTATTACCGGCCATCACCAAAATAATATTACTTCCGTTAATGATGTCGCCAACTAGTGATCATTATTCACCATCGCTGATTGTGTCGAACATGACTGATTATATTTACAATTCATCATTTACGGCGGCGATAAGCGCCAAGTAGGCCATCCACGCGTAAGCCCTATGTTATCAGCAATGACGATTATACCTATGTTATCAGTGATGACGATTATATTTGCAATTCATCATTCACGGCAGTGGTAAGCGCCCAAGTAGGCCAACCACACATACGACCTATTATATTAGCAATTCGCCAAATATCATGCGGGTAGCAGTGAAAAGTCAATGGCCATAAAAAGCCCACGAAGTCAATCACATGCTTAAACCCATGCGGGTAGTGGAGAGAGCCAATGACTAAAAGCCCTAAGTGGCCAAAAGTCCACGAAGGCCAACCACGCATGAGACTAATGCCATCTATATAGTTTTCTGGAAGCAACATGGGGATGGGTGAGAGAAAATTCCCCTCCATGAATGGGTCAAGCCTTGCAAGTGAAGAAAAAGTGAGCGGAAGCGTGAGCCCTTTAGTTCATCCATAGATAGGCCAACCATGCATAAGACCCCTCAGGTTCCTGGCTTGATTTCAGTAGAAACTCATGGGGAATGGTTGACCTCTAAATGAGCTCCCCCTCATCAATGAACTGATGACCTTTGATTTGGTACCCAAACAGGTAGCCTTGTGAGCCCCGTGAACTCTAAAGAGTTACTGCGACTAACCCTGCGCGTAAAACCTCTCGAGTTCACTGCCCCGGTAGCTACACTGGGCCCCTCTGATGGATCGTAATTTGTGAACTCCCCAGCTGCGATGATTCGGCGAACTCTTAAAAGTTACAGAGACCATTTGCATAAGTCCACCTACTCCACTACTCATGACCTAAAACCGTGTGTGCTCCACTACTCATGAACCTAAACTATGTGGAGCCTTAGGTACTGACTTGAACTCCAAAATAATTCCGCCTATTAAAGAGATATTGCATAACACATACTAACAAGTACGGAGTTATGCTATGGTTGTTATACACTATGATACATTTTCAAGTCATAGAATTAGAATATGCAGTTAAAATATGAAATTATGGAAAGCATGCGATAATAAATAAACATTTACAATTATATATCAAGACATGCAAATAATTCATGGCATACTAAAGTTTCACATGCGAATGTACATGTATGAGTAAATTTTGATATACAATAATTCTTAAACTGATTATATTCATTCAGAAATTCCCAAGGCAGACATAAATTCTTGCAAAACCTGCTTAAATTGAATCTAATCAATAGCAGTATTGAGCTTAGCATCAATAATAAGCTTAGCCTGATCAGGAGCGTTCGCTTATTCTCACTCCAATGAAGTAACAGACACTTCGTTAAGAGAAAGTTCTGATCTTTCGAAACTAGCTCTTAAACAATACACTAGCCGATTCATGACCTTGGTGTGGCCAACCATCCACCTATTAAATGTCTCAGTCAAAACTCGTGACTGTTCAGCTTGAACTCGTGACAATTTTATGATATGTTGAACCCCCCATTTCATAGCAACCATCCTGACGACATAATCTTTAGGGGTTCAACATGGGATGTCGATGGTCTATCTAGATTTGGAAGAACATGCACCAGACTTAGTGGTGGATTTCCTTTCTCAGGAATCTGTTGAACTTATAACTCCTCCTCGTGAGCTAGAGGCTCATTGGCTACAACAACATTAGTAACGGCTATTGAAACTTTACAACCACCTCTTCGGCTCATGATTCTGAGAAATTACCGCACCGGTAAGTATACTTATGTCAAAAGTGTTGTTTTCTCATAGTCAATGCAAAAGGAAAATTGATAACGGCCAAGTACTATATCGAGTCCTACTGAGCATGCCAAAAATGTTAGCACTTCATTTATTTTGTCATGTGTAGTGTGCGCGAGCATGCCAAAAAGCAGCTCGATCCAAGCCGATCAACTTTGACTCCAAGTGCCAAAATAAGCAGAAATGTCTAATATGAACGTATATGACCATATTCTGAGAAGATCGATCACTTAGCCACTTACAGAATTTTATAATGATCAAGCGATAATTAGTGGGTGAGGTTCTTCCTCTGAAGATGGGTTGTTTTATGCCTTCCTCAATATAGAACTTTTCAAAATACGAGTGCAATCAAACAAAAGGAAAAACTCATCATCGATCACGAAGAGCAACTACAAGAATGCATCTCTTGAAAGAATTGTATGATATTGGATAGAGAACAAATCCAGCGTATAAGCATAGATTCAGATTACAACTAAAGACTATAGCAAAGAATTACCACTACTAGAATAAACTGAGATTAAAGATAAATTGATAGATTGGTTTTTTTTATTGGATTGTGTTAGATTGATTGGTTTTTTGCTTTGTAGATTTCCTCTCATATTTATAAATTTCTCCTGTAACTTATTCTTCCAGATGCTTCTTCCATTATAGTAGTCAAAAAGCCTTTTCTAAATTCTTCTCTCATTACATTTTCTTTTATGATTGTTCCCCTTATGTCAGCTAAATTTAGTTCCCCTCGGTTGCCTTTTGTAACTTTAATTGTTCGACTACGTTTCTCTCATCTCGTAAGACTTTTGAGTAACGCAACCACACCACTCCGTCAACCATCCATTGACGTGTAAAATTATATTTACGCCGGCTATGATTCTGTAAAAAGCACTCCAAGTATCTTCAAGATCTTTTCATCCACCTCATATTTCTTATGCAATGCCACATATAATCCTCATATCGGCTTACCTCAGAATGGCTAGAAATAGAGTACAACAAAAGTAAGCACATACAATTCTTTTATGGACTATACCATACAAACAGTGGTGATTGAACACCTGCCATTAAAAGCTTCATGGGGCCCACCCTAATGCTCAGTGCGATGTTTGTTTGCCATCAGTGTGTTGATAAGGTCACACAGACCTGGACGAAAGGAAAAAAGAAATACCATTTTGATCCAAAACTTTTGTGCCCACAATTAGTTTTTAATGGTCAATCACAATTTTTGCCTTTGGTGTAGTCCACCTGAGATTTGGATCTGCTTCATTCTTGGACTCAGCCATAAAAGGCATAAAATGAGCCAGAAAAATGGATGGACGGTGTGGATATACAACACATACATTAAAGTAGGTCCCACGGTGGGGGCGCACTGTGTTAGGTGATGCTGGGCCACACCTAATCCGATGTATGTTGCCATCCTCAATCCAACGATGTGGGTGTGACCCTGACCTAGGGCTCACCATAATTTGTATTTGTCACCCAACCTATTGATAAGGTGTTGAGACTCAAATATTACATATTTAACCATTCAATTACATTAGTTTTCTTGGCATTTAATTGATAATTTTATTTAATTATATATGTTTTTGTTATGCGAGGTGATTCAGAAGCCTATGATGAATATGTGCTTAAAAGGATGGATTTAGAGCTCAAAAGAAAATAATGAAGAATTGAAGATTTGGAAGTCATTAATGAAGAATTCACATGCTAAATATCCAAGAAAACTAAGTGAGGAATTAAAAGAATCAAAGATTTGAAGTGAAGAAAAGGAATCCTGAAAATTGGCCAGAAAAATCATATTCCGAAATTTCATGTCTAAAAAGAGAAACTTCAAAAATAATTTTAAAAATAGACTTCGATGGCATCAACAATTTAGGAATTTCGGGCTCAACTCGTTGAACAGTTCTGGACGAGTTTTGATGACATCGAAGACAATTCGATGCCATTGAAGGTATCATCGAAAGAGCTTCAATGCCATCGAAGATGGGCAGAGTGCAAAAATTTTAAAACTATTTAAAGGAGTCACTAGGCTATTCCAAATCATCTTCTAAGGTTTGAAAATGGAGAGAAGGCCTAGGTGGAGCACTGATAACATTCTTCTACTTCGATTTCTTCATGTGTTCTAGTATATCTTTTTAGTTTTTCTTTTATTTTTGAGTTAACTATGTAAGACCCAACCCGAGTGCATGTGTGTGTGTGTGTGTGTGCATTTCATTTCTCTTGGTCCCACGGTCCTACCGGTCGAGTCCCGGCGACCTGCGACCCTCGGATAGTGTTTGTAGTCATCCTCAAGTCCGGTCACGTTGACCCGACCCGGATCGACCCACAACCTACGCCATCTTGTTCGCATCATTGTTGCGGTTCCGATGCCGCGTCCCGTGCATCCATCCGATGTGTAGATCATAAATTGTAGGCATTTCATTTCTAGCCCTTTAATCATGATCAAGTGGCCCACCTTGTGTGGAAAGCACGTTTTCCAAGGTGGCCCATCCCATTTGCACAATTTCTAACCAACGCTACACCAACACTACCCATCCCTAGTCTATAGCCACCATTTAGCCCTTTTGCTAGCTCATGATGAGCTCTCTATCCAAGCCATCCTTCCCTAGAGAGAGCATGATGAAATTCTCTAATCTAGGTGGTCTCTTTTAGAGAGACCATCATTGCATTTCTACAACCATCTCTCTCTCTTCTCTCCCTCTCATTTCTCCCTTCTCTTTTCTTTCTCTCCCTAGCAAGAGAGAGCTTGGATGTCCCCACCAAGCGTCACCATTCCAGCCCTCTTTTCTCCCATTTCCTCCCCATCCATCCATCCATATCCCATCTTAACCATTAATCTTGTATCCTTGGAGCATTAGAAGCCTAGAGTTGGAGTTTTGGTGGAGATCAAGAGGTGAGTGCTCCTCTAGATGTGTAATTTCATTTCTCTAGTATAGATCTCCTTATTCCTTTCATTTGGGAAGTGTAGGACCCACCAATCAATGGTGGAGATCTTACACAATCCCTTGGATGTGGCCAAATGGCCTATCTTATACATGCATGTCCCATCCATGGGGTTTTCCCTCTATGGGCCCCATCATGGAGGTTTCTTTGGATTTCATAGCATAGAGGGTCATCTAGACCTTAGAATCAAGGTTAGGATGGCATCCCAACAATTCATCTTAATTATAGGACATGCATGATGTAGATCTATGTTGTAATTTCATATCAATGAAGATGTGTGGGTGTGATTGTTCTTGAGAGGGCTCAATAGTGGCGAAGCCCTTTCCCTATGGCCGGATTGTTCTTCTCTCTCCCTTTCTCTCTTATTTTTCTCTGATGTGTGTATGGCCCGTTTGGTGGGCCTAGGACGTCCAGAAAATCCAGCAATGGTGGGACCCCCATGCCACCTATGCCATGATTTTGGGTGTCCCATTTGCTGCGTTATGTGATGCATGCAAGTGTGGTGACTTGGGGTTTGATGTGGACATTAGTGGGGCCCACTAAGGAAGGCCACAATACCCTTTATTTGATGTAATTTTCCAGATATGGGCTGGTATGTCCAGCTATATATGGCTGTCGAGAAATTCTGGACTGTTTTCTTGGACCAATATTGCTGATTTTTGGCATGGGATTTAACCATGTATTTGATCCCTTTTCTCCCTGATGTGGGGTGTCTTTTGGAGGAGTGGACCCCACCTTGGAGGATGTAGAACCCCGCCTCCATTTGTTCATCCAAATGCACCCAAAATTGCAGACCTACAGGGGTGGACGGTCCACCTTGTTGGACCGTCCAACCATGCTGGTTGAAGGGAAAACACAAATTTTAGCTTGATTCTTTGAGTGATGGATCTCTTTTGTGGACCCTACTTTGCTGTATTTTATAAGAAAAATATTGGCCACTCATTCCTCCCCTTCTAGGCAAGTTAAGGCCCACTCTAATGGGTGTACATTGGAGTGGACAACAACATTATTATGCAACAGATTTCATTTTCCAACCTTACTATCCATGTGTTTGCTTCATGTTTTGCTTGGTTTATGCCTTCCTAATTGGCCCATCTTGTGGCCCATTATGTAGGGACCCATCTCAGGTATGTGGCCCACCCTTTTTCCACCCAAAATTGGGGTGTTTGTAGCTGGACTGGCAGCCCACAGCTGGACGTTCCAGTTGGGCTGACGTCCAGCCATGGGTTGGTCGTCCACTCCATTTGGCCCACCTTGATGTTTGGTTATATCTAAGCCGTCCCCCCCTCTCATGTGGCCCACTTGGACGTGGCCTATTCCCTAGTGGGACGTCCACAAGTGGGGTCCACTTTGGTGTTACCTTGGGGCAACCGTTCAGGCCCTCATGACCCTCCACCCTAGGACATCAGCCATATTGGGCTGCTGCTGGACCTCCAGTCCAGCAGCATGGTCCACTTGATATATGTGTTGTATCCACTCCCTTCCTCTGGTGGGACTCATTGTGACATGTATGGGTCATCAGGGAAGAGGAGTTTTACATAAATTAAATTATTACTGGATTCCAGCAGGCCCAGAAAGTGGATGGGCTAGAATTTCAGCAATAGGCCCAAAGTTGATACCCATAATTGTATGTTTTAGGGTAGCATGGCCCACCAGATTTGAGGATGTTTGCACACACATCTCGTCCTATTTCCTATCATGCTTTGGGCTTAATTAGTGCACATTTGAGGCCCACCCCAGTTGGGTTTTATTGGGTCCATATTTTTAAATATGAGTTAGACTTTTAGGCCTTATTGGGCTATAACTTCCTTGATAGGCCCATTGGACCTTTGGGCCTATATTTACCATATTATTGTGATAGGTTTGTGGGCCAAATTATCCAAGTAGTTGGGCCTTTGGTTGCCCACTAAATTAACCTTGTACTTGGGCCAAGTTGTAAGGCCCGATTCACTTAATTTAAGCTTAAGGATTTGCCCATATGGTTGGAATAACGGGCTGCCCATTAGGCCCACCACAATATGTGGGTTTATGACCTTTATGATTGGGCCCAAACCTTACTTATGGGCCCACAATATTTCCTATGAGTTGGGCTTTGTATGATTACCCACTAGGCCCATGATTGGTATAGGCCTTAGGCCTAACTTTTAGAGGTGGGCTACCTCTTGGGAACCAGTTGAGGTTGGATGTCCTCCTTTGTGATCCTAAGGTAGGCCCATGGGTTTTCTATAGGTGGTTAAAGGTCCACTATAGACCCTTGCTAGGACCGTTTATCCTTTCAGGCTTATGTATTGTATTCCTTAGCCTTGTGGGCTACCCCAATCTATTGAGCCCCCACTAGAGGATTACTCCTTAGAGTATCTGTCTATATATCTAGACTTAGTCCCTCCTTGGGAAGGAGTGTATTCCACATCATCATCGTCGTATGGCGCACCTATTTCACCCTCATGACCCATGTGCATCATTGCGTGGTTGGATTGCATCAGTGTGGGGTCATTGGGTTGGTATGATAGAGGGATGAAGTTTTCTCCTCTTATGTACATTGAGTGCTTGGAGCTGGTGCATGATTGGTATGCGTGATTCATGCATGTGGCATCGCATCTCATGGATATTATCGCCCTTGCTTCACCAGGGCCTTGCCTCCACAGGTATATTCTTAGATGGTTAAGAAATATATTATTTGAGCATTTGGGGTGCATAGGATATCCCTGGGTCAAAGCCCCTACACCTTCAAGGTACCTAGAGGACGCCTCAATGTCGTGACCGAGTGGAAATTATGAGTGCCCGAGTGCCTTACACCGTTAGGCCACGTATCCTACTGTCGTGTAGTCAGTTGAGATGCGATGTGGCCTTATCGGCCTGAGTGAGAGAGCATTGTTAGGCTGAGTCTAACCAGCTCGTGAATGAGTCCGCTACCGTCGAGCCTTGCTGGTTATTGGCTGTCCATGGGCAGGTAGTGAGGTCTCCTACGCTCGTTTGACTGTGCGGGTCTATAAAGCGACAATCGTCCTACAGTGTACTCGACCCCGGTGGATTCCTTATGATGGAACTGTACTTGATATGTGGACTAGTTATGAGCATTAACATTACTTCGCATTGCATTGGTATTGCCTGTATAAGCCTTATTGCCTTATATAGCCTTGGTATGGCTTCCTGCATTCATGGCTTAGCCTGGGTAAGGCTAGTGATATTGGCATTGATCATGTTTCCCTTCTGCATCCCCTATTATTCTTCTGTGCACCATTGTCACACACCTTCACCACCCTCTAAGCTTTCTATAAGCTAATGCACGATTGATGCATATAAGAGATCCTAGGTCAGCGCAGTAGCGAAGGAGTCGTGGATTTGGTTAGCGCGAGCTGAGGACCTGTTGCAGACCCTTCCTTCCCTCTCTCTACATTATGTATTTCCTTTTGAACCTTGTACCTGTAAAGTTTAAATTTATAGTGGATTTTGCAGTGTGTTCCTTGGTTTATTTCTGAGATTTACTTGCTATGATCTTGGGTGTGCTCTATTGGATTGGAATTGTGATATGGAAATCCTCCTTGTAGGATCCCAGGATCGGAAACTTGTCTCAGGAGCCGAGAATGGGGTGCTGCGGAGGTTGTTGCGGCAAGAACCGGCTATCGGGTTCCTTGTGAGTCCGATCACCGAGTCCGGGGCGTGACAAACTATGACTAGCTAATTTCTTAGCTAAGGTTAATGGATGAAGCTTGTAATTAATTTCAGCGTTTAATTTGTTGAATTCAATGCTATTAGGAAAGGACTGAAATCGATTAATTATTCATCAAAGTTTAATTTGATTTAATTTCCAGAATTAAACGAGGATATATAACTTGGAGACATCGGGGAAAAAATCACTTGCAACAACCTTTCAAAAGGCTCATTCTAATTAAGGGAGTAATATAAAATCAGTTTATTTTCTGCATCATATGCAAGTTAACACATTCATCGGCTGTCAATAGGCAATTTCTAGATTGGAAAATCTAAAAATTCCAGGAAAAAAAATTAAGGTTCTTCAAATCTAAGGCCTCGGGTGATGGAATTTGAAGAAGGTCAACATATGTAAATGTGGGGATGAAAATCTTCTAAGATCTAAATATTTAGGTTGAAAAGAAAATGGATCAGCTTCTAGATCTAAAGATTTTTTTTTTTAAATGAAGAAAAGAAGTTTAAATAAAAGAGTACCTTGAGAAAAGAAAGAATGAGAAAGAATAAGAATATGAGAAATCACTTCCCTGGGCCTCACGCCCTCTTCCAATCACTAGAAGTCGAAGACGTAATCATCTGGTCTTGAATAATCAAAAGCTCTATTTCTTTTCATAAACATAACATAGCATTCTTAGGTTAAGGGCAAGACACCCTTATAAATTCATAATTACACTAAATGACCAAATTACACCTACATTAAAAAATTTTCAAAAAAAGAAATTTGCACAAAAAATTGTATGCACACTATCTCAAAACTCAAATAGATAAAATATTCATAAGATAAACTCAAATCCAAGATGCCCAATAGGCCCCAATGATAGTGCAATGAAAGTGGACAGCAACGATCTAACTGTCCGATCACACCATCGTCGCAATCCAACGGTTCAAATATCTCTTTCAAGTAACCCACACATATCAAGAACACATGTGTAAGGTCTTCAACCTCTATATATCCGACTCGTACCCTTCATCTAACCACATTGACGCGGGTAACATACGCCTCCTACATTGATATACTTTGAATGGTCTGGTGTCCGCATCAACTCCCCTTGGCTGAGAAGAGCTCGACTCCGACGAGATAAAACTCTTGTGCCTTTCTAACATATCTGCATCTAGCCTTTGCAACTCCATTTCCTTCACCATGTACAGTCAAATGATAGTATGTTCTTCCACTTCACTAAGTACCTCTGAAATCCACCATCTCGAGTGGAAACAATTTGCTCATGCACAATTCCTTCAATTTCTTCTCTTTTCTCATGTATAGTAGACATAAGTGGTGTAGGTTGGGAAGAAAATTCAGAACTTGGTCAATGGTTTAGAACAAAGTTAGGGTCTATGGGATGGTTTGAATAAGGCATTAGATCATCCATATTGAATGTTGAACTAATCCCCATGCGAGGTGGAAGATCTATCACATACGCATTGGATCCAATCTTTTTCAAAATCTTAAATGGTCCAATGCTGCATGCTTGTAACTTCTTAATAGTACCTTATGGGAACCATTCTGGCCTCATCCTAACCATTACATAATCACCCTCATTAAACTTGTAAGTCAGTTGAAATTTTGTATTGTTCATTATTAGCATTTATCTGCCTCCTAATCACTACATGTAACTCATGAATGTGATGGGAGAATGCATCAGCTGACTCTTAGGGCCTCTGGGTGATTGACATAGGTAACAAATCTATGGGCAGTCTAGGTTTATAACCACTAACAATCTCAAATGCACTCATGCCTGTAGATCTATTAACTGATTGTTAGATGCAAACTCGGCGACTGGCTGGACTAAGTCCCAAGTTTTAATGAGTTCACCCACTAAACATCGTAGTAGATTTCCGAGACTTCGATTCACAACCTCGGTTTGGCCATCAGTTTGAGGATGGTAGACAGATGAGAACTGGAGTCTCGTACCCATCATGTGTCATAATGTCTTCAAAAAATAACTAGTAAATTGGACATCCCTGTCAGACACCATGGTCTTAGGAAAACCATGTAATCGAACCAGCCCCTCAAAGAAAATCTTAGCTATGTTGGATGCATCTGAGGTTTTTGAACACGGGAGAAAGTGGGCCATTTTTAGAAATGGTCCACAACCACAAAAATGGAATCATACTTTTTAATTATCTTGGGAAGCCCAAGCACAAAATCCATATATTGTCTTGCCACGATACATGTGGCACTGGCAATGGCGTGTACAATCCAGTATTCTGCTTTTTCTGTTTCGCCAGTTGATATATTTGACATTGTCCTAAAATTTTGGCTATGTCTCACTTAAGACTTGGCTAATAAAATCAATCCTCCACTAGGGCGATGGTCTTATCTCAATCAAAATGGTCAACTATACCTCCAGCATAAAGCTCCTAAACAAAGAAATCCCAGAGGGAAGTGCGGAGAATACAAAGTCAATCTCCTTTGAAAAGGAAGTCATCTTTGAGCATGAACTCACCCGAATTATGCTAATTACTTAAGAATGACACATATATTCCCTTAAAATCTAGACACATGGGATACTCATCTTTCAATTGCTCAAACCCAACAACTTCTACACTCAAGGAGTTGAATAATGTCACTCTCCTACTAAGGGCATCAGCTGGTTTGTTCTCGATCCCGGCTTTATATTTCTGGACAAATGAATATTCCTGAAGAAATGATTCCCACTTGGCATGCCTTGGTTTGAGCTTCATTTGGGAATTAAAATACCTCAAAGCCTCATAATCAGAAAACAAAACAATGCAGTAGAAGATAATGACGTAGTGACTGCACTACCGCATAAAATTCTTTGTCATAGGTGGAATACATTTGTTTCGCCTCATTCAGTTTCTCACTGAAATAAGCAACTGGATGGCCCTCTTGGCTCAGTACTCCTCATATACTTACGCCTGAAGCATCACATGCTACTTCAAAGACTTTAGAAAAAATTGGAAGACGCATGACAGGAGCCTTTATCATCTGGCCATTAATATCTTTAAATACCTTAGTTGCGGCCTTAGACCATATGAACTCCTCCTTTTTAATGCAATCAATAATGGGAGCCATAATAGTGCTAAATCCTTTAATGAACCCATAATAAAATGCGGTTAAGCCATGAAAGCTTCTCACATCATGTATATTCCGCGATTCAGGCCAGTCAACTATGGCCTTGTGGAATCTGCTCGCATCCCTACAAACGACACGATGAACCCTAAGAAAACCCTATCGGACATGAAGGAACATTTCTTAAGATTCACACATAACTTCTCTGCCCTAAGGACACTACAGACTTGCCTCAAATGGTCGAGATGCATCTCTTTAGTGGTACTATATATAAGAATGTAATCAAAATAAACCACTAAGAAATTCCCCATGAAGGGTCTTAAAACTTGGGTCATCACATGCATAAAAGTACTGGCTGCATTAGTCAAGCCAAAGGGCATGACCAACACTCGTACAATCCATCCTTCGTCTTGAAGGTTGTATTCCACTCATCTCCTGGGTGTATGCGTATCTGGTAATACACACTCTTGAGGTCAATTTTGGAAAAAATTGTAGACATGGCCATCATATCTAACATATCATTAAGCCTCGGTATAGGAAATCGATACTTGATCATGATCTTATTAATGGCCCTACTATCCACACACATCTGTCACATACCATTTTTTTTTTTTGCATTAATAGTGCTGGTATGGCATACAGACTCATGCTCTCTCGAATGAAACCCTTTCGCATGAGCTCATTTACCTGCCTCTTCAACTATGCATGCTCTGCAGGGTTCATTCTGTAATGAGGAAGGTTCGGTAAGTAAACCCCGAGACGAGATCAATGACATGTTGGATGTCCCTCATAGGTGGAATCTCATCCGATAAATCCTCAGGGAATACATCACTGTACTCCTCTAGAACCAGAGTCACCTCAAGGTGTAACTTCTCTAACCATTAGGGCGTACACCGTCGAATCATCCTCAGTCACTTTCTCAAATTCTTTTGCATTTATGATATATAGAGACTTTGGATTGGATATCTTCTCTTATTTCCTTAACTCACTTGATTTCACATCCCTAGCCTTGTCCATGGGGCTCTTGGGTGGTAATAATTTAATCTTGATTTTCTTGCCCTCATGCGTGAATGTACACACATTCGAGCAAATTGTGACATCTCTATTATATAACCACGGCCTCCTGAGAATGATGTGTCATACATGCATAGGCAAAAGATCACACCACAACATATCTTTATTTGAACCGATCTGAATGGGGACTAAATACCGTTGGGACACAGCCATAAAAGACATGTCAACCCAAGAAACCTTGTAGGATTGAGGGTGTGGGATGGGTTTCAAAGCCAACTGAGTGATTGTGCTAGCTCAGACCACATTAGTGTAATTGCCACTATCCACGATCACTTTACAATTTTTGTCACCGTTCTTGATAAACATGTAGAAAATTGTGCTTTTACGCCAATCATCAGTATCCTTAGCTTGCGCAAAAGAACATCTAACTACGACTAGTGGTGTAGCCTCATGTACTTCTTCTTCTTCATAATCACTAGTACCTATCTCTGGGTGATATTCCTTAACTTCATAATCACCCACGTCATCAGCATTTTCGTTTGACTTGCCTATGACTAAGGCTTTTTCGCGAGTCTTTTTCATGCACTGGTATGAGAAATGACCTGTACCTCCGCACTCATAATATCTCAAGTGACTACCACTGCCAGGATTGGCACCAAGGACACATTTGCCCTTATCATCCTTAGGCTTAAGCGGTGCACTAGCCTACTGTTCACAACCCTAAGTATAGGGTCGCAATGTAGTACTAACTCAGTAAGACCGAGGTCGAATCCACAGGGACAGAACTTGTACGTATTCTGAAAATAACTAGAACTAGAACTAGAAAAAGATCTAAATTGAAATCTGAATAATTGAGAGTAATGGTGAATAATGTTGATTAAAACTTATGAATTTAAAGGTGGGAACTAGGGTGTCAAGGATCCACTTGTACTATCAAGATGCTACCTTACTTAATTCAAGGAACACAATTGGAAATGGAGTCCTATCCTATCCAATTGGAAGATAAAGAAATTTAAATCAAATTTGAACTTTTCATTGACCTAATTCTCAATGGAGGAGAATTGTGATAATTGGAAGGGATTCCACCACCCTACCATACCCAGGAGACGATGGTGAACAATGGGATTTACCAATCTCACTATCTCAAAACAGAAAAATAAGATATCCAAAGCTATCACAGCATCTATTGTAATTTGAGTCACAATAAATCATAGAAAACTAAAATTACTCCCTTAATATCAAACTAGAAATCAATGAAGTTCAATAAAAATAAGAATCAAAGCAAAATAAACATCCAAACATGCTACAAGCTTTACCTCTTAGCCCTAGCTAAGAGGTTTAGCCAACCATAGACATGATTGAAGCCAAATCTCTTAAACAAAGCATGAAAAATAAACTAGAGAATAAGAAAAACTCTTTGACGCTGCTCCACCCTTGTGTATACTCCTTAAGACCTTTCCAAACCCTAAAAAATGCTTTAAAGCATCCTAGGGAGTCCTATTTATAGTTGTGGAACTCTGACTTTCGAAGTAAGTTGGAAAAATCTAGAAACCGCCTCAAATTTACGCATTCTGCACAGTTTTCCAAAATAGGCTCAGAGTTTAAACCGCCTCAAATTTATGCACTCTGCGCAGTTTTTCAAAATTGATTCAGAGTTTAAGAATATGCTTTTTCAGCACAATTTCAGGAATATGTTTATTTTCAGGACAATTTCAGGATCCTTTTCTTCACTTCAAATCTTTAATTCTCTTCATTCCTCACTTGATTTTCTTGGATATTTGGCATGTGAATTCTTCATTAAGGACTTTCAAATCTCCAAATCTTCATTTAGTAATCTTTTGAACATAAATCTTCTTTTTAGCATCAATTTCACCTTAAGCTCTCAAAATCATCGCGCACATGAAAACATGCATAATTAAATCGATTAAGCACTATTATGTTTATAAAACCAAGGTATAAATAGGGAGAAATATGCAATATTTCACACTCAACACACCCCTCAACCAACATTCTGCTAGTCTCGAGCAAAACATGCGTGAAGTGATCTTCAATCTTCAATGTTCAAATACTTTCAGAAAACAATCTTTTGTGCAATCAAGTGTGAATGAGTATAATCTAAAAAAGTGAGAGTGCAATTTTGAAAACCTAGAACCGAATCACACGAGCAATCAATCAAAAAGTTTTTTTATCAATCATTTAAGAGCACAAGTTCATATATCAAAATTTTCCAATGTGCTTAGTGAATTCTATTTACTTTCCATAACATATTACTATTTTATAATGTTAATCATGCTCATTACCTCAAGTTTTATTGAATAATCAAGTACTGATTCCGAACTTATCACATTTTCCTTCTTTTTCTAGTTTTTGATTTTATATCGACGGTCCCTTTTATTTATTCATTCTTTTCAGACTTTTCATTCATTTCCAGTCTTTTCATCATACATGACCTTTTTGTCGATATCTCTATTTTTTAACTGGTTCTTTTCATCTTCTTAAGGTGGATAAAATTCTTTAGACTTAATTCTCAAATCTATTAATGATACACATACTAACAATGAGAAATTCTAGCATAATTCACAAAAATCAATTTTAATGTGGCTTGTGACTTAGATTAACATGATATTCAAACTTTCTCTTAATCAATTAAATGCAAGAATTTAGACGATAGTTTACTCGGTTGATCAAACTCCAACAATTCAAAGTTCAATCTCCATCTTATCATCATACTCAAAGCATTGTTAATTCCATAAATTATCATTTCCCAAACATGTTTTTAACTAGAAAATTTTCACGATTTTTTATCAAAACTAAGAAAACACTGATTAGTTTACCTAATCCACACACCCCAACCTAAAACCTGCATTATCCTCAATGTAAAAGATATAAGCATGCAATGCACATGAGACAACGAAAAGAAATGGAAAGTAATTTGAAGATAATACCTGAAGAAGGAGAATTGAAGCTTTTCTAAAGTTCTTAACATGTAAATGGGTTAGCACGAAGACTAAACAAACTGAAATCAAACTATCTTAATCTTAAATCCTATGAAAGCAATAAACTTAACTACACCTCCATTAGACTAGGAGGTCAATCCTGGTACACAGGATCAGTCAGAGGCATGGACATGTCCTCTGAATCAAACTTCTCAACAAATGGCTTGAAATAATGTCCATTTACTTTAAAAATATTGTCATTCGCTGGATTCTTTATCTCGACGGCCACATGAGGATAAACAGTAGTAATAATGAAAGGGCTAGTTCAATGAGATCGAAGTTTTCCTGGAAAAAAATGTAACCGAGAAAAGTATATTGAAGGACTTTTTTGCTAGATGTGAATGATTTTCGAAGGATGTTCCGATCATGAAACACCTTCATCCTGTCCTTGTAAATTTTTGAGTTCTCGTATGCATCGTTCTGAATTTCTTCTAGTTCATTCAATTGAAGCTTGTACGGCGAGCCAGCGTTGTCTAAGTTAAAATTTAGATTTTTGATAGCCCAGTAAACTCTATGTTCCAACTCTACAGGCAAGTGGTAAGCTTTTCCATAGACGATCCTAAAGGGAAACATTCCGACGGGGGTCTTAAAAGCTATACGATAAGCCCATAAAGCATCGGTCAAGTGGATTGACCAATCCTTACGGTCGGGGTTAACCATTTTTTTTAGAATTTGCTTAATTTTCCTATTGAAAATCTCAGCTTGTCTGCTTGTGTGCAGGTGGTATGGAGTGCCCACCTTAGGAGAGATGTTGTATTCCTTCATTAAGTTCTCAAATGGGCTATTACAAAAGTATGAACCTCCATCACTAATGATGGCCCGAGGCATTCCGAATCGGGAAAGAATGTTTTCTTTTAAGAATCTAATCACTGTTTTGTGATCATTATTCCGGCACAGGATTGCTTCGACCCACTTAGTGACATAGTCTACTACCAATAAAATGTAAATATTTCTAAAGGATTAGGGGAATGGCCCCATGAATTCGATGCCCCAGCAATCATATGCTTCAATGATAAGAATTGGGTTTAGCGGCATCATATTTCTACGGGACAATCCTCCCAATTTCTAACAACACTCACAAGCTTTACAAAACTCATGAGTATCTTTGAACATAGTGGGCCAGTAAAAGCCACACTGCAGAATTTTGGTCGTGGTCATTTTAGTAGAAAAGTGACCACCACAGGCTTGAGAGTGACAAAAGGAGATGACACTCTGATGTTTATTGTCTGGCACACATCTCCTTAGAATTTGGTCTGGGCAATATTTAAATAAATAAGGATCATCCCAGAAAAACTTACGTACCTTGGCGAAGATTTTTTTTCTTTTCTTGCGCAGTCCAATATGTTGGCGTGAAACCTGTAGCAAGATAATTTGAAATGTCAGCAAACTAAGGTAGTTGGGAGAGTTTAAACAATTGTTCGTCAGGGAACATATCGTTTATCAGTGTCGGCTCAAGGGAATCAAGGAGGTCAAGTCGAGAATGGTGGTCGGCCGCTACGTTTTCTACTCCTTTTTTGTCTCGTATTTCAATATCAAATTCTTGGAGTAAGAGAATCCATCTTATCAGGCAGGGCTTGGTATCCATCTTAGAAAGAAGATACTGTAGTGCCGCATGGTCCGTGTAGATGATATCTTATATCCGATTAGGTAGGACCTAAATTTGTCTAAAGCGAACACTATGACTAAGAGTTCCTTCTCCGTAATAGAGTAGTTCACTTGGGCAGAATTTAGAGTTCTACTTGTATAGTGAATAACGTAGGGCTTCTTTTCTTTTCTCTAACCTAACACCGCCCCAATAGCATAGTCAGATGCGTCGTACATAATCTCAAAAGGGATGCTCCAAGCGGGTGGCTGCATGATAGGTGCGGTAGTTAACATGCCCTTGAGCCTAGTGAAAGCTTCTTGGCATTGTTTAGTCCACTCATATGGTACATCCTTTTGAAGTAGATTGCATAAAGGATGAGAGAGATGACTAAAGTCCTTTATGAATCGTCTATAGAATCTGGTGTGTCCTAAGAAGGATCGGATGTTACGTACGCTCTTGGGTGGAGGTAGGTCAGAGATAAGATCAATTTTTGCCTTATCTACCTCAATTTCCTTAGACGAGATTACGTGTCCAAGCACAATTCCCTTGGGAACCATAAAATGGCATTTCTCCCAATTCAAAACCAAATTCTTTTCCTCGCATCGCTTCAGCACACATTTAAGATTTTCCAAACACTCGCTGAAGGATGAACTAAAGACAGAGTCCATGAAGACCTCCAAATATTGCCTCATCATGTTAGAAAAAATACTCAACATGCATCGTTGAAAAGTGGCGGGGGCATTACATAGTCCAAATGACATCCTTTGGAAAGCAAATGTGCCAAAAGGACATGTAAATGTTGTCTTCTCTTGATCTTCAAGGGTTATCTCTATCTGATTGTAGCCTAAATATCTCTCAAGGAAGCAATAGTAAGAGTGACCGACTAGCCTTTCCAAATTTTGATCAATGAAGGGCAAAGGAAAGTGGTCCTTCCTTGTGACGGTATTCAACTTCCTGTAGTCAATGCACATTCTCCAACTAGTAGTAACTCTAGTTGGCACGAGTTCATTGTCAGCATTGGCTACGATGGTGATTCCGGACTTCTCAGGAACTACTTGAGTTGGACTCACCCATTAACTATCGGATATAGGGTATATGATACCCACATCCAATAACTTATTTACCTTAGCCTTAACCACTTCTTTCTTATTTGGATTTAGTCGACGTTATGGTTGTCGGGAGGTTTTCACTTTACCCTCAAGATGGATCCGGTGAGTACAAATTAAAGGGTCAATTCCCTTGAGGTCCGCAATCGACCATCTAAGAGCTCCTTTATGCTCAGTGAGAGTGGAAATGAGCACACTCTCTTGTTCTTTCTCAAGGTGGAAAGAGATCACCACTGGGTATGTCTAATCTTGACCTAAATAAACATATTTAAGATCGGTGGGCAAAGGTTTTAGGTCAAGCTTCGGTACTTTGAGGTTAGACGGTAGATGCACTACATCGATTTGGGGCAATTTTTCAAATTGTGGCCTCCACCGGTTAACTTCAAGTATTGGTGTAACATCAAGCAAGGCATCCATCTCCATAATCATGTCATCATCTAAATCAGGGGAGTGGGCCAAGCACGTCTCTAGAGTGTCAGAGTATAGAGTTAGGAGTGCTCTATCTACCACAAAAGATCGATCATGCTAATGTTGTGGGTATCGTCATCATCCTCTGGTTGTTTGCTCATGTTGAAAAAGATGGTGAGCTCCAATGTCATATTTATGAAACATAAATTCATAATTTCATTCTTACAATTAATGATAGCATTTGATGTAGCAAGGAATGGGAGACCAAGAATAACGGGTATTTGAGTGCTCACATCTATGATGGGTTGAGTATCCAGGAAATAAAATCTACTGGATAGTAGAATTTATCAACTTGGACCAACACATCCTTAATCATCCCTCTCAGTACACGAACCGAGCGATCAACAAGTTGTAATATGTTCCAGGTGGGTTTTAATTCACCTAGACCCAATTGTTCATAAACCGAGTAAGGGATCAGATTTACACTCGCCCCCAAGTCAAGAAGTGTGTTCTTAATCCAGTGATTCCCAGTTACACAAGTGATGGTTGGGCTACCGGGATCTTTGTATTTTTGTGGCACATCTTGCTTGAGGATGGCACTCACTTTTTTCGTCAAAAAGATTTTCTTTTGTATGTTTTGTCGTCTTCTGATCGTACATAAATCTTTCAAAATTTTGGCATATGAAGGGATTTGTTTAATGGCATCCAGTAGAGTGATGTTGACCTTCACTTACTTAAGCACCTCTAGAATATTCTGAGAATTAGAGAGAGGTTTTCGTGCAATCAACCATTGAGGGAATAACACAATCGGCTTACTTTGAGGTTCCAGTTCTAACCCATTTGGAGCATTACCAGGTTTATTATTCTCATCTATTTCCGGGTTCTTAGGCTTTTCAGTCCTCACCGGAATAGATTTGTCAGTTGTATTCCCTCTCCTAAGAGTGGTGATAGACTTAGCCTGCTCCATCTGTTTTGAAGAGCTTGGGTCACTAATTTCATATTGTTGTTTTGGGTTGGGGAGAGGCTGAGCCGGAAGGATCCCTTTCTCTCCAATCGAATTTTTTTGTTTCAAGCCCTTGTATGGTCTTTGTAAGGTCTTGAAAGGCTTACAGCATACCCTGATTAAAAAGCTCTTGGTTTTGTATATGTTTTAAGACCATATCCTCTTGAGGTTTCCTTTTATTTAGAAATTGGTTTAGGATCCCTTGAGGAGTTGTCGTTTATTTGTTCCTCCAACTGAAGTTTAGAGGGTTCCTTCAGCTTGAGTTATATGTATTTGAGGTGGGTCCACTGAAAGATTTTTTGTAGTTGTTTATGGCATTTGATTGCTCATTCAATATCTCTTAAAAAGCAGAAATCGTTGGGCAATTCTCAGTTGTATGTATGTTACAAGCACAAATACCACAAACAACTTCCGCAGTCTTTTCAGGTTCTACCTTCTTAAGTTCAATGGCCTCGACTTTTCTTGTGAGTTTGGCCACTCTTGCATTTATATCATCTTCATCTTTTAGAATATAAATTTCTCCCCTTTCCTTTGATCAAGTAAGCTTAGAAGTGCTAATTCTTAAAGAGATACCATGATTGCGCTTTTCCAGCAAGTTTATCAAAATAATCCCACCCATCATCAGCTTCCTTATTCATGAATTCCCCATTACACATCATCTCCACAAATTGGCACATGGGTGAGGTCAATCCTCAATAGAAAAAGCTTATTATACGCCATGTTTCGTAGACATGTTGTGGACATGAATTTATAAGATCCTTAAATCGCTCCCAACATTGGAAGGTCTTTCGTAGCCATGTTGTGGACATGAATTTATAAGATCCTTAAATCGCTCCCAACATTGGAAGGTCTCATCCTCTTTTTGTGCAAAACTCATGATTGCTTTCCTTAAGATATTTGTTTTATGATAGGGGAAGAACTTCTTAAGGAACTCCCTTGTCATTTTAGCCCACGTACCAATGGACCTTGGTTTTAAAGAATGTAACCACGACTTAGCCTTTTCTTTCAAAAAGAAAGGAAACAATGTCAATCTAACTGTGTCCTTAGACATGTTTGGGAAGTGTAATGTAGATATGATTTCATCAAACTCTTTCATATGCATGTATGGACTTTCATATTCTAGTCCATGAAACTTAGGGAGGAGTCGAATTACCCCTGGTTTAATATCCACAGTTCCTGCATTCAATGGAAATATCATGCAAGAAGGTGTACTCGCCCCCACCGCTAGTAAATAATCTCGTAGAATACGAGGTGGGGGTGCATTTTGCACCTCATTTTCATCTTGAACTTCCTCAACTGGAGGTTGAGGTTAATTCGCGACCATCACTTCTATTGACTCAGAGGGTCTCAAGTGGTGTCTAATCCTATGATGGATAGGCAACCCTTTGACTAATCCTCCTTCACTTAAGAAACATCGAGTGTTGTCACAAACCCACTTGGGCATGAAACACTTGCAACCCTCAAGTAACTAAACAAACTAAACCTAAGAAAAAGAAAAATAAAACCTACAGCAAATAAGAAATCTAAAAAAGAAAGAGAGAATTGGAAAGTGGTTACCAGATTGGAGTAGCTATGTTAGGATCCTACAAAACAGAAAATAATTTTAGTTTCTAAAAATAATTTCAAAAAAAAAAAAAAACCTTAACTTAAAAATAAAGCAAAAACTAACTTTAATCTTAACCTAATTTCAAAACAAATTAATCTCAAAAAAACACAGTCATAGTCCCCGATAATGGCGCCAAAAACTTGTTCACAAGTCCAAGTGTAGGGTCGAGATGTAGTAATTACTCGGTAAGACCGAGGTCGAATCCACGGGGACTAAACTTGTATGTATTCTGAAAATAACTAGAACTAGAAAAAGATCTAAATTAACATCTGAATAATTGAGAGTAATGGTGAATAATGTTGATTAAAACTTATGAATTTAAAGGTGGGAACTGCGGTGACAAGGATCCACTTGTAGCTATCAAGATGCTAACTTATTTGATTCAAGGAACACAATTGGAATTGGATTCCTACCTATCCAATTGAAAGATAAAGCAATTTAAATCAAATCTGAACTTTTCATTGACTTAATTCTCAATGGAGGAGAATTGTGATGATTGGAAGGGATTCCATCACCCTGCCATGCGCAGGAGACGATGGTGAACAATGGGATTTACCAATCTCACTATCTCAAAACAAGAAAAGAAGATATCCAAAGCTATCACAACATCTATTATAATTTGAGTCACAATAATTCATAGAAAACTAAAATTATTCCCTTAATATCAAACTAGAAATCAATGAAGTTTAATAAGAATAAAAATCAAAGCAAAATAAATATCCAAACACACTACAAGCTTCACCTCTTAGCCCCATCTAAGAGGTTTAGCCAACCATAGACATGATTGAAACCAAATCTCTTTAAAAAAGCATGAAAAATAAAGTAGGGAAGAAGAAAAACTCTTTGGCGGCTGCTTCACCCTTATGTATGCTCCTTAAGACCTTTTCAAGCCCTAGAAAATGCTTTGGAGCATCTTAGGGAATCTTATTTATAGTTGTGGAACTCGAACTTTCGCACTGTGTTGGAAAAATCTAGAAACCGCCTCAAATTTACGCACTCAGCGCAGTTTTCAAAATAGGCTCAGAGTTTAAACTGCCTCAAATTTACGCACTCTACGTAGTTTTTCAAAATAGACTCAGAGTTTCAGAATATGCTTTTTAAGCACAATTTCAGGAATATGTTTATTTTCAAGACAATTTCAGGATTCCTTTTCTTCACTTCAAATCTTTGATTTTCTTCATTCCTCACTTGGTTTTCTTGGATCTTTGGCATGTGGATTCTTCATTAATGACTTTCAAATCTCCAAATCTTCATTCAATAATCTTTTGAGCATTAATCTTCTTTTTGGTATTAATTTTACCTTAAGCTCTCGAAATCACCTCGCACATGAAAACATGCATAATTAAATCGATTAAACACTATCATGTTTATAAAACCAAAGTATAAATAGGGAAAATATGTAATATTTCACACTCAACACCTGCACCCTAAGATGACTTCCAACGTTAGGTTTAATTCCTTGAAGACCAGATCTAACATTAGAGTCTCGGGACTCAAAGCGTTTTGTGACAAGAGACTTTAAGTAATGCTCTAATTCCTGTATAACTTGGTATGCCTGATCCAACTCACACACTTCATGGGTCATAAGCTCATGCTACATATTCATGCGAAGACACACCTTAAAACGCGCTAGTGTCATTAAGGGATCCTCCTGAATATCACACCACATCATGTACTCCTAAAATTTTACGATGTAATCTGCAATTGACATAGATCCTTAGCGTAATGCTTGCCACTGATCTAAAAGCTTTTGATGGTAAGATAGAGGAATATAATTTTCATTTAATAGCTCTTTCATCTCTATCCAATGTGCGACTGGGACACATCCTCATCTCTCGATCCTACGCTCCGTATTTATCCAAAACAATTTAGCTTGACCTACAAGCTTCATCTTTGCAAACCACACTTATCGATTCTCAGACATCTCATACCATTTGAAATAATGGTCCATGTTCGCTAATCAATCAAGGAATACCTTTGGGTCAATGCACCCATCAAAACTAAGAGCATCTACTTTAACACTCTTTAAGATCCTCTCATCCGCATCATAACTGTCTTCATACTCGACTGCGGGCTGCGGATTTCGTACCTCTCGACGGCCTACCCCTTAGCCACGTGCTCCACAATTTCCTACTCGTTCCTCAACTACTCCCCTATGTGAGACTATTCATCCTCTCCGATGTCGGAGATTTCTCTTAGGGACACTTCTATCTGATCCATACGATTATTCGTGTTCCTAGATTGTGCCTCAATGGCAGCCAAACATTGGTTGGTCGTGTTCATAATCTCGGTCAACTACTCCATATTCAAGATAGGGAGTAGACCAAACCCTCTACAAGTCCGAGTGGTCATACACTATAAGACTATGAACGCTGGGGGATCGGTGCCCACATAGATTTAGTTGTTTGGTTCTCTTGCCGGATGGAGATGATTAGGCTGATTTGGATTGATGATGCAATAAATTTAGAGTCGCCACTAGCCACTTTAACTCAAAATCATGCAGTCCGCTAGAACCTGTAGAATACGTAAAGCTAGAGAATCTGAAGACTTGCTTGCTTTAAATTGACTCCTGATCTGCGACTTGAGATTCTGAGTAAGGGACTTCAGTTACAAAGAGGGAAGATGTTAGCACCCTCTTTACCCATACGGATGTACGTCTCTACTTCGTATGGTAAAATAGTCTGAAGGGATGGACTGATGAGATTAGATGAGACTAGTCAAACTCAGATTTCTGATATGGCAAGGTCCAGAAATTCGGCAAGTCACAGAGCATACGTCCAGAGAATGTCTAGAGGAGTTTTAAATAGATGATGATGATGGAATATGGACTAGGCTACTATGAGTTTCTGATGTGACATGATCCAAAGTTTTGGCAAGTCACAGAGCATACATTCAATAGCAGTCCAGAGGAGCAGGGGGTTGAGAGAGGAAGTAATGACGCGATAAGAAGTGTGAATACTAATGATGATTGTATGATCTTTGGCTTACACAGGCTTGGATGTTTTGGTATACTATGGTTAAGAGATTTAACTCAGATGGAAGTGACTAAGCTAAGGGATGACTGAGGAGGCTAGAAGGGAAGAGGCTTGAAAACTCGAATACTCTCTTCCCACTTGCTCACTCTCTTTCTTTCTCCCTCTCCTTCTCTTGATTCTTGATTGTTTGATTGTTGTTGTTGTTGTTGTTGAAGAGAAGTGAAGGCTATTTGTAGCCTTTTGGGATGGCATTTTGGTAATTCTAAGGGTTTTGGAGGGTGAATGATGATGTAGCAACTTGAGATTGGTTGAGGGGAGGGTAATGCCACATGGCGCTCTCTTATTAGTCCTTGGGCTTTGGTAGGATGGTAAATAAGGTGAATTTTGGGGGTAATTTTATGGAAGAGTTGACTTTGGGAGGGAGGAACAGCTGTGTGCTCAAAGGGCACATTTTCGAGAGAGGGCGGTAATCAAATTACCGTCGGCGGTAGTCCAATTACCGCCCGGATGCTGTTGACTCTGAACTTCAGCTTGCGAGCTTTATTTTGTGTTCTAGGTGTAGGATTTTGGGCTTTTTGGGTTTTGGGGTTTTTAGGCTTTTTGGAGTAGTGGGTAACCTAAGTTTGGTTCGGCTGAGGTTTGGGGTAGGATGTGGGGTTCAGGTTTAGTTCCTAAGGATCATACATACTTTATCAAGCTGCTAGCCTGAGTGAGGTGTCTACAAATGCCCCTCTCCGGCAGAGATTGGGTGCAATCGAATGCCAAAGTGAGTGGACACCCCACCCTTTTGGTCAAAAAAAATTGTCGTTTAGATCTATCACCTGCCATAGTATCATAGTCAGCTTACTGTTTGGAAAAGAGATAACTCACACATATCATAAGGGTTTGAGGAAAACGTTGCGATTATCCCTACTCTTTCTGTGGCATTACAAGCCATGAATCACAACATTTTCACATCGGATTGATAATAGCATTGGAGGATATGTCTAAAAAGTAGGGGCCCAGCGGTTTTGCGGCTTAACGGGGATTCCTGTACTGTTTGGATCTTGTTTTTCCTTTGTTACGTAATCACCCTATGAGTACTTATTCCATTTGATCGTCAAAGTGGTTAGCTACCTTGCATGTTTTGCGGCCTTACGGGGAACTCGCTATGCAGATTTGGACTCGATCAGACTTTCCAAGTATCCTGAACTAGGTACGTACGGGTGACCTTCTTCCATGCAGTCTTTTGATTTTGATACATTGGCTACAACAAACTTTCTCCACTCTTTGAATTAGTTACTTCGACCAGAGATGGATCAAGTTTGTCATCATTTGCATTCTATTCCTTGTATAAATGTCCTGATTTGGAGGATCATACCAATCGTATTAGTATCACATACGGATTCAATTGCGCTGGATGTTACTGGGAAATATAGGAGATCTCTCAGTATTTTGCATGTTGAGTGCTAATGGTTGGAAAATTTTATTTTTTTGAAAACTATCCTCTAAGGAACTACACTCCTTGAGGATTTTATTGCAAATCTTTTGAAAATTTTGAAAAGATTCGTCTGATCTCGCGGGAGGGCGTCATCGTTCAGTTTTATTGTATTTTTGGAATGAGTCCAGATAGTTCTATTGCCTCCACTAGTGGATTTGTGGGGCTGATCGACAAATTTGGTTTTATTGTATTTTTGGAATGAGTCTAGATAGTCTGTTGCTTCAATGGTGAATTTGTGGGGCTGATCGATAAATCTGGTTTTATTATATTTTTGGAATTGTGTTTTTTGCAATTTCCCTTATTTTTCTCACAATCCTCAATTTCTCGTGAGATTTTGCAATTTCTGGCAAGATATTCCTTTTTTTCTCTTTATCTCATGAGAATCTCTTCCTTTCTCTCCCATTGTCCGTTGGATCAAAGCATTTTCTGGATCTTCCCATCACATCAAAGGAGACAGGCGTGCAGGGCCGTGCGTTTAGCAGGGTGTGACGCCCTGAAAATTAGGGGTCGAGCATAAACTCAACTCCCGAGTTCCAACGCATCACTTATGCAACAAAATGAATGATGATTGAATTGTTGTCTGAATTAGTGCATTGAACATGAGTGAGATTAAGCCAAAACAGCATATCATACTCCAGAGACAGTTAAATTGCAAGCGGAAGACTGTGATAGATATATGAAATATATAAAAATAGTGGTGAGTCTCCAGAGTGTGATAATGTTACCAGGTTAATGAATTACAAGTACAATTCAAATTATACCAAATGTGTAGTGTCATCTAGTCAACATCCCTGTAATCCCGTTGATCAAGACACGGCTCACTTGAAGCCATCAGCACACAGCATATACGAACAAGCATCATTGTCTTCATAAAGGTCTGGCTCCGCCTCAGGAGTAGCGTTGCCATCTACAATCAGACAAAGTCTGGTGGGTGTTCGGAACACCGTCCCGTATCGTGGGAGTGAGTAGCTAACTCAGTGGAACAATAAAGCATAGGTTAATATGTTATCGACTCAGTCAAGCAATAATGATAAAGCAGTATAATCAAACACTCCTAACTACTCTTATTAATGCAAGTATGAATGCAGTCATGATGGATGCCCTCATCGACATACTCCCTTATGCGACACCATCTTACGTTCGCGGCATGCTTGCTTTCCTCAGTGCTCCACATCTTCCAGGCACATGTAATGCATGATGAGCATGATTACCGAATTGTTATTAGTCCATTTCAAACAGAAGGATTTGGAAACTAAGGTACCTCCCTTGTATCATTTCCAAACATGATCCATTATAGGGTCGTCAGTCCTAGACAATCTCATATGGTGGTGTGTTTTTAGGTCGCTACAAGGGCTGTCAGGGCTCTTACACAGAATCGTTGCACCACTCCCCCATCACCTTAGCAATACAGGCCTAGTTTATACTCTGTTACTACGGGAAGGCTCATCACCTCACCGCAGATTTAGAGTATGCTCGAGGTCACTACACTGGGTACGGTCAGGGCTGTCAGGGCTGTTACACGGAATCGTTGCACCACTCCCCCATCACCCATCAAGCAGTGTAGGCCGACAGCTCGAATATAGTGTCCCATACCACCATAATCGGCTCACCAGTCTGGTTGCTCACTGGTCATTACGGGGAGGCACGTGGCCCCAACGTAGGCCGATAACTAGACCACGGTGTCCCATACCACCATGTCCGGCTTATGAGTCTTAGCGGATCGAGGTACCATGGTTGACGGGATTTCACTGGTAAGTTTGGTACCCTAGGTTCAAGCAGTGGTGACCAAACATGGTGAACATACATTAGACAAATCGGGTTATTTGAGCTCGGGCTACGAGCGCACAACAATTGAAGATATGAAGCGCATAAGCACTTCGTGTGGCCAACCACTATCGTCAACCGAAGTACGACTCGGGTTCGTCAAACACATTTTACGTGGCAAATGAAACTCAGTCACGAATTCGATCCCGTTACCGACTACCTGGACAATACAATAGCCCCGATCACATTCAATTTCAGATATTTAAAGCAGTAATAGATCAAAATTCAAATCATACAATCAAAGACTGATATTATCCGTTTAGTGCTGTCAGGGCTGTTGCACGGAATCGTTGCTACACTCCCCCATCACCCATGACGGATCGTACAACGTAAACATGAATTTAAACATATGCATTACATAGATAAAATCATAAAAGCAGTTGAGCATGTTATGAAGCACAACACAAGCATGAGTTTGTACATATTTAATTCCTAATCACACAACTATCCAAGGAAAACATACACATAGTTAAAAGAAGTTGAGAATCATATCTCAACTCCCATATACATTACAATTTGCTAACTACTACTCATTTAGACATTTCAACAAACACTTTAAAAGACATACATCAACATACATGACATATGTTGATCACACATAGGCATTTGGCCAAATCCTTTCACTAAGGAGTTGCCCCAACCATAACACGCATACACCCACGACGGATAGTCATGGAAAGTAGGAATCCAAGTTCCATATTCATTTGAACATTTTCACAAACACTTGGGCTACACATTTCAACATATATAGCGTATAGTGGCCGTGGCGTGATTCAGGGCAAATCCTTTCGTCAAAGGAGTATCGCCAATACAACAATCATATATCCATGACAATTAGTCATGGCGAGCACGAATGAGAATTCTATACTATTCAGTCATTTTCACAAACACTTAGAATACACTATTTCAACATACATAGTGTATATAAGCAAAACATGTATTAGGGCGAGCCCTTTTGCCAAACAAGTATTTTATCCATATATAATATATTCATACAGCAAATAATCATGGCAAACACATTTCTAAAATTTATACGTATATGGTACTTTCTACAAATACCTAGAGTATGTAAAATTCCATATTCTTCATCTTTAATCGAAACAGAAAACAGACAGCACTTTGTACATGTGAAATTGCATGCAGATCATGAATCTATCACTATCTGACATTGAAAGCATTGAAAACCATAACCTATACACCTAAAGTCCGCACCTTTTGTCGTAGAATCGTAACGGAGTCGATAGAATTGCTAAGCTTTCCTATATGGCAGTTTGACAACCTATAGAACGAAATAGGTTAGCTATTTCATAACCTACAACTATCAAAACCCCAAATCAGTTTAGGTTAGGGTGTCTTACCGAGAAACGAAGCTGGAATCGCCAGGAAAGTGATTAGAACGGAGTGGTGGAGCTTGTGTAGCGGCAGGAAACGGTAGTAGGGAGATTCTCCCACAACTCCCTAGCTCTCTCTCTCTTTTTCTCTCTTCTCACTAAGGGTTTTTCTCAAATTCGTATGGCTGTGAGAGAGAGGGTTCTAAGGTCCTTATATAGCCTAAAAACTCACCAAATTAGACTTTTGGACAAGGTTTACTTAGGTTATAACCAAAGCGGGTCAGTTTCAGCTCAACGGAAGACTTCTGGCGAGCCTCCTTAAGCCAAAGGTCGTACTTAAGCTCACCGACACCGGATCTAGGTGGAGTTAAGTTTTTGTTTCAGTGGGATTCCCAGATTACACGTGGCGGACCAGTTTCAGTTCAACGGTCAGCGGATCTCGATCGGAGATTCCGAGTACATGGATATGTGTATGAAATTTCTCCTGATCCGAGGGTGTAATTTGGTCTGATTCTGACGGTCTAATTGCTTAAAACTGATCCGCAAGCGACACGTGTCAGATTACTATTCAAGATATTTATTTTGTAAAGAAAACAAGTATTTTTATACTCTCTCGCTCCGGACTCAAGCGAACAACCGTGGGACACTGTCTGGGTTTGATTTTCGAGATGGTTGTCAAGCCCAGCGAGGCGGTCCTAATTCCTTAACCTCGTGTTATTCGGACTTTTGACGTGCGGTCCAGATCTGATACGGAGTTTCGAGATGCTCCCGAGAGCAGCCGGGTAATGAGATTGATCCTAGATTTTAGGGTAACCTAGCGTCAATGATTCTACAAGTTTTTGGTCTTGCAGATCGTATTTAAAGTGATTGGTGCTAATTTCACAGGTACTCTAATTTAACACTGGCTAATTCTCGCCTAATTTCTAAAGGATTTAGTCCTGAGTAATTTCTTTCTAAGGTGGTACCTGGACCTTTGTAGTTTGTATATAAAGTGATCCAAGTTATACTACTTAGCTAGTTTAAGTTAGTGTCTAGGATGAAAGTACTTAGAAAGATTGAAAGAACAAGGTGGTGAAAGGTGGGATTTGTGAAGGAAATGGGTTAAGGAGCGCTTTTAGACTATGGGATTGAGTTTTGACAAGTTAATAAGGTGTTAGGATCGACCCATTGCCTAAGGATGTCTAATCCCAGGTTGGCAAAAATCCGGGATGTTACACAAGGAGTGGTAGACTGACTACCACGGGTGGTAGTTGGATTACCGCCCCACGCCCATTTACCCATTGGTTTGAGACGGGGGCTGGTCCGATGGTGAGCCTCTGCTCTCCTATTTCTTCCTATCATTTTTTCTTCCAGAGACACCATTGTTGTCTCCTTACAAGCCCTCTCTTCTTTATTTCTCCTTTGTGTTGATCCTTACCTCCTTACTTCTTCCTTGCTTCCTTTCCTTTGAATTTTCTTTCCTCAGGTAATCATTTTTCTCTTTGTGTAGTTGTTTGGACTATGTGGTGGATTTTGGTATCCATGTTCGTGGATTTTTGGGGCTTGATTCTCCTCATAACCATGGAGATTTCATTTTTCATCAAGGGAAATGAAGGAAATGTGGGTTTTTAGACAAATTCCAACACCTTGACCTTGCTAGAAAATTTCTTTTTTGCCAAGAGATGATATATATTTTCTTGTTTTTAATGCAATGGAGTGTGATAAGAAAAGAGCCCCATTATTATTTGTGCATGACTTTTTTTTTTGTGTTTTTCATTTTTTATTATTTTTGGAAGAAGGTCCAATCCTTACACATCATGAAACAGTGGGCTACTAGAACGTGATCCCTTGGATGGCTTGCTTCTTTTGTGGGGAAGAAAGGGGCCGGATTGATGATTCGTGGCCCACTTGGATCCTCAAATTTTGTGGATTTTAATGGTGGGCCATTATTTTGGAATGGGCCCCACTTTCTTCCTTGGCATGATTTTGGTCCCTGGTGTGGATTTTTTAATTGAAGGATTTTCTAGGTGGGCCTGAAATGATTTCGTGAGTTTGGATCATGGGCCTTGGAATGGATTTGGACAATGGGCCTTGGAATGGGCTTGGAGAATGGGTCTTGTAATGGACTTGGACCATGGGCCTTGGACAATGGGACTTGTAATGAACTTGGACTATGGGCATTTGGACAATGGGCCTTGGAATGGTCTTAAATCATGGGCCTTTGGATAACGGGCCTTGGAATGTAGGCCTGGATAATGGGACTTGTAATGAACTTGGGCTATGGGCATTTGGACAATGGGCTTGGAAAATGGACCTTGAACAATGGACCTTGGCCAATGGTTTTGGAAAATGGACCTTGAACAATGGGTTTTGGAATGGACTTGGACCATGGGTTTTGGACAATGGAACTAGGAATAGGCTTTGACAATGTGCCTTAGAATCATGTCGATGAGCATTCAGGGGATCATTCATGATGTGTCTTCCTTTTTTTGGAATGTTTGAGCCACTTGTGGAGGTAGGGGTGGATGCTGCAAGGTCAACATCCAAGGCCCATTGTCCAAAGGCCCATGATTGTTCGTGGATCAAGATGGAGGGGCTCCAGCTGTCTTGAGGGGACGTGGGGTCCGCAACCACTAGCCAGATTGGTTCGTGGATCATCAGTCATTGTTTTTTCGGGTATTGGAGCGCACTCCACTTTATGGCTTGTTCAGAGTTCGTCTGAGTAAGACGAATATGGCGCTCTTACCGGTGTTGACTGAGCGATGGCATGTTGATACCCATACGTTTCATCTTCCCTTTGGAGAATGGGGGATTACCCCCTATGACATCTTTATCCAGCTTGATCTTCGATACGAGGGATGGTCCATTCCCTTTGAGGAGGATCTCCCTGTTCTTTTTTAGGATGATTGGATGAACCTTATGGGGATGGTTCCCCATTCTTCAGACTTCGGGTCCTTGGTTCAAGTTGCTCTGGTTATCGGCGAATTTCTCCCATCGGATTCCGCAGACTGAGGCCGAAGCTATTGTGAAAGCTCGCACCTTGATTTTGTACACTTTGGGAGCCATGATCTTCTGTCATGGGAATGAGTTAGTGATCTCCCGTCTGCTGTCGCTCGTGATAGATATCACTTTTTTCACGCCGTATAACTGGAATGTTGTGCTTCTGGCCCACTTGTATGAAGGATTGGACAAGGCCAGTCGTTATAACAGCAAGTCGATGACTAGTTTTTATCCAGTTATCGAGGTGCGTATCAACCTCTTTTTCTTCTTTTCCCTCCTGAATACGCTTTTTGATGATTGATCCCTGTGCAGGTTTGCTCTTTTTTTTTTAATCATATTCCGCATTTGAGGCCTACTCTGATAAATCGCATCCCTCCTTTCCCTCACATGTTGTTGTGGTATAAGGATAATTGTAACCACACCTGCCAGTTTTCAGATCTCGCTGGGAGATCTAATGTTGACGCATTGGTTCCTGATGATGTGAGTGAATGCTTTTTTCATGCTTTATTTCTTTTGGTCTGCACTCTTGTCTTGACCCTTAATTGTTCTTTGCCATTTTCACACCAGGTCTTACTTTCGATCTGCCGCCGCACTTACTTCTGAGGCCCAAGAAGGTTTCCAAACCTCACATTGTCGTTGCATCTTGGAGGATCATCGGGTGACGAAATGGTACTTGGGGAAGAGACTCTTTTGGCAGTTGACTGGTAGTCCCCTTGTACTATTCAGCCCACTTGTCGAATCGGCGAACCGGAGGGCGGTCCCCGAGTGTGAGTTAGCAGCTACTCTAGAGGGCTATGATGTCAACGCTTTTGTTGATCCGACAAGAGAGTATAGTTCCTGGTGCGAGCAATACAGCATTGGTCTCATTCTGAGGAATGCTTATGCTCCTGGAGTTCCTTCGAAGGACACGAATGATTATATTCCTGATGAGTAGTGTCTTTTTTATCTTCTTTGTCCATGTATCCTCTGTATGTGTGTATCAGAATTTATTTATCCAATGTTGCCTTTCGTATTGATTTTCAAGCCCTTTTGCTGATCCGAGTGTGCAGTATCCTAGTTTTTTGGCTTCCCCTGGCCTCCATGATGGGCCCCATGCATGACCAGTGCACATTCCATGTCCAGGTGATAATTGGATTACCGCAGGCGGTAATTCAAGTACTGCCCGTTGACTTCTAACTCTCTTCTGAGATTTGCAGGTGCTACAGCAGTGGGCACAAGTGTCGAGGGCAAGTGGTAATCTGTTTACCGCCCCTGTCCATCTTTTCTTCCAGCAGCAGCAGCTCATTCTCTGCTCGTCCGAGGTCGCTGTCCCTAATATTCCTTCTATTTTTTCACTCTGAATCTTCCCTTTTGTCTCCTTTCTTCTTTTTTGTCTCATCCTTTGTCCTCTTCTCTATCTTGTCCTCTTCCTCATACCCTTTTTTTTTCAATGGTTAGAATTGGAGGGAGCTTTGGTGGGCCTAACAATGGTGGGAGCTTGGGTCCAATCATTAAGGTGAATGATCCTTCTCTTGACCATTTTTATGAGGAGGTGATGATTGAAGAGAATCTTTACATTGATGGGGCTCTTAATGGTGGTTTGGTGGGGCATCTTGAAGAAGTGAATGCCATTTATGGTGTGGCTCCAACCACCATTAATGGTGAGATGGGTGAGGTAATGGGAGGAGGTTTGGGAGATGGATGGTTGTTTGGTGGTTTGGGTGGGCCTACGTTTGGTGGGCCATTGGTAGTGAGGACGGGGAATTTAGTGGGCTGGTTTTTGAGAGCCTAGGTGTGGCCATGCCATTGGGTGGTGTGGATGGGGCCATGATGATGATGGATGGTCCAGACTTGACCATGATTGGTGGCATGGGTATCGATGGTGGGGATGACGGCTTGAGTATAATGGGTGGGATGGACCATAGGGATGGATTGTTGGATGGTGGGTCCCATCTTAATGGCTTGGATATATGGGTGGTTTGGATGGGATGGATCATGGGATTTTGGTGGATGGTGGGCCCCACATTGATGTTCTGGGCATGATGGATGGTTCAGATGGGATAGATCATAGGGACCTGGTGGATGATGGGCCCCACATTGATGGCCTGGGTATGATGGATGGTTTGGATGGGCTGGATCATGGGATCCTAGTGGATGGTGGGCCCCACATTGATGGTCTGGGCATGATCTTTGGTTCAGATTACGAGGTTGTGATGGGTGGTGGTGATGCAATTGTTGATCTGGGTGATGGTGGTGAGGTGACTGTTTTGGGTGGTGGGCCTGATGATTCTTTGTACTAGAGTAGTCCTAGTATTGCCTCCCAGGGTGGGTACTTTCCTGACGACTCCTGATGTGATGATTATAGGCGACTCAGGTCCGCCTGTTACTGCTTTTCAGGATACTTTGCGTGAAGCTATGAGAGCGTCAAGCTTCTTTCGTCACCATGAGATCGACTTTTTGGATGAGGGGATGCCTATCTTTGATGATTCTCCAGTCGATCCGAGCCTTCAGATTGTTGAGGGCGTGCATGTTCGTACCTATCACTTGCAGCCACGTGGCACCTATTCAAAGAGACTTTGTGTCTAGATAGGGAGCTTGACTGCCTCTGAGAGTCGTGAGCTGCATCTTCTGGGGTATAGAGAGGTCCTGCATCTTTACCGAGTTCGCCTGGATTGGCGATTGCTGAGTGTTGCGTCCTATGACTGGGTTTTGGCACTAAACTTGTTCTTCTTCAATGACCTGGAGTTAGGACCTTCTTTGGAGGAGTTGTCTTGTTTGACTAGACTCCCTTTCTCCCAGGAGTCGTATCTCCCTCCATCCTGTCAGGTACGGTCTTCGGATTTAGAGTCCTGGTTCGGGTTTTCGGCAGCTCTCCCTATAGTTAATGGTGGTACTGGCAAGTTCACCCCTAAGCTCCTATACGATCGATGTTTATCTGCTTGTGGAGGCGATGGATATGCTCGTCAGCTTCAGTGCTTGAATGAATTGATATTCTGTGTTCTAGCGGAGCTGCTCTTCTCGGGATGGCGATGATCATCTTTGACAGTTCTCTTTGACGTTTTCCGTCGCGTCCTCTCTCGCTAGAGTATCGTTCTTGTGGTGTTGGCAAAGCTTTTCCTGGGCTTATCCGAGTGTTCGCTTGGGCAGACCCACATCCTCAGAGGGTGTTGTTCTTTCCTCTAGGTATTTCACCTTTCCCTTCTCTCTCTCTCTTTTTTTCTTTTCTGCTTTCTTATTCCTCATGTATGACCCTTCTCTTTTATTAGGTGTGGTTGTGGTAACACTTGCTTATGACGCCTCACCTCTCTTGGCCCGATTCCCATCGTGCCGATGTCTTATCTTTACTTTTAGATGGGCTCCCTCTCGGTGCTGAGGATACCGAGTCTCTTTATCGTCGTATGTTCTCCGAGTTCTGAGGATGGGAGGTTAGCTGGGAGGCTTCGTGGCTTTGTCGGGTGCCTTTGATCTGCGGCGCCACTCGTACTCCTCTACTTCTCCTGGGCTTCCGAGGCTATTGGTCTTATCACCCGATCCGCTTCCTTCGTTAGTTTGGCTTTTGGCAGGACATCCTTGCTTTTTCTTTCTCGGGATTTGGGCACGCTCCTCTTCCTCTATGCATGTCAGCTTTTCGCCAGCGGATCCAGACTTCATGGCAGGATTGTCTGGATGAGACTGCATTGGAGTTCGAGCCTTGGGCTCCTCCTTTGGCGACAGTGTCATATCAGCATTGGGTGGTGGAGCAATCACTTTACCACCAAGTTTCTGGTTGACACTTGACAGATGATGAGGATGACAGAGACATCCTTGGAGATTCTACTTCGTCCTCTTCAGGAGTCGACGACTCCTTTGAAGCATTCGAAGAGAGGCCCTTCATTGACCCTTCCTTTTTGTCAGCTACACACGGCCACCTCTTGTCTGAGCTTTCTGTGCTTCAACATGCCTGTGAGGAAATGGCTTGTCATTTGGCGGTGGGGCAGCGATATAATGAGAGTATGATAGCGTCTCGTAGATTGGAGAGGGACGAGGTCTTCTACCTACGCATGGAGGTTAATAGACTTAGGCAGCGGTTTCGATGTATGAGGGAGGAGAGGGAAACTTACGGGGCAGTCTTTGACTATGTTTTTTGTTGTCTTTTGTTCAAAAAGGTTGTATTTTTTTTTTTGATTAGTTTTGTAGAAAATAGTGAATTTTGCAGATGTATACAAAAGCTTTAAAAGGGAAAGAAATTTCTTTTTGTTCGTGCCATATTTTGTCAGTGTGTGCTTGTGTTTGGATTTGTGCTTTAGATGATGGGATCAGAACATTGGACTCAACTCACGTTGAATCCGGTATTCTAGATTGTTTACTAGGGATCTCGATCCTTAGAGAGTAGCGCGTACTAAGATCATGCCCCTTGGATTTGGGTAGAGTCTGACGAAATTCTGATCCAGGATTTATCTTTTCCTTGTGTTTCTTCACCTCGACCGTTGCCTTGATCTCTTCTGTACCTGCACTTTTGTTTTTTTTTTTTTTGTTTCTTACCATTTTTGCTCGTAGCGCCCTTTCGGGTTTTTACTATGACTGGCCTTCCGTCATTATTGCCCGTAGCATCCTTTCAGATTTTCACAATGTCCCAGATTTTTGCTCTTGTCTGCCCCTTGGCAGCTGTGCTTTTTTTTTTTTTTTTTACCCTTGTGCCCTTTCAGGTTTTCTCCAAGTCCGCTACACGCCCGCTATTTTTACTCGAGATGTCATTTAGGGTTTTCACCTCGCCCTTTTCGCTTAGGCATGTTGTTTTTCTTTTCTCTTTTTTTTTTTAGTAACGAGAGAGAGGGCTTAGATTTCCTTCATTGCAAGCCGATTGGCTGCCTTCCTAATTTCGTCTCTAATCACAATCATAAAGCTGTTTGTCTGAGTTAGACTATCCTGTTAGGGGAAGCGAGATGGCTTTGTAAGACTTGTATCGTTTTCAGGTTTTCTTCTTCTTCTTCTTTTTTGAACTGTATATTTTTCCTTCTTTTTTTTTTGTTTTCCTCTTTTCCTGAGGCCTTCTTTCTTTTTCTCTCTTCTTTTTTTTGAACTTATATTGGGGAAGAAATGACGGGTGTATTTCAGGATGGTCTCTTTTTTTGTCTTTTTGTCTTTTGGCCTCAGATTTATGATTATAATTATTGACGAATATAGGTATGGTTACCCGTGATAGATTTTCACATTGTCAGCGTTGATGGGCTTAGGAAGATCTTCTCCTCTCATGTTGGTGAGTCGAAGGGCGCCACCTGGAAGTACCTCGTGGATGATCAGCAGTCAATCCCATGAAGGTTTAAACTTGCCTCTGGGGTCTGGTAAATGTGACAGTAAGATGCGCTTCATAACCATATCGCCAACTCTGAACTCCCCTTTCGGACCCTCTTGTTGTAGGCCCGTGCGATCCTCCTTTGGTAGCATTGTGAGTGGCTTCGTGCGTGCATACGCTTTTCATCTAATAGGTGCAGTTGGTCATATATTGCTTGTTACCACTCGCCTTTCTCGATTTCTCTTTCCAGTAGTACTCAGAGAGATGGTATTTTGACTTCGACTAGTAGCACTACCTCCATTCCATATGTGAGTTCGAAAGGAGTTGCGCTTGTAGCAGACCGTATAGACATCCGATAAGCCTAAAGTGCGTATGGGAGCATTTCTGACCAGTCACGATATGTTTTTACCATTCTCTTTAGTATTCGAACGATTGTTTTGTTGGCAGCTTCGACCCCACCACTCATCTGGGGGGCGGTAAGGACTTGATCGATGGCACTATATTTTGAATTTTTCAAGGAACTCGTCCATCCTTTTATTGACAAAAGGCGACCCGTTGTCTGCAATGATGGCATGAGGGATTCCGTACCGGCTAATGATGTTGTTCTCCATGAATTTTACCACATGGGATGCTGCGATGGTGGTATAAGATGCTGCTTCAATCCACTTCGTGAAATAATCCACTGCCACTAGGATGTATTCGTGCCCATTTGAAGCTTTTGGATTGACCTTCCCGATGATGTCGAGACCCCATATAGAGAAGGGTCATGGTGTCGTTAGATTGTAAAGTTCAGAAGCAGGCGCATGGATTTGATTTGCGTGTTCCTGACATTTGAAGCATTTCCTGACATATTTACAGTAGTCTGTCTCCATCGTTAGCCAATGATAGCCGAACCGTAGAATTTTTTTCGCCATCATATAACCATTCATGTGTGGACCGTATACCCCTTTGTGGGTTTCTAACATGATTTCGGCTGCTTCTGTTTCATCCACGAAGCGAAGGAGGACTTGATTGAAGGATCACTTGTAGAGGGTGCCTCCGCTAATTGTAAACTGAGCTGCCAACCATTGGATAGTACGGCGATCAGTTGATGTAGCTCCTTCAGGATATTTTTGTGCTCGAGATATTCTTTGATGTCCGCATACCATGGATGGCTATTAGGGGAGGCTTCTACTTCATTAATCTGCAGACAGAAAGCGGGTTCTTCTTAAAGCTCCACGATAAGCTCCCTCTCAGAAATTCCTTTAGGAATATCTAGCATTGACGCAAGGGTGGCGAGGGCATCTGCGAACTGATTCTTGGCCCGGGGCATGTATGAGAATGTGACTTCATCGAACTCCTCGCTTAAATTCTCCAAATAAACGTGATAGGGGATCAGCTTTTCATCTTTGGTCCTTCATTCGCCATTTGTCTGATTGATGATGAGTTGTGAATCTCTGAAGACCCACAACTTTTTTACGTTGAGGATGATGGCTTCTTTTAGACTGGCGATGCATGCTTCATATTCAACCACATTGTTTGTGCGATTAAATGTCAAACGCCTGGAGATGGGAATCGGGACATCGTCGAGGGAGTAAAGTATTGCTCCTACTCCACTTCCTCGTGAATTAGCGGCTCCGTCGAAGAAGAGAGTCCATTCTCTTGCCTTCCTTTCTTCTTCTCCCTCAATAAGGAGGATGTCCTCGTCAGGGAAGAAGGTCTTTAATGGTTGATAATCATGCAGGGAATACGCTGCTAAGTGGTCGGCCAGTGCTTGCCCCTTGATTGCTTTCTGAGTGACATAGGTGATGTCGAACTCGGAGAGTAGCAATTTTCATTTCGCGATTCTGCCCGTTAAGGCTAGCTTTTCGAACAGGTACTTTAACAGGTCCGTGCAAGCAAGCAGAAGGATTGGGTAGGCAATCATATACTGAAGAAGTCATTGTGTTGTCCAAACCAAAGCAAGACACATTTTCTCTAAGCTAGAATACTTTAACTCATAATTAGCGAACCTTCGGCTTAAGATCGCTTGTTCTTTCCTTCCCGATGCGTCGTGTTTGCCGAGGACACATCTAATTGCTTCTACTGCGACATAAATATAGAGCAACAATGGCCTGCCCGGTGTAGGTGGTGTCAGCACTGGATGATTTAGCAGGTACCTCTTGACTCTATCGAAGGCCGCTTGGCAATCGTCGTTCCATTCTTTTGGTGAATTTTTCCTTAGGAGCTTGAATATGGGTTCACAGATGGGCGTGAGCTGAGCAATGAATCGGCTGATGTACTGTATTCGCCCGAGGAAGCCCCGAATTTCTTTCTCAGTCTTTAGAGGTGGCATCTCAATGATGGCTTTCGTCTTAGTTTCATCAACCCTAATGTCGTCTTCGCTGACGATGAAGCCTAGCAGCTTGTCCCCGGTTGCGCCAAAGACGCATTTCTGCGAATTAAGGCGAAGCTTGAACTTTTTCAGTCGATCAAAAAGTTTTTCGAGATTTTCAAAGTGTCCTTTGATCGTGCGAGACTTGACGATCATGTTGTCCACGTAGACTTCCATTTCTTTGTTTATCATGTCGTGGAACAGACCAGTCATGGCTCGCTGATATGTGTCCCCAACAGTCTTCAACCCAAATGGCATAACTCAAGGTTCCCCAAGGCATGATGAAGGATGTCTTCTCGCAGTCTTCAATGGCCATCTTGATTTGATTGTAGTCGGAGAAACCATATATGAATGAGAAAATTTTGTGTCATACTGTATTATCTACCGGTGTGTCGATGTGAGGCAGCAGAAAATCCTCTTTGAGACTGTCTTTGTTCAGATCCCGAAAGTCGATGCACATCCTGACTTTGCCGTCTTTCTTCGAATTGGTACGATATTTACGAGCCATTTCGAGTAGTTGGAGACTACCAGGAATACCGCATTGTATTGGTTGATGACTTCATCACGGACTTTCAGGCCCCATTCTCGTTTTATTATTCGAAGCTTTTGCTTGACCGGCTTCATCCCGGGCTTTGTTGGCAAGTGATGTACTACCAGCTCTTCGTCAAGTCCAGGCATATCTTCGTAGGAGAACGTAAAGTTGGATAATATCGGCTTCAAAATTTTTATCATCCTTTGGTTGTATTCCTGAGGCAAGGATCTGTCAATGCGCACTTCTCTAGGGGGTTCCCATGATCCCAAGTTCACAATTTCTAAATCGTCCACAGTGACATTAGCCTTTGTTTCTAACTTTTTGAGGGAATCCCCTAGTTCGAGAGCCTGATCATCATTTTCCTCATCTTGGGCTTCATCCAAACCCATGAGTTCGAAGTCTAACCTAAATCAATATCATATGAGTCGACTTTGAACTCTGGTGTTTTTGGCACATTGTTGTTTGTGAGTTTTGAAAGGTTTTCTACTGTTTTTGATTTTTGAGGAGTTTCTAATTTTTTTGGATTTTGACAAATATCTTTTTTTTTTTTCTTGAAATATCTGGTGTTTCGAGTTTTGGAGATTTTATGATTTTTTTTGCTCCAAGGGATCCCGAACAGGACGGTGTTGCAAACCATGATTGATCCTGACTTGGTTCGGGATGCCAATTGCTATTTATATTGGCATTTTTTTTTAGACCAGCATCCTTGGATTGCTTACCAGCCGATTCGACTGTCAAGGAAACAGCTAACCGGTTTTGTTCCTGTCCCTTTCTGATTTTGCTGGCTTGATTTAGTTGTATTGACGGGTCATCTGAACTAATGACCATGATATCTGTTAGACTGGGTTCAAAATCTGTGTCTAACCCATTTTCTTCGCTCAAAAGTTGGAGTTCTTTTGGCTCCTCTGATCCACATTCCTATGGGATCTTTATATCTGTCCAGTCAAGGGAAGGCCACTTCCCTTTTTTGGTCCAATGAATGGGTTGTTTTGCCCCTTGCTGTTCTGAGTGGCTGGTGGGAGGTCCTCTCCCTGGCTGATGATGGGGATGGGTGACTCCTTGTCCTTATCGGTTGGTTCTATAGAGGGCATCTTTTACAGGTGATCCCGCTCTCATGCCCCTGATTTTATCTGATGGGTCGGGTGATTTGCCCCTTATATTGGATGTTCTTTTGGGGCTCTAATGATCTTATCCCATCGTATTGGCAGCCAAATAGATTCTTGGCTATGATTTTCCGATAAATTCAGCCCTCGGAATTGTTCTTCTAGGTTAGACACCTTGTCTCCACAAACCATCCCGGATTTGACAAACTGGATAGGTGTGCATTTGAATGGTTGTCTCTTCTTGAGCCTTGCAACTTGCTCCTCCGACGAGGGTCGATACCACAGTCTCTGTCTTTGTTTGTTTGTCATGGCTTATCTTACTATCATACCTTTTCCATGGAATTCGGTACGGTAATTAAGAATTTGACGCGCAGCAAGAGAGATGACATACTCTGGAGCGAGTGGGTAGGGGTTGGTGATGGAATTCACAGTTTCAAACTCAAAACTATGGTATGGTATGTCGCCCTCTACGTGCTAAATATCGATTGCCGGTATATCAGGTTCTGGGGCAGCGATCGCTGCTGGCGGAATGATCTCAGGTTCAGCCAATACAGAGATGATTTTATTTTCGTAAGGAAATTTAACCCTTTGGTAGAGAGTTGATGGGATGACCCCGACAGCATGGAGCCAAGGTCGTCCCAACAAGAGGTTAAACGAGGCAGAGATATCCACAACTTGGAAAGTGATAGTTGATACATCTGGTCCAATTTGTATCTTATGTCTATTTCTACCTCTACCTGCCTTCAGGAATTATCAAAGGCTCTGAAGGAGGATGGTTCGATCCCAAGACAGTCAACAGTCCTCATGGGGCAGACATTCAAGCTTGATCTGTTATCAATAAGGACTAGGGGGACCTTAGGATCCCTATAACGGATGGCTATGTTGAGCAAGCGCCTATGTTTACGGCCTTCTGGTGGCAGCTCGTCATTAGTAAATGTGATTATCTGTGGTGCGAGGAGTTGCCCTCTCATGTGAGCAATTATTTTGGGTGATACATCTGGAGAGATGTGTGCATCGTTCAAGGTCTTTGCAAATATTTCTCAGTCGGACCTTGATGTACACAACGGTTCCCAAATGGAGATTTGTGCAAGAATGGTTTTGAGCTGAGCTGCTATATCGTAGGCGGCTTCAGTCTTATTAGCAGTTCCTGACAGAGCTCCTCGGGCTTCATTTCGATTTTGATTGTCTCTCCAAAAGCACCTCCCGTTGGGATTCATGTTGCCGACCTCGGCGCACTCAGGGTAATGCCATGGGACTGCTTTTGTGTCGTAGGAAGGAACTGACCTTCCTTCCAGAAATACCTAATTTTGAGATTGAAGTGGTGTTGCTGATTTTGGTATGTTTTGTAGTGGACATGGTGTCTTTCCCTGAAACATAACCAACGTTTCTTGGGGTTTTGGTTGTTCTATGATAGGACCCTCCTCCCCTCTTTGGGGTGTGTTTTGTGGGGGAGGGGTCCTTCTGGCATGTGCCAATTGATGGGGTAAGAGGAGAAAACCTGGAGATTGTTCCTGGGCAAGAGGTGCCCCTTGTAAGACTAGTGGAACAAGATCTAGGGGTCCTCCTTGCAAGATGAGATGTTCAGAGTTTGCCCTGTTTGAGCTTTGAGATATGGAATTTGATGCTGGGGGTGCCCCTTGGAGGATGAGAGGCTCTATTGCTAGTGCTGCTTCCAAAAATACATGTGGTTCGAGTGGGGGTGTCTGTTGGTACCCCATGACCAACTTGTTGGGTCGAACATGATTGTATGTATGGATTGATGAGGAAAGGAGTACGAAGGATGTCCTTCCTCGATGTTGTTGATGGTAGAAGTGTCCGACGAGTTGAGCCCTGCTTGATGTGATGGCAAGGGATTTTGGAGAATGTTGGCTTGAGCCGTAGCGTTGGCCTGAGGGGTGATTCTAATCTTCTAGCTTTCGATCAAATCTTGGACCACGTGTTTCAAAGCAAAGCAGTGGTCTGTAGGGTGGCCTCGAGATTGATGATAGGTACAGTACTCATTGTCATTGTAGCTCGGTGGTAAGAGGTTTGGTGGTGGCTGGGGTTGGAGTGGTGTGAGGAGTTGTTTTTGCACTAACATTGTCATGATCCAGCTGTATGTTTGTGCTAATTGAGTGAATTTCCTGGCCAACATTGCTTATTTGTTCTGGTATGAGTATTGTGTATTATCCCTTGGTTGTTGCTGCTGCTGTTGGGGCGGCTGTGACTGATATCCCTGTTAGGTTTGTTGTGGATGGTATTGCTGGTTTTGGTGTTGCCCCTTGCTGAGGAGCATATTAGTTACCTTAAATGGCCGCTACGATATTGTTTACTTCTGTGGTGCATTGTACGGGAGCATTGCCGTTTCCACTTTCATATCCGATGGGTTTCCCCTTAATTTTGTTTCTCTTGATCGAAGTGGCCTGATATGGCCACGGGGAGATAGTCACAGCTCTTATCTCGGCCTCTACCTGTTCTCTAGCTCGGATGAGGTAGGAAAATTTACATATGGGTACGAGATTAAGTATCCGGAGATATTCGGATTTGCCGAATGGACGATCATGAAAATTTGTTCCTCATCGTCAATGGGATTTCTCATCCTGGAGGCCATGGCCCGCCAACGTCTTACATATGTAGACAATGATTCGTCACTTTTCTGCCTCAAGGCAACCAAATCTGCTCTTCTTGGAGCCATGTTCAGATTGTAGGAAAATCGATCAATGAAGACTTGGGAAAGCCGTTCCCAAGTCTGAATCCGATGGCTATCGAGTAACGTATACCAATCCAAAGCATCACCCTTCAGGGACTTCTGAATGAGTCGTATCAATGCTCTGTCATTCCCTGCAATCGGATTGAGTTCCCCACAAAATGCTTTTAAATGTGTCGTGGGACACCCACTACCATCGTATCTTTTGAACTTTGGTACCTCAAAGCTTTGAGGCACCCTGGCATCTGGGAAGGGACATAAGTCATTGAATTTGGTGGATAGATGATCCACTCCTTACTGCCTTTGCAGTTGATTCCGCATCATATAGAGTTGTTCACGCAACTCCTCAATCTCTGATCGATTTGCTTGAGAGTATCTTGTCCCTTGCTACATAGTTTGGGCTGCTTCTTCATCATAAGGGTCCAGTTCATCGACCCTATGATTTCCATGGATGAGAGGTTGTTGAAAGGAGGATGGGCTCCCGGTTGCAGGAGGTAGTTGGAATTAAACACCGCTCCCTTTTGGGGGAGGGTGTGAGGTTCGAAAATGGCTCTCGCCTGGGGTATCTATCAAGTCCTAATTGTGACTCCCGTTAGGGGGAGTATGTTGGACTTGAAATTGGCCCCCTTCATGGGCATCCGCCAATTCTTATCTGTGACTCCCGTTAGAGGGAGCCTGTGCTGTGATCTGATTAGGATTCCCGTTTCCGAGGAGATGTGCTAAAAAATGCACTAGAGGATGTGCTGGAAGATGCGTGGGAACGTTGTTCCCGTTTGTGGGAGGATGTTGATTATCTTGTGTTGATTCAGTAGGAAAAGATGATGATTCAGTAGGGAAAGATATAATTGGATTTGTTGTTGGAGGGGGAGAGAAAGCAGGAGGAAGTTGTGAGATTGAATTGTTCTGAGCACCAGGCTGTGGTGCCTACATGCTTGGTAAGATTCCTAGTACCAAGCAAAGTAGTAGTTCCTGCATTACCTTGAGATTTTGAGCCATCTCGTTCATGGTTGCAGTAGCTGGCGAGTTTGTGCGATTCGCTAGAGGTGCTAGTACTGGTGTTGGTGCCAGTGCTTTGGGAGCTGGCAAGGTTGTCGGTTCTTCTTCTTGGCTAGCCATCGCTGCGCGAGATCGGGTAGTCATAGCAGAAGTTGATGCTCAAAAAAATGCGAGCCAAAGATCGATTTTTTTTTTTTTGAAGGAGAATGCGAATGTTTGAAGAATGTCCCTTAAGATTGGATTACCACACCTTTTCGAGTTGGGTCTCAGCTAGTGTAGACTAGCAAAATTCTCCAGTGGAGTCGTCATTCTATGAACGCTGGGGGATTGGCGCCCACGCGGATTTAGTTGTTTGGTTCTCTTGGCGGATGGAGATGATTAGGCTGATTTGGATTGATGATGCAATAGATTTGGAGTCGCCACTAGCCACTTTAACTTAAAATCCCGCAGTTGGTTAGAACCTGCAGAAAACGTAAAGCTAGAGAATCCAAAGACTCTCTTTCTTTAAATTAACTCCTGATCTGCGATTTGAGATTCTGAGTAAGGGACATCGGTTACAAAGAGGAAAGGTGTTAGGCACCCTCTCTGCCCGTACAGATGTACAGTCTCTACCTTGTGTGGTAAAATATTCTTAAGGGATGGACTGATAAATTAGATGAGACTAGTCAAACTCGGATTTCTAATATGGCAAGGTCCAGAAATTCAGCAAGTCACGGAGTATACGTCCAGAGAATGTCTAAAGGAGTTTTAAATAGATGATGATGATGTAATATGGACTAGGCTATTATGAGTTTCTGATATGACAGGATCCAGAGTTCTAGCAAGTCACAGAGCATACATTCAATAGCAATCTAGAGGAGCAGGGGGGTTGAGAGAATAAGTAATTATGCGATAAGAAGTATGAATACTAATGATGATTGTATGATCTTTGGCTTCCACAGGCTTGGATGTTTTGGTGTACTATGGTTAAGAGATTTAACTCAGATGGAAGTGACTAAGCTAAGGGATGCCTGAGGAGGCTAAAAGAGTAGAAGCTTGAAAACTCGAATACTCCTCACTCCCACTTGCTCACTCTCTTTCTTTCTCCCTCTCCTTCTCTTGATTCTTAATTGTTTGATTGTTGTTGTTGTTGAAGAGAAGTGAAGGCTATTTATAGCCTTTTGGGATGACATTTTGGTAACTCTAAGGGTTTTGGAGGGTGAATGATGATGTGGCAACTTGAGATTGGTTGGGGGGAGGGTAATGCCACATGTCGCTCTCTTATTAGTCCTTGAGCCTTGGTAGGATGGTAAATAAAGTGAATTCTGGGGGTAATTTTATGGAAGAGTTAACTTTGGGAGGGAGGAATAATTGTGTGCTCAGAGAGCACATTTGTCGAGAGAAGAGGTAATCGGATTACCACCGGCGGTAGTCCGATTACCGCCCGGATGTTGTTGACTCCGAACTTCAGCTGGCGGGCTTTATTTTGTGTTTTGGGTGTGGGCTTTTGGGCTTCTTAGGTTTTTTGGGCTTTTTGGGTTTTTGAGCTTTTGGGCTTTTGGGTTTTTTAGGCTTTTTGGAGTAGTGGATAACCTAAGTTCGGTTCGGCTGAGGTTTGGGGTAGGATGTAGGTTCAAGTTCAGTTCCTAAGGATCATTCATGCTTTATCAAATTGCTAGCCTGGGTGGAGTGTCTACGAAGACTCAACTTAAGTTTCCTAAGACACGACTCTAGGAGACTGCTTTGACACAAGACTATGGACACCGATAATCCTAACCTTTAGAATGATACAAATATAGAAAATTTTAGATCTAGACTATATGCTATGCATGAAATCCTAGAAAAAATAAAAATCTAGACTCTTGATAACTCGATCTAAGACGACCCAGTGCAAGATCCTAGTCTCTAATACTAAAAACTAATTTAGGATGACCTAATCCAATCCTAAATGAACGTGGTATTTGAAAGGGGTAGATTTGTATAATATTTAACAACAAATTAAAAAAATCAGCTTTATACATCATAAACAAAAAAAAAGAAATAAGGAGAATGCAACAATGATTATGACCATCCATCACAAACACATTATATTGAACCCTAAAATTTAAATTTAGTCGAATTCGACGAAAGATATGACTTTCATCCTGCGAAAGGTCCGTTTAACGATCTAAGGGTATTTTGTAATTCAATAAATAGAAATTTGAATCTGAAAATTTCAGGAAAAAAAAAATGGTTTTTAAATCTAAGGCATCGGGTAATGGGATTTGAAGAATGTCAAAATATGTAAATGTGGGGATGAAAATCTTCCAAGATCTAAATATTTTGGTTGAAAAGAAAAGGGATCAGCTTCTGGATCTAGAGAAGTTACAAAAAAATGAAGAAAAGAGGTTTAAATAAGAGAGTACATTGAAAAAGGAAAGAATGAGAAAAAGAAAATAAAAATGAAAAATCACATCCATGGGGCTCACGCCCTCTTCCAATCACGGAAGTAGAAGATGGGATTGTCTAGTCTTGAAGAAGCAAAAGCTCTATTTCTTTTCATAAACATAAGATAACATTCTTTGATTTAGGACAAAATACCTTTATAAATTCATGATTACACTAAATGATCAAAATACCCCTACTTTACAAAAGTTTCAAAAAAGTAAAAATTGCACAAAAAATTATGTACACACTATCTCAAAACTCAAATAAATAAAATATTTATAAGATAAACTCAAATCCAAGATGCCCACCCCAATGATAGCGCAATGAAAATGGGCCGTGATGATCCAATAGTCTGATCACACCATCGTCACAATCTAACAGTCCAAATATCTTTTTCAAGTAACTTACACATGTCACGAACAGATGTGTAAGGTCTTCAACCTATAGAGATCTGACCCGTACCTGTCATCTAACCACATTAACACGGATAATGCAAACCTCCTACGTTGATATATTTTGAATGGTCTGGTGTCCGCATCACTATCTTTCAATTTATGCTCCTACATATTATCTAAATACCAAGTGAGATATGCAGTCCAATGAAGCTACTACAAAATATTTGCTCATGGATATCCTGGGGTTCATGGTTTCTCTTACCCATATGGCCAAGCCAGCCTGACCCATTGCTACCACTAGGCTCAACCACCCCAAGGGAGTAAGTATCATACGCATCCATCTCGCTTAATGAGTTAGAGACAACCAAAACCTTCACAAAGAGCTTGAAGAAGAGCTTTCATAGTGATGGCTTCACCAATGGGCTAGACTTGTGCAAGCACCAAAACCTCTCGAAACAAGGGAGGATCCTGCAAAAACCAGCTCTCTGCCTCTGTTAGGTTGCAAATTCCAGAATGAGAATGGAATGGAATGGAATGCACAGCAATCCATGTGCATTTTGACCTACAAGAGCCATTTGGTACAATCCCGCAAAATGCATATGGCACAATGCACTACATGCTCTGTTTCACAAAATAGGCCCGAAAATGAAAACAGGCCCACAAGAACCATCATCCTCATAATTCTCATTCTCGAAACTGGACCGCATCCCATCCACATTTTATGGATGACCCAGATTGGCCCTCACCCTTCAACACTACTGTCCGAAACATCTCAAAATATCCAAAAACATTATCCACTCATCGGTTTTGCAACTGTGATCATTTCACCTTTTTTCAATTCCTCATCATCTCATCATCTATAAGCCTTATCCCAACTAATTGGGGCCGGCTGCATGAATCCAGTTCCAATATTTCACTTTCCTTGAATTAAAATAAAAATCAAAACAGCTTGGCAATAAATTTGCCTAAAAATACAATTCTCCTTTATGTTACAGGTCTCTTTCATACAGATCGGGGTGGGAGCCATTCACCACAGTAAACCAATCACGCTACAATTGACAGCACGCAGTGGAGATTTTCTGCAAATGGTGCTTCCTTGCTAGCCACTTGACTCCTCATGCTTCTATGCCAAGTTGGAAACATTAGAAAACAACCCCGGATTTCCTTACATTCAAGTAAAGAGCATTTTCAGCTCCTCGATACGTGCATTGCGGACTTCCTGATCAGTTAGGGCCCCTGAGATCATCCGTTGCTTCCGGGCCTGCACGGCTTCCATCCTTTCCTCCACTGTTCCCTGTTATAGAAGTAAAGCTCAAGATTAAAGCCAAATCTTCAAAGCACACCAGTTTTCAAAGATCAAGTTACAGGCCTGCACACAAAAATGTCTCCACTGTTCCCTGTCGTACACACGCACGCAGAGACAGAGATACAGACACACATAAAGACACACAGACACATGCACATAAGCAGACACACATACACACAATCTGAATGGGGATTGATCCTTCATTATTAAAAACTAAGTTCTTCAGGTAAGTATGCTCGTCTTTCAAAAATCGCAAAATCAACAAGAAACTAGTCTACAATACAAATTCAACAGGCAAAATAGTATGGTTAAGGTGATCCCATTAGTGTGATTCAAGGGAGCTCCATCCACAATGAGGAACATGACCTAACAGCCTGGATTGACTTACATCTATGGTCTTTGATGTCATCCGATACCAAGTCAAAATTAGTGGATAATGAAAGAGTCACCAAGGAAATCAATCTCCAAAACAAGAGACCTAGTAAAAAAATTGACTTGGAACAAGTTCGGAGAGCCATGTTGGTTTCGGGCTTTGGAGAAGTCACGCTAGGAGCCTGATTAAAACCATTCTTTATGCAAAATACATAGTGGACAAGTTGCCATGGTTTAACATACCAGAGAAGATTCACTAACATGACCAGGTCAAACTTAAGTAGGCCTGACCCCAAATGATAGCTAACAAACACTTAAAGCAAATATGACAACAGAAAGCAGAAAACAAACTTATCATCATAAAAGTTGTTCTAAACCTTAACTAAAACCACTTCTATTAAGAGACTCCAAGGAATGCCAAAGCAATGAATTTAGCAACAGCATACCTTAATGATGAACCGTTTGATTGAAACTCTTTTAGTTTGACCAATACGATGAATGCGCATGACAGCTTGCTCCTCAACAGCTGGGTTCCACCATGGATCCTATGAAAAAAATGGACCATAGGAAATGGTTAGTTGTTCAAACAGTTCTGTTATTATGCACTGAGCACTGGAGATGGCATATATGGGAAGTAGTTTGTTGGTCTAAGAGACCCTTCAATTATCTCATTGAATTGACCTACTATGATGTTATCAAAGTTAGCTGAGGGCTGCATGGTCATTTCTTCTAAATTTTCACATATACTTTCTAGAAGATTTTATTATAGCGGGTACATAATTTCACCCAGTTTTGAACTCTAATCTTTTGGCACCATGGATTTGGGGGGATTTGAGGGGATTTCAAATCCCTCGTCTGTTTGGCACCATAAAGTAACAGGGGATTTCAAATCCCCTCAAAGAGAGGGTTTGAAATCCAAGGCGGAAGCTAGTATTTCATCTAAAATCCTCCCATGAGTTGCATTTGTAACATGTGTCACTAGGCTACCAATCCATTGGGCATGTGGCCCACTGATGATATCCCAAAACAATAAGATTATCAACTACATCACTAAATTACTTCAATAGGATGATATGTGCAGTCCAAACATCGTCTGTGTAAATCAACGGTTAAAAATCGTTGGTTAGTTGCTCGGTTGTGAACCTATGCTTGTGGCCCATCCAAGACTTGGAATTTCATCATTTTCAGCCAAAGTATATATTTCTGCGGGCTTATTACAATCATTGTGTCAAACATTATATACGTACACTAATTAGGTATATTAAAGTTGATTTAGTAATTAAATTCAAACCCCTGTAAATATAATGTGCATGGCTAGTTTTGGATTACAAGGGATTCATAATCCAGGGTGCCAAACACAACCGGAGGATTCCAAATCCAGGGGATTTCTAACCGGAGTACTCCAAATCCACGGTGCCAAACGAGGGCTTTGGATACGTTAATATCAGTCAAGTTATAACAACAACAACAACAACATAATGATAATAATAATAATAACAACAACAACAACAACAACTTGTTAACTTTTTTTAACCATGTTTGGTTAAGAAATGAAAGATGGAAAAGTTTTTCTTCTTGGTTAACGGTTTAACCAAAAAAGCCTAAAAAATTAGTTATTGTTTTTTAATCCTAAAAATTAGTTATTGTTTTTTAATCCCCTATAGCAGTTTGTCTTTTTAACCACTTTCTTCTCAGTAAATACACAACTAGGGGTGGCAATTGGTCAGCATTGGGCCAGATCCACCTCAGCACGACACTCATGGTCCTAACACCAAGCTCATCCCAAGCTTGGGATGGTCGTAGCACAACAGGCCCAAGCCCAAGCCTGAAAATTTTTGGTTAGACCCGACCCTGCCATGCCTAGACCAAAAATTGATAAAATCCATATTTCCCATTCAATGTTTATAATCTATCCATTGATCAAGCGAGCCACACAAGCACAAAAAATTAGACACTTAAAAGAACGAAATAAATGGTCAACATTCAAGATCCATGGGTTGTCTAATCAAGAATTAGAATAGCATATTTATAAGATATAAGATGTACATATGAAACCAAGTAGGGACTGGTCGAGCATCCTATGCTAGCCGGGTCGGGCTACAATGATTTGAGCTCGACCTTGCTCAAAAGTTCACCCAGCAATGAATGTCAACCCGAGCTTGGGAAACGAGCCAAACTAATAGGTCCAAGCCTGGTCTAGAGATGGATTGGGACCATCGGGCTAGGCAGGCCATTGTTGTGCAAGATGCCTTGGATTCTGCCAATCTGTTATGCATAGAAGTCCTGTTTCAGCTCGACCGAGGCCATTTTCGGTTCGACCAAAAATTGGGTGGATTCTCAGGTTGCATGATGTGAAGATTTGCAAGTTTTCGGTTCAACCGAAATGTGCTGTCAATTTGGTTTGGTCCGACCAAACAGGTTACGCAGATTTGCGCAAATCAGGGTTTTTAAGTCCGATCACGATTAGGGCTTGTCAATACAAGTGCTCTCTCTAAGGGTAAGGGTTTGCAAGGTGAGAGGGTTTCTAAATACTTATAAGGGCTTGGGAAAGAATTTTCTCAAAGGACTGGGTTTTCCTAGGTGTCATTACAAGGAGAGATCTGGGTTTCGTCTGTGATCGAAGAAGGTGAGTGGTGTAATCTCTAAAGCTTTGATTATTGTGGATTTGTCCGCTTTGTGCTATGATTTTTTTTCCACAAGGGTTTTCCACGTAAAATATCTTGTGTTCTATATGTGATTGCTTTATAATTTGGTCATTCTGCTTTATTCAATTGTTCTATCTTCGTTGAACGTGCTTCCGCAAAGCGCACAAATTAACGGTGGTATTAAATCCGAATTTCTAATACCTAGGGTTAATATGGGTTTGTTGAAGGCTCAGAATTTCAACAAAGTGGTATCAGAGCGTCACATCTAAGGACGTTTGGGAATTCAACGAAGACGTCAGGGTCGAAGTTCAATATATAGAAATTCGATGGGAAGAAGAGTTTTAGCTTGTGGCAGCGGAAGGTTAAGGATATTCTAGTATCACAAGGGTTGAGCAAAGCGTTGTTGGAGACTAAATCGGATGATGATTGGAGCAAACTCAGGGAGAAGGCTATGAGCACCATCCATCTATGTCTATCGAATGAAGTCACTTACAACTTTCTGAATGAGGAATCTCCTCGAGAGATCTGGAAGATACTTAAAGATCTATACATGGCGAAGTCCCACACAAATAAGTTGTTTATGAATAAACAACTTTTTAGGCTAAGGATGAAGGATCTGATCTCCTGAAGCACGGGAACTCGTTTACGAAGATATGTAGCGAGTTGTTAAGGCTCAAAGTGACGATCGAGGAAGAAGACAAAGCGGTGTCACTTCTAGCATCGCTTCCCACATCCTACAACCATCTCGTCACTACTCTACTGTATGGGAAGAATGCAGTGAAGCTGGAAGAGATCATAGCAGCTCTCGTTTCCAATGAGATGAGGAAGAAGTCAAGCAATGAGGACTCTAAAGTGGAAGGGTTAGTCGTGAAAGGGGGTCAAGAACGTGAGAGATCCATGGAGCGATCTCAGTCTGATAGAAAGAAAAAGTCTAGATCGAAATCAAGGCAAAGGACGGATGATTCTATTGTGGCATAAAGGAGCACTTCAAGAGAGACTGTAAAAAACGGAAGGATGACCTAAAAAGTAAGGGAAAATGTAACACAGGTCAATTGGCTAGTGTAGCAGAAGAGAGCTCGGAAGGAGACCTCCTCTCGGTCTCTTTAGGTACAAGTCATCTCTCAGATACATGGATACTCGATTCGGGATGTTCATATCACATGTTTCCAAATAGGACTTGGTTCGAATCCTACAAGTCCTATGATGGTGGATGTATTCTAATAGGAAATGATGCAGTAAGGAAGGCCATCGGAATAGGGACCATTAAGGTAAGGATGATTGATGGAGTCATATGGACTCTAGGTGATGTCAGGCATGTCCCATATCTGAAGAAAAACTTAATATCCTCGGGGGTTTTAGATACGACATCTGGCGGTGTAATCAAGGTCACCAAAGGTGCAATGGTGTTAATAAAGGGATATAACATAGGAAACATGTACAAGTTGATTGGGAGCACGATTATAGGTGAGGCCCCTACCACCTTACACGCAGAATCCGGCACAAATAACACTAATATGTGGCACATGCGGCTAGGGCATATGAGCGAAAGGGGCGTGATGGAACTCCATAAACGGAAACTGTTAAAGGGAGTTAAGGCGTGCAAGGTAGATTTTTGTGAGCATTGCATCTATGGGAAGCAGTGCAAGGTAAGGTTCAAGACTAGTACATGTACTAGCAGCGGAGTGCTCGATTATATTCATTCTGATGTCTGGGGCCAGTGACAGTACCGTCTAAGGAATGGAAGGCAGAAGTAAAGAAGCAAACTAGGAGACAGGTTAAGTGTCTCAGGTCGGATAACGATACGGAGTACAGAGAGGTGGGATTAATGAAATTCCGCAAGGAACAAGGCATCATAAGACACTTTTCAACTCCAAGGACCCCACAACAAAATAGGGCGGCAAAGAGGATGAACAGAACTCTATTGGAGAGGGCGAGAAGTATGCGGTTGCACGCGAGGCTGTCTAAAAGCTTTTGGGTAGAAGCGGTGAACATGGAATGCTATATTGTAAATCGGTCACCATTTACAGCCCTAGACTCCAAGGTTGCAGAGGAAGTCTGGACAGGCAAAGACGTTGATTACTCGAGGATGAGAATCTTCAGGTGTCCAGCATACATCTACGTGCAGAGTGGACAAAGGTCGAAGTTGGATCCCAAATCTAGGAAGTGTATCTTTATTGAGTATGAAAAAGGTGTCAAAGACTACAAGCTTTAGGATGTAGACTCTCACAAGGTACTCATTGACAGAAATGACATCTTTGATGAGGCATCAATGTTAAAGGCCAACAAGGACACTACAGAGAAGTCGGAAAAACATGGTGAGATCGAGAGATTGTCGGTGTAGGCAAAGCCAGTTGAGCCGGTTACTGAAGATGAAATTCAGCAGGAGCAAGAAACTGAGCAAAATATTCAGCATGATACCTAAGAAAGTATAGTTAAGAACAAGGAAAAAAGAACCATTAGAACCCCAGTTCGGTATGGGTTCAAGGACATGGTCTCTTATGCATTGTTCCTAGGGAGTAGAGATCCCTCAACCTTTCAAGAGGCAAAATCTGGAAAAGATGGGGATAAGTGTATGTCAACCATGGCGGCGGAGATGAAATCTCTACATAGGAATCAAATATGGGAATTGATGAAACTTCCAAAAGATCAGAGGGCTATAGGGTGCAAGTGGGTGTTCAGAAAGAATAAACCATTTATAGAGGAGGGCGAAAAGTACAAGGCATGGCTCCTAGCAAAGGGGTACTCGCAAAGGGAAAGAGTAGATTACAATGAAGTTTTCTCTTCGGTTGTGAAACATACTTCAATCAAGGTGCTACTGGCGATGGTAGCGGAATCCAATTTGGAATTAAAGTAGCTCGATGTAAAAACAGCATTCCTTCATGAAACTTAAAGGAAATCATTTACGTGAGGTGCCTAAAGGATTCAAGGAGCTTAGTAAGGAAGGTCATTTGTGTAAGTTGAATAAGTCATTATATGGGCTGAAGCAGTCTCCAAGGAAGTGGTACAAGTGGTTCAATTCCTACATTGTGGAGATTCGGTAAGTGTGAGTATGATTGCTGCATATATTACAGGGTGCTTGAGAACGGGTCCTACATTTTACGGATAGTTTACGTTGATGATATGCTAATAACTGCAAAGGACAAGAATGAGATACTCTTGCTTAAGTCTCGGTTAAGCAAGGAGTTTGACATGAAGGATTTGGGCGTTGCGAAGAAGATCTTAGGCATGGAGATAAATAGAGACGGAGTCTGGAAAGTTATGGCTTTCACAGAAGGGTTATGTTCAAAAGGTGCTAGAGAGGTCCCACATGGAATGTGTTAAGCTAGTTAGCACGCCTCTAGCAAGTCACTTTAAGTTGCTAGCCAGGTCGTGTCCAAGTAAAGAAGAGGAAATTCCGTACATGTCACGGGTGTCGTACGCTAATGCAGTGGGGAGTCTCATGTATGCAACGGTTTGCACAAGGCCAGATATTTCACAGGCATTCGGTGTGGTTAGCATTGGAATGTTGTTAAGTGAATTCTTAGGTATCTCAAGGGCACAGTTGACACTGAGATCATGTTCAGGGGACATAGAACTTCAGGTGGAGTTGTAGGCTATGTGGATTCGGATTATGCGGACAATCTTAACAACAGGAGGCCCACTACGAGATATGTTTTCACATTATCAGGGGGGACCAGTAAGTTAGAGATCTACACTACAGTCTATGATAGCATTGTCTCCAACTAAAGCAGAATATATGGCTGCAACAAAGGCGTCAAAAGAGGCATTGTGGTTAAAAGGTCTTATATGAGAACTCGAGTTGAAGCAAGAGGCGATTTGGTTGCACTGCGATGGTCAAATTGTCATCCATCTGGCAATGAACTAGGTGTATCACGCGAGAACCAAGCACATCGACGTGAAGTTCCATAAGATATGGGAACTCATTGCTTCAAGAGAGATTTTGTTTCAGAAGATTCATACGAACAAGAATGCCATGAACATGTTAACAAATCTAGTGACCATAAAGAAGTTCAAGCACTACTTGGGATTGATCAATCTCACTAGCCATTGATGAGATTGGGCACCCTTGCACAGGGGTGCAGATGGAGCTACATTCCAGGTGGAGAATGCAAGAGCGGTCTATACTCAAGGTGGAGGTTGCACGGGAGGTCTTCGGGGTGACTTGGCAGAATGCAAGTCAAGGTGGAGATTGTTGTGCGGAATGCCTTGGATTCTGCCAATCCGTTGTGTAAAGAAGTCCTGTTTCGGCTCGACAAAGGCCATTCCTGGTTCGACCAAAAATTGGGTGGACTCTTAGGTTACATGCTATGAATTACACATTTTTGGTTCGACAGAAACGTGTAGTCGGTTTGGTTCGGTCTGACCGAAGGTTGCATCCAGTCCGATCAAACGGGTTACGAAGATTTGCGCAAATCAGGGTATTTAAGTCCGATCGCGATTAGGGCTTGTCAATACGAGTGTTTTCTCTTTAAGGGCAAGGGTTTTGTAAGGTGAGAGGGTTTCTAAACATTTGTAAGGGCTTGGGAAGGGATTTTCTCAAGGGGCTAGGGTTTTCTTAGGTGTGCATCGCAAAGAGAGACTTTGTCGCTTTGTGTTGTGGTTTTTTCCCGCAAGGGTTCTCCATGTAAAATAGTTTGTGTTCTGTGTGTGATTGCTTCATTGTTTGGTTATTCTACTTTATTCGATTGTTCTAACTTCATTGAACGTGCTTCCGCAAAGCGCACAAATTAACGATAGTATTATATCCAAATTTCTAATACCTAAGATGCAGGACAATTAACCATTTGCTCTAAAAGCTCAAACTGTTAGAGTATGGTGAATGAATCCATTTATCTCATAAGCCCAGGCCCCACATCTCATGGGTTAGGACCTCGGCCGAACCCCCTCTCGTGGGCCCCAAATCACATGGGTACCGTTTCACACGGGCCCCCCACCCCGAGTGTGTCCCCGCATCTCATAGGCTACCCCACTCGAGCCCGGTGTGAAATGCGCATTAATCACCCCCGGTGAGGAGTCTCGAACACGAGACATCCCTCGTGGGCCCCTCCCACCCCGAGTGTGCCCCTGCATCCCACAAGCGACCCCACTCGAGCCCGGTGTGAAAATGCCCTTACATTCACCTAGGGTTGATTTGGGTTTGTTGAGAGCTCAAAATTTCAACAAGGCCACATGGCCCATTGCCACACTTACAACTACATGAGAAATATTAACTCAAAATTAAATTGTCCAAATGATGGGCCCCACTTTAGATTGATCATAAATCAATGAACAAATAAAATTCAACTCAAACTTACACCGTCCAATGGCCCTTTTTTCTTATAGTCAATGGGTTCCCTATGGCCTTTTTTCGTATTTTCCAGAACGTCGTGAAAAGGGATCATCTCAGAGTTCTTTGAGAGGGGTCAGCTATCATCAAGGTATCCCGTATCGGTATCGGTTGGTGTAACGGTGCCCTCTGATACCGATACGGATACGGGGGTGTAACGGCATAGGGGCGTAACGGCCCGTAACAGTGCAAAAATTATTTTTTTTGCCAAAAAAATATGAAAAAAATATGGATTAAATACGGAATATTCTAAGCATTCCAAATATGCATTCATTTATAAATTAGAACATGTTTATGGTGGTGTAACGGTCCACTCTTTGGTGAGAAGTTGTATCGGATTGTCTGATGAATTTATGAACCAAACCTGGATTTGACTGCAAAACTCATATATTTAATTTTATAACTATCTACTATCAATGATAGATATATTAGAATAATGTAATATAAAAATATCTTACATGTGTAATATATTCAAATTTTTTAAAAAAAATAAGGGCAAAAAATAGTGCGTAAATAGAAAAAAATTATTAAAAAAATATATAATAACAACAACAATCTGTAAAATGGACATTAACATGTTCTACTATGATTAACACATCATATTGTATCATTAAAACAGCAAAACATTCAATAAAAAAATGATTTTTCAATTTTATTTTTTTTTTTAAAGGGCCAAAAATAGTGCGTAAATAGAAAAAAAAATTATTAAAAAAATATATATAAAATGACAACAACAATTTGTAAAATGGACATTAATATCTTCTATTATGATTAACACATCATATTCTACCATTCAAACAGCAAAACATTGAATAAAAAATATAAATACATATTTTTGAGGAATTTTTGGAAAATGGCCCACGGAGCTTCGAATCAAGAAAATCCTTAATATAAGTTGTTTTTATCTGTAATATCAAGCTAAGAGTAGTTGAAAATATCAATAGAATGATTTAGGAAGAGTTTGAAAGAAAGAAGTTTCAAAAAAAGTGAAAAAACAGACCTTAAAAAGCCAAAAAAAAAGGCCGTTTTTTTACCGTTAAAGGGCATAACGGCCGTTACGGCTACAGAATCGGAGGGTGCCCCGTTACGGCCCCGTATCGCGTAACAACCACTGTCGTTACCGATACGTATCGACCGATACGGCCGTATCGTAACAGATATGGGACACCCTGGCTATCATTGGAATTGGGGGCATTATTCATAGCTCTCATCCCAAAGATCGAAGGCACATAAAGGTTGAAGGATTTTAGGCCTGTAAGTCTAATCGGTGTTCCTTATAACATATTGGCCAAAGTCCTAGCCACCAGATTCCATGTGACCTTCGTGAGTGTCATTTCAGAAAACAAAGGTGTGTTTTTGGTGGGTAAACAGATATTGGATAGAGATCTAAAGGCCCATGAGTGTGTCGACTCTAAGCACAAGGCAAAAAATGTGTGGTATGCAAGCTAGATATTGCAAAAGGCTTATGATCACGTAGGATGGGAGTTTTTGGATTATATGTTGGCAAGACTGGGTTTTGGAAGGAAATGGAGAGGGTGGATGCAAGAATGTATTCACTAGCCGTTCCTTCTCCGTTCTAGCCAACGGATCTCCAAAGGTCTTCTTCAAGGCCTCAAGAGGCCTTAGGCAGGGTGATTCTCTCTCCATATTCTTATTCTTGGTTGTGGCCGAGGCTCTCAGCAAGATGTTAGGTAAAGGGCAAGAGGTGGGTCTTATTTATGGTTTCAAGGTGGCAAAAGTGGGCACTCAGATTTCTCAACAGAGATTTGCAAATGTTATTATTCCAAGTGTTTTGGTCTTGGGCCTGAAGGTAAACATCTCAAAATGCGAAATGTTGGGTATTCAGATGATGAAGGAAGAGACGTCGAGAGTACCCAAAGTGTTTAGGGGTAGTGCAGGGTCCTTTCCATCCACGTACCTAGGCTTCCCTTTGTGCATTGACAGGCCAGGCACCATTGGTCTAAGGTAATAGAAAGGGTGGAGAGGAAATTATCAAGATGGAAGAGTCGCCACTTACCCTTGGGAGGAAGAATTTAACTCATTAAAGTTGCTCTTTCCAACTTGCCTATTTATTTTGTCTCTATTTCGATGCTCGGATCTTGTTTTGAACAAATTGGAGAGACTTGGACAAGATTTCTTGTGGAACGACATGGAAGAGAAGCATAAATTTCATCTCCTTGATCGAGAAGAGGTCTACAAGCCCTTGTTAGAGGGAAGGACATGAATCAAGGACCTAGAAGTGATGAAGATGGATCTCCATGGGATATGGGTGTGGAGGTTTGGCATAAATGAAGATGGGCTATTAGGGGGAATGAGTGTCTTTCTCATCAGGTGATGGAAATCACATCCGTTTTTGGAGGACATTTGGAGCAATGACGAACAACTTTCTAAAGTGTTACCCGCTTAGCCCTTTTATCTCCAATAAGTAATATTGTGGTGGCTTGTTGTTGGTCAGTTGGTCCTATGGGGTGAAGCAACAGTGTGGGTTCCTTATCAGCAAGCCCTCTCATATGAGCTAATGGAGGATTTCATCAAACTTTTGGTTATCTTGTAGTGATACCATCCATCTCCGGGGAACAAGGATACAATGGTTTGGCACATTGAAAAATCAAGTCGTTCTTTGGTTCAATCATTTTTTATACCTCTTCAAAGCCAACTTCAAAGGTTCAAAAAATTCATACCTTTATCCCTTGGTTTTATGGCGCTCCCCCAAAGGTAGCATCTTTTGTCTAGTTAGCATGTAGCTTATGCTACGTAGCGTTAGCATTGTTTAGCCTAAACGCTACATAGCTCAAGAAAATAGCTTAAGTCACGTGTAGTCTACGCTACATGCTAATTTACATACACTAGTGTTACATAGCCTACACTACACACTACTTATACAAGTCATTTTTCACTAAAACAAAAATTAATTAATGTTTTCAAAGATTAAATAAAAATTCATTAATATTTTCAAAGATTTTAATAAAATAATAGAAGTAACAGTATTAAACCATTGCTTTTTCATTGTCTTTATAGTTAATTTTTCCCCTACTTTTCCTATAATTTTATGTTGTGTTTAATTGCATCAAATATCATGAAATTTCGTAGTATTTTGCACCAAATTAGACTGACTAATGATGAAAGTTCATGACACCTAGTGCAAACAAGTGCAACCTTAATTAAAAATTTAGGAGTAGCATGTAGCTAATGCCACATGCATACACCTCACGATTCAGAAGAGTCAACACTATGCTACATGCTATTCGCTATTTAGGGCTTTTTGTTTCGTCAATTATCCCAGTAATGGAAAGAAAATGTGTCATCATTATGATTTTACCATGACCAAACCAAACACAGGAATCACCGATCAAATGCAAATGTATTCAAGAGATAAGTAGAGGAATTCGTAATCATTGCACTTTTTCATGGCATTACCGTGAAAATCTCAAATCCAAACAGCAACATCAATGTATTTTGGTAATGATTTGACGTTAACGTAATGTAAAATGCCATTATTATGATTTTACCGCCGATAAACCAAACACAAGAAGAGGTGGTCAAATGCAAATATTGTCAAGAGATGGGTAAAGCAATTTATAATCATTGTACATTTCCTTTACATTACCATGGTAATTGGTGAAGCAAACAATCCCTTAAAACACTGAACGGGAAGAAAATGGTGCTCTCCATCGACAATCTTCAAAGAAAATCCATGATGCAGACCAAAGTACGGGTGATGTGTATGAAAAATGTGAAGTCGATAGATCATGATTTCATAAATTGCGCGTTTGCTCACAAGGTGTGGGTTGACTTCCTTAGCCTTCTTAATACGACTTGAGCAATGCCGGAGTCCATTGTTGACCTCCTAATCACTTCAGATAGTGGAAGTGTTAGAAAGGAAGGAAAAGGAGTATGGTGATTAATCCTAATTGTAGTTCTATGGGCTATTTGGGGGGGGAGGCTTTCATAGTAGGAGTGCATTGGTGGAAGATGTCATAAGGAGGGTTAAGGTTGATATTGTGAGTTGGCCATCTGTCTTAAAAGCTATGGACGATTGTAATATTCTAGCCGTGCTTGGGTTGTAATTCTCTTAGCTCCTTGATTTGGATATTTTCTTTCTTTAATAAAATTCCATCATCTTTTAAAAGATAAAATAAGATCAACCGTCCAAATGGGGGCCCCACTATAGATGGATTATAAACCAAGATAAAATAGTGAAATCATATTTTAATCGTCAAATTTGTGAATGCTTGATGGATGGTGCTAGGTATGTTTAATTTCAACTCCAGAATAGCACATTAATTTTCAAACAAAGTTCAAAATCATTCCATATTAACATATTTGTTTACCAAACTAAGTTGAAAATTAAACTAGTATTTTTAGTCCGCTCCTTTTTTAACATTAACCAAAAATTTTGTTGTATCCAAACAGCCCCTAAATTTAATAAAGGAATTCAGCTTCTCTTTCACACTTTCTCACAGTAATTGCCAGCCAAATCATGCCACACTCCTTACATTCAGAACTTAACCCAGTTAATAATTTGGCGAAGATCAAAAGGCAGCTTTAGCATCAAAGGCATTGTGCACTAGGGTGTGTCAGACTATAAAGTGTCGCTGGGCTTTTCGGCCTACTCTTGTGGGATTTGGTCCAGCCACTTTCCCCTATGGATACCTCGTTATTAAGGAATCAGTTGTTAGTGAGCAGCCACAATGGGGCAGGGGATTAGGGGAAAAAAAAAAGAAGTAGAAGAGATTACTGAGAAGAAGAAAAAAAAAAGAAACTCAATATTTCATTTTACTTGTTCTTTTTGGAGGGATTAAAATTAGAGCAATTTAATGTACAAAAAAAAGACTTGGGAAAATGCATAAAATTGAATTTCTGCATTCCAAACCAACCCCACAAGTGACAGTCGAGATTTTCTGCACATACTAAAACAAAGGCGTTTGATGCTGCTGTAAGGTTTATTCCTACGCCCCCAGCCTTCAATGACATTAGTAACACCTGTGGTATGAACATGCCAAGTTATAAAAATAAAATAAAATAAAAAGGTTGAAGAGGCATTGTGTACTATACTAAAAAAAAAAAAAAAAGTAAATTCACCCTCAACATAGTTTTTGTGGCTTACCAAAATCTCATTTTCTTCAGTAAATTGCTTGATTACTTTTTCCCGTTGAAGAAGGTTTAGAGTCCCATCCAAACGAACAAATGTAACATTATTACTTGAACCAAAAAAAAAAAAAAAAAACGGGGATTACAATTAGTAAGGTAATCATCACAGTATAACAAGAACAAATTTATGTTAGAAAGCCACATAGGTTTCAAGGGCATCACCATAAAGCAGTTTCGGGATTCCAATGGGCTATAATAAAGCATAAAATATTTCATTACTCCAAATGCATAAAGCTATATGGCTTTTTCCCAAGGAAATTTGCAAGTTCTTCCCCTGCTATGATAGAAAAGGAAGGTGCTACCCAGAGAAAGAAGGGAACCATATGAATGGACGGCACTAAAAAAGAATGAAGAGGATTTAAATCTATCTAAATTTACAAGTTAACCAATGTCTTTCGTGGAATTGTTTAGCATTTTAAAAATGCTAAGGAATTGTCAAAGAATACTGTGAACGTGGAAACTAAATGTAAATACAAAGGAGAGAGTAAAAGAAAAGAGGAGGAAGCAACTCTATATAGGCAATTTCTAGAATATCTGGGAGAATTCTATATTCATCCTATTACAATCTCAACATGTTACAATAAGAACAAATGAATGGAAATTATTCTTATTAGAGTCGTACATGAGTCGAGCTTGTCACAGCTTGGCTCGACTCGGCTCGGCTAGTAGCTAAACCCAGCGCGAACTCGGCTCAGCTTGGTCCACGAGCCTGTCTGGCTAGCTCGGCATGGTTCGATCAGCAACTCGAGCCGAGTTTGAGCCTGCGTGGCATTTTATCAAACACCTGGAATGCATCTTAAATTTCTCATAGAATGCAAAACAGTAATGACATTTTACAGGTATTTCATCAAACACCCGGCGTGCAGCAAACAAAATCAAACACCCGGCATGCAGCATCAAAATCAAACACCCAACAAGTAGCATCAAAATCAAACACCCGGCAAGCAGCATCAAAATCAAACACCCAGCATATCCATTCTTTCCTCGCAAACACTTCGTTGAGTCATCTCATCAAACACTCGGCGAGCAACATCCATATCAAAATAACCGAGTCACCGATCTAATTAGATCCGAGTCGATTTGAGTTGAGGTTCGATCCGAGTCAAGTCAAGCTCGGGCAAGCTCAAACTCGGCTCAAATTTTTTTCGAGCTCCAAAAACCAGCTCAACTCGGTCCGAATCCAACTTCGAGTTGAGGTGAGTCGAGCTTTTTCGAGTCAAATCGAGCAAGCTGACTGAGCTAACTCGACTCGTGTACAGCTCTAATTCTTATGATCAGAGTAGGGTTGCATGATTGAACAATCGGGAAAAACACACCCCTAAATCTCCCTTTTTCCTTTCTTTTTTATGATTTTATGGCTTCAATTTTTGGAGTTATCGGCATAGAGAAACTCATGCCACATGAGTGGAGGATCAAAAGATGAAACAATTGAGGGAGGGTAGATAACCTCCTAATGGAATTTGGAGGGGGGTCACAAAATTATCAGAGTTGAAAAGGAAGATATGCCATGATAGCAATTTTGAACATGCTGAAGTCTTCACCAAGCCTGCTAAGGACATAAAAGGACCCTATCTTATCATCAATAGCAATCAAGGTATTCCATAACAGTAACAATGGCCATAACAGCCACTACTATTACCGTTACAGCCCTTTTCTTTTGTTTGTGCGTGTGAATAAAACCTGTATCTACTTCGAAACGGGGCCGTTAGAGTCGTTATGGATCATTTAAGACCCCATAACACGTAACGGTTGCCACCATTACCGCTATGTAACGGCCGTTACAACACACCATGGTAGCAATAGTAATGGTAGCTAGTTGATCAAAATGCCCATTCACCTTGGATAGAAATCTTGCATGGTCCATGTCCCATTTATGCAAATTTGTAAGAATACACACCAGACCTGATTTATGAGAGAAGGATGTCTCGATTACTTCCAGATGTGTAGAGATTGTGCTAGTGACCAAGGCAAAAAGAGTCCAATCACAATGGGCCTGTGCATCATTTGCAAGGTAAGGTTGTTGCCAAGGAATATAGCTTTTTCACCTCCACCTGGAGTAGATGCAAATTCAGGGGGTGAAGCAGAAGAGCCATGGAGAGTCCCATAAACTCTTTATCTTCCAATTCTTGTTACATGTTCGTCCCAACCCTCTATCCTCCTTTCTAGGTTCATTCGATAATGAATCAACCAAATGCACTTCTAACGCTTGTTCAACTATTGGAAGGCCTTGCATTATATCACCCAATCTTGCTCATATACAAATGTAACCAATGATCTTCTTCGAGAAGTATTTCTCCACAATGGCCATGAAAGGTTGCACACCTAGAGTGGCCAAATAAGGTTTAGTTGATCTAAGGAGTCAACATGAAGAACTTACCTAGATTTTGTGTGTGATCCGTATTTGGACATACATACATTTCCACAAATAAATTGTCCAAGACTAATTATTGTGGATGTCTCTTCGCAGTAATCGTGAAAGAGAGAGTGATGCAAGACACAACATTTAATGGTAGCATGCAACGTGAAAATCATGAAAGAGTTCATAAAGTAATTTAATTAACAAAAGATGTTAACACAGCACACAATTAAGAGTAAATAATAGGAAATAAAATCTGATTTAACCTAAATCGCATGCCCGCATGCTAAGAAATCACATAAATCAATTAAAACTAGGCCCAATGGAAGGATAGAACTTCTAATTTGGCATAGGCACGTACCATACTCAAGGGCTGACTTGTAGGTTCTAGGATTATGGTTAGGAAGGGGAAAATCTGAAACTTGAAAAATTAGGGTTCATGGGAATCGGGTATTTTAGAATTAGGATTTTTAGAAATTTGAGAAAATAGGAAATTGAGGATCTAGGGTTTAGGGTAGGGTTAGGAATGGGGAATCAAGGGGTTTTGATGGGGGGAAGTAAAGGGAAATCAATGGATTGAGGAGTTTTCTGTATAGTCAGCCTAGGAGCTCGCATGTGTGGCCATATGGTTACACATGTGGGTCGTTAGCTAGAGTTTTGGAGTCTTCAATGCTTGATTTCGGTTGAGGTTGAAGTTGGACGATGAAAAGTTGAAGAAAAAGATGATTTGGATGGTTTTGGATAGGAAGGGAAGAAGAGAAATAAAGTTTTTTGGGAAAATACCTCTTTTTTTTAAGGAAGAGAGAAGGAAGATGATAGATGGAAGCCTCGCACCTCCATTGAATGGGGAATGGAATCACACCACATCCAAGCTCCAAATCACATGGAGTATGCTTCAAATCACATGAAGAAGAGAAAACACAGCTTTCCACACACTCCTTTCTCTTTTATAGTCTCAAAAAAGACCTTTTACAAAAAAGCGCTCTCAAATAAGATTCTCAATATAAAGACAATAAATTAAAAGTTGTCCCACACTCTCTAATCTCAGCACAAATATAAGTTATACCAAAAATAACGAAGCATATAAACAATCTAAACAACTAAACTATTTCATGACCCATGAGGGCCCATAATCAAGATGTCCGATAATGATAATCCGACGGTTCGATGTGTCCATCAAGCTCCTATATGCAGCCCACATGCATCTTCCCAGTGTGGGGTCTTCAAATATGCATGAACATGCACATGAGGTCTTCAAAGTGGCTAGGAATGTGAATTGGGCCAAGTGGGCCCCATGTAATGGTCGTCTAGCGATAAGGAGACTAGCTCAACCCTTCTTCGATATGGTGCTCCGATGTACTCATCAATTCCCCTTGGCTAAGGAGATTTCGCCTCCGGCGAAATAAAGCTGTGGTGATGCTCGAGGAGATCCGGGTCTCTTTGCTGAAGCTTTGCCTCTGTGATGCACATATTGTCTGACTTTGGTCTGTCCTTCCACTTGACAAGGTACTCCTGATAACCTCCATGTCGTCTAAAAACCGCCTCTTCATCTAAGATATCCTCCAACTCCTCTCTTCTCGTGGGTATGGGTGGTAAAGGTTGAGATGAAGGGTCAGGTAATGGCCATGGGTTATGGGACAGGTCAGGAGCATCATAGTCTTTTCAAGATTTTATATGGTCCAATGTTACGGGACTTCATCACCCACAGTAAACTCTTTAAACCTACGGTGTAAGTCAGCAATCATTTTGTATGTTTCATTACTTATATTGATTCTTTTGTTAATATCCGCATGCAAGTCATGCATATGCCGTGTATATGAATGTGAAGACTCTGAAGGCCTATATAACACTGACATGGGAATGCAATATATAGGGGTCCAAGGCTCATCTACTTGCCTTTCAAGATTCACTTCCTCCTCGGGACTCATTTGATCGTGACGAAGGTTTGATAGAGTCAACACGTGAATGTCCCGCACGGGTGAAAGCTCAACTGGTATGTCCACTGGAATAACAACACTAGACACCTCCAATACCGAACTCACCTTAGGGCGTGTTTGGATTTACGGCCCAGATCGTATAAGATTGTATTTTTTAATAAAAGATACTTTTGAACGCGTGTGAAACTGAATTCAAATCCACGGACTACGCCGCCCTCAAGTACGTCGTCGAACCAGTGTACTTAGGGCCTGTTTGGATTTACGTATAGGATTGTTTTGCATTGTACATTTATACGAACAAGGTATCCGTGATACTGTAGTTCGTATCCTTCCATTTTCCCAATGAAATACAAACTATTTGGATCAGAGTAGATTTAGTTGACTATACAACGGCGAAATGTAAGTCGATGTTTGGAAAAAGATGAGACTTGCGCGATGCATAAAGGCTATAATCGTTACATGATAAACCATCACGTGTACCTAACCGTCACTACTGCCCATTTTCTATGTATCCATACCAAACTGAAACATAAGGTCCACTATAACCCACATAATATTTCTGAGAAGAAATCGGAAGTTGCAAACAAATGTCCGAAGGTGGGGAGATGAGTTTCGAGCAACCACCGAATTACCTTGACCACCAACCCCCACTTCGTAACGGATGATCAACCTCAAGGTCCTCCACACAGAGAACGGTGAAAGAACCACATAATCAGAAGTTTAATAGATATGGAGGTGCATTAAACATTTAATATCCCAAAAAATAAAGCAAGAAGAATTAATTAACTGTGCAAGCCCGTTCCTCTATCAAAACCCAAAACCCGTTAGTTAGCTCCGGCTCCATCAACGAGCGCAGCCAAACATCCCTTCCTTACCTAAACAAAGATGAAACAAACTAGGAAATTACTGCATATATAAGCAACACTCCAAGAAGAACTTTGAAGAAGGCATTCATCGTCCCACAATCTGCCTTATCTCCTACCATGTCCAAGGTGGAAGAATCGGAAACGTGCACCCCACCATGGTGTTCGTCAACAATCATCGAATCACAAACCCGAGCAATTTCAGACCCCGCTCTCCTGAACAGGCCTTCACTCCGAATTTCAAACGCATTGCTATGCTCCCCCTGGATGTTGCAATCTGCTGACTTCTAAAGATTTGCCTACATTCATCATCACATACCATTTTGAAATTGGAAATGGTTTACACATAACTGAAATGAAATTATCCAACCAAGTATTTTTCCAAACATCACCTACGTCTTCCTTACCTTGTAGTTCTTCCACTCTGTCACAACCTCAACATATGACTTAAACGATTGGTGTCTACATCCACTGAATCGATCTACCTGTGCGTGAGCATCCTCCCAACTATCATATATCCCTGGAACTCTCCCCACAAAGACCACGTAATACTTTCCCATTGGTACTTGAAATTAGATCATCATCAGACTTACAGTGTATGCAGTCATTGTAGCACTACCACTATTCTCATCGAGATCTAATAATAGCAAAGAAAAACATATTCACACATTGGTGGAACAAACTATGAAATTGATGTGGACAACGTAGATTCGTCATCTCACCTGCTTATGATGTTTCATTCTTTCCCTATATTCCATATCAATACCAAAATTCATGGAACCAGATCATTCCTGCTGTGACTAGATATGTATTACATTACCGAAAAGTCAGGAGTAATAAATCTACCCTGTTGAGATAATATAAGATGATAAGCATCATACAAGTTCATAGATCACGATATGAACTTAAGGATCATCAACAAAACAGTTAACATGGATATGTCATCACATGCATAACATTATATCTATATATAGCAGCGAAATGATAGCATATACTTGAATTCAAACAACAACACGTTTATCCCAATCAGACGTCCGTGCATCAATTTCAGACAAAAATAGCCTATTGTACCTGCATCCAAACAATTAACTAACATTGCCATTGTAACGATCTAATAAAGAAAACAGACTAAAAGCAACATATATGTGGATGGTCGAACCATCAGCAACGGCAGTATCCAAAACATACTCAAACCAGTCTGTTGGGTGCTCATGAAGCACCCATAATATACAACCCCCAATATCCCAAAAAATTATACAAAAGAGAGAGAGAGAGAGAGAGAGAGAGAGAGAGAGAGTAAAGTTTCATCAAAGTCCTGATCAGTGTGATTTGAAGGCAGTTAGCTTTCAGAGTGGGCCAGTGCGGTCAAGGAGTTACTGAATCCACTCCTTCCTCCTCTCATACCCCATTTTCATGAAGAACCCTACACTAACTATATCTGCCTATAACACCCTAGCAGCCCGAAGTTGGTCCTTGTGGCTAAGTCCGTCAACCTCTTCTAGTATGCCCAACATTCTTTGGAGTCGGGTCATACTTTTGCCCTGTGCCATTGTAATAGTCAGGGTCATGACTGCCTCAACCATCTCTCCCATCTTATCACCAATGTGATCACTCGACGTACCCTTTCTTTGTCGGGTCATGCCACTAGCGGTGGAGTGGCTGTTTCTGGACCCTTTTGAGGTCTCCATAGGACCTTTGTTATACCTTTTAGACCATTGTTGTGATCCCTCATTCACACGTAGGGCCGAACCACTTTCGTGACCATCATCATCGTCTGACGAAAGACGAACAGTTTCAGACCCATTTTCTTCGGATTCATCGTCGGAATTGAGCTCATTTCTTGGGCGACGTCTACCGGAAAGTGGTGGTAAGTAGTACTAGCAAATGACCCATGGGTGCATTCATTGCCAAACATAAAAGCCAGGTCATTATATCTATTAATATGTTTCCCATGAACTCGTTCAGCATATGGGTGAGACTACAAATTTTGACAGTTAGGTTTCAATTACTACAGGATGATTTAAATCACAAACAAAAAACTAAATCGGTCTAAGTTTTAGGAGTGTTACTTACCGCAATGTAACCATCCCACACATCGTCAGAAGCGATCACCATTTTCTCTTCGGGGTCCCATCCAAACCCACTCGCATTCAGCATGCCCTTGATTGCCCAATAGAATCTTTTCAATGTACGCAGACGGTTTGAAATATGTTTATTTCTCCAACTCAATTACACACCTATCTTGAATTTCTGTGATTGTTGCCTTATAAGCTTCCAGTTTGAAGCCAATGTCACTCTTACGTCCAAGCTTAACCTGCTCGACTAATGCATCAACCAATGCATTGTCCATTGGATCACATCACGAAGAGAAAATGGTGATCGCTTCGAACGATGTGTGGGATGGTTACATTGCAGTAACACTCCTAAAACTTAGACCGATTTAGTTCTTTGTTTGTGATTTAAATCATCCTGTAGTAATTGAAACCTAACTGTCAATATCTGCAGTCTCACCCAGATGTTAAACGAGTTCGTGGGAAGCATATCGATAGATACAATAACATGGCTTTTATGTTTGGCAATGAATGCGACCCTGGGTCATTTGCCAGTACTACCTACACGTCACCACTTTCCGATAGACGCTGCCCAAGAAATGAGCTCAATTCTGACAATGAATCCGAAGAAAATGGGTCTGAAACTGTTCGTCTTTCGTTAGACGATGATGGCGATAAAATGGGTCTGAAAGTAGTTCGGCCCTACGTGTGAACGAGGGATCACAGCAGCGGTCTAAAAGGTATAACAAAGGTCCTATGGAGACCTCAAAAGAGTCCAGAATCAGCCACTCCACCGCTAGCGGCATGACCCGACAAATAAAGGGTAAGCCGAGTGATCACATTGGTGATAAGATGGGAGAGATGGCTGAGGCAGTCAAGACCCTGACTATAACAATGGCACAGGGCAAAAGTATGACCCGACTCCAAAGAATGTTGGGCATACTAAAAGAGGTCGACGGACTAAGCCATGAGGACCAACTTCGGGCTACTAGGGCATTACAGGCAGATATAGTTAGTGCAGGGTTCTTCATGAAAATGGGGCACGAGAGGAGGAAGGAGTGGATTCAGAAACTCCTCAACTGCACTGGCCCACTCTGAAAGCTAAACTGCCTTCAAATCACATTGATCAGGACTTTGATGAAACTTTACTCTCTTTTTTTTTGTATAAATTTTTGGGATATTGGGGGTTGCAATTTATGGATGCTTCATGAGCACCCAACAAACTGGTTTGAGTATGTTTTGGATACTGCCGTTGTTGATGGTCCGACCATCCGCATATATGTTGCTTTTAGTCTGTTTTCTTTATTAGATCATTACAATGGCAATGTTAGTTAATTATTTGGATGCAGGTAAAACAGGCTATTTTCGTCTGATTGGGATAAATGTGTGGTTTTTTGAATTCAAGTATATGCTATCATTTCGTTGCTATATATAGATATATTCTTATGCATGTGATGATATATCCATGTTAACAGTTTTGTTAATGATCCTTAAGTTCATATCGTGATCTATGAACTTGTATGATGCTTATCATCTTATATTATCTCAACAAGGTAGATTTATTACTTTAAATTTTCGGTTATGTAATACATATCTAGTCACAGCAGGAATGATCTGGTTCCATGAATTCTAGTATTGATATGGAATATAGGGAAAGAATGAAACATCATAAGCAGGTGAGATGACGAATCTACGTTGTCCACATCAATTTCATAGTTCGTTCCACCAATATGTGAATTTTTTTCTTTGCTATTATTAGATCTCAATGAGAACAGTGGTAGTGCTACGATGACTACATACACTATAAGTCTAATGATGATCTAATTTCAGGTACCAATGGGAAAGTATTACGTGGTCTTTGTGGGGAGAGTTCCAGGGATATATGACAGTTGGGAGGATGCTCGCGCACAGATAGATCGATTCAGTGGATGTAAACACCAATCGTTTAAGTCATATGTTGAGGTTGTGTCAAAGTGGAAGAACTACAAGGTAAGGAAGACGCAGGTGATGTTTGGAAAAATACTCGGTTGGATAATTTCATTTTAATTATGTGTAAACCATTTCCAATTTCAAAATGGTATGTGATGATGAATGTAGGCGAATCTCCAGAAGTCAGTGGGTCGCAGAATCCATGGGGAGCATAGCAGCACGTTCAAAATTTGGAGTGAAGGCCTGTTCAGGAGAGTGGGGTCTAAAACTGATCGGGTTTGCGATTCGATGATTGTTGACGAACACCATGGTGGAGTGCACATTTCCGATTCTTCCAACTCGGACGTGGTAGAAGATAATGCAGATTGCGGGACGATGAATGCCTTCTTCAAAGTTCTTCTCGGAGTGTTGCTTATATATGCAGTAGTTACTTAGTTCGTTTCATCTTTGTTTAGGTAAGGAAGGGATGTTTGGTTGCGCTCGTTGATGGAGCCGGAGCTAACTAACGGGTTTTGGGTTCTGATAGAGGAACGGGCTTGCACAGATAATTAATTCTTCCTGCTTTAATTTTTGGGGTATTAAATGTTTAATGAACCTACATATCTATTAAACTTCTGATTATGTGGTTCTTTCACCCTTCTCTGTGTGGAGGACCTTGAGGTCGACCATCTGTTACGAAATAAGGGTTGGTGGTCAAGGTGATTCAGTGGTTGCTCGAAACTGATCTCCCCACCTTCGGACATTTGTTTGCAGCTTCCGATTTCTGCTCAGAAATATTATGTGGGTTATAGTGGACCTTACGTATCAATTTGGTATGGATACAAAGAAAATGGGCAGTAGTGACAGTTAGGTACACGTGATGGTTTATCATGTAACGGTTATAGCCTTTATGCATCACACAAGTCTCATCCTTTTCCAAATATCAACTTACATTTCACCGTTGTATAGTCATCCAAATCTACTCTAATCCAAACAGTCTGTTTTTCATTGGGAAAATGGAAGGATACGAACTACAGTATCATGAATACCTTGTCCGTACAAATGTACAATGCAGAACAATCCTATACGTAAATCCAAACAGGCTCTTAGGTGATAACTCTACATTGTGCTCAGGTGTAACCTCAGGTGGCATATCCATAATAACTATAGGTGTGACATCACTTGCCACTTGAGCATATAGCATCAAATCAGTTTTAGTCTCCCTTTCAGACTCGTTAGCATTAACTATAGAAAGAGACTCAAGCTAGAGTTATGTCACATCTTCAGGACCACGTCTCTAGACGTCCTCCTTTTCTGGCATACTTTTGGGCGGGAGAGGCTTCAAGATAATCATTTTGCCTTCATACAGAAATAAACACTTATTCAAGTGACCGAATAGTGTTGCGTCCCTGTCATACAACCAAGGCTTGCCCAAAATGATGTAGCCTATATCCATAGGCAAAACATCACACCTTAGCATATCTGTATAGGAACCAAACTGGATGGAAATAGGATAACGCTGAGAAACCGGAATCGAAAATATATCAACCCATGAGACTCAATAGGGCTAAGTGTGAGGAAGGACTAGCATACCTAAGCGGTCCACGATGCTAGCAGAAACCACATTGATACAACTGCCACTATCAATGATCACATTGCAGTTTTTGCCACCACACTTGGCACAAGTGTGGAAAATTAAATTCATGTGTCAATCATCACTTTCTACAATTTGGCTTAAGGTGCGGCTAACAATTGCAAGTGGCACAGTCTGAACTCCTTCAATTTGAACCCCAACTTGTGATTGGACATCTTCCCCAGTGTCGGGGTTCGCCTGAAGGGAGGCTTCAAGCTGATTGACATGCGCATTAATCACGATCAATTGAGTCGCAGTGGTCCTATTGTGCACTTCAATGGCCGTCAGACGGTTGTTGATAGTATTAAGGGCCTCGACAATCTGTTCTAGATTCATAGTGGGATGTACATTAAAACCACATCCAAAACGAGTGGACATACACAAGGTAACTCTTAGGGAAAAACCTAGATCGTAGGGTAATGTTACGACAAAGACAAAACCAACCTAGAGATCAACTTGGATATATTAGAGACACTGATCTTAAAATTTAGCAAGTTGTTAACCTGAAATACCTTGAAAATTCAGCGGAATGACAATCTGAAAGTACCAAGCTGAAAATTCAGCAAGAGTAGTCTGAAAATTCATGAAGGCGACAACCTGAGATTACTACGCTAAAAATTCAGCAACGGTATAAGTGGAAAACACTAGCTGAAAATTCAACAATGGAACACTCCAAACTAAGAACAAAAATCAGCAAAATGATCCTAGATTCTATGTGCAATGTATGCTCTAATAACCCTAGATGAAAGTTATACACTAGATGTGACTCTAACCTAAGTGCAACACAAAAATCCTATGATAAACCTGTCTCTGATACTAAATTTGATGTAGGACACGTGATTTAATGGTAGCATACAACGTGGAAATTATGGAAGAGTTCAAAAAGTAATTTAATTAATAAAAGATGTTAACCCACCATGAAATTAAGAATAAACAATAGGAAATAAAATCTAATTTAACCCCGCATGCTAAGAAATTACATAAATCAACTAAAACTAGGCCTGATGGAAAGATAGAGCTTCCAATTTAGCATAGGCACGCTCCACACTCAAGATGTTGACTTGTAGGTTCTAAGATTAGGATTAAGATGGGAAAAATCTGAAATTTGGAAAATCATGGCTCATGGGAATTGGGGTTTTTAGTAATTGGGGATCTAGAATTTAGGGTAGGGTTAGGGATGAGGAATCAAGTGGTTTTGATGGAGGAAGCAAGGGGAAACCAAGGGATTGAGGCGTTGTCCGTACGATCAGCCTAGGGGCTCGCACGTGTGGCAGTATGGTCGCATGTGTGGGTCATTGGCTCGGATTTTGGGGTCCTCAATGGTTAATTTTGGTTAGGGTTGAAGTTGGATAATGAAAAGTTGAAAAAAAAAACAAAAAGATGAAGTTTTTTGAAAAAAAGATGATTTGAATGGTTTTGGATAGGAATGGAAGAAGAGAGATGAAGTTTTTTGAAAAAATACCTCTTTTTAGATAGAAAAGAAAAGAGAATGAAGATGATAGATGGAAGCATCGCACCTCCATTAAATGGGGAATTAAATCACACTACACTCAAGCTCCAAATCACATGGAGTATTCTTTAAATCACATGAAGAAGAGAAAACACAGTTTTTTTATTTTTCAAATAATAACTTTAGGCCCCCCCCCCCCCTTTTGTAGTCTCAGAAAATACCTTTTACAAAAAGCCGCTCTTAGATAAGATTCTCAACATAAAGATGCTTAATAAATTAAAAGTTGTTCCTAACTCCCTAATCTCAACACAAATATAAACTATTCCGTGTCCCATGGGAGTCCACGATCAAGATGTCGAATGATGATGATCCAACGGTCTGATCATCGTGTCCACCCAATCCAACGGTCCTATGTGTCTATCAAGCTCCTATATGCAACCCCACATGCATCTTCCCAGTGTGAGGTCTTCAAAGATGCACGAACATGCACGTGGGGTCTTCAACATGGCTATGAATGTGAATTCAGCCAAGTGGGCCCCATGTAATGGTCATTTAGTTATAAGGAGACTGGCTCAACCATCCACCTTTGATATGGTGCTCGAATATCCTCATCAGAAAGCACCAAGTCAAATTGAATGATTTAAAAATGATGTTACTGCACAAATCAGGGATTATATATTCTTCAATTTTTCATCAATTAAATAGTAATTAAGTATTTGGAAAGTCTGTTTTAAATTGTCAAGTAGCAAATATTGATTTAACAAAATCTGATTATGAGTAATTATATAATTATATAGTAAGATGAATAAAAATTTGTAATTTTAAGTACAATGCCTAAGGGACCCAACCCAACAAATTCCTAATGGAAACATGGAATCCTCCTGAATTGATTCTTTTGTCGCCTTGTGAAATTTCAAACCAATGAATGGACCAATTCAAGAACAATTGGATGGTGACAAAATTAGAAAAGATTGGCATTCCATATTTCTACCCAGAAACTTACAAATAGTTCTTGATAAGGTCTGAAAATTAATTTAAGTGTTAAGTGCTGAATTTTAGTACTTATTTAGTACTGAAAAAATCTGTTTGGTAATTTGTCAAAAGAAAAAAAAAAAAAAAAAAAAAGTCATGATATCGAAAATAAGCACTTTTTTTTTCACAAAAACTTGTTTGGTAAACACAAACCACAAATGTTTGAAAATTGGCAATTTGTCATATTTGCCCATATTGTCTCAATTTCTATCTTTTGTAGAGTATGAGACGAAAGTTGTTATTGCCATGCTACTAAATTTGGTGCACCTACGCCCAATCTAATAAAATTTTAATACTTTCTCTTATGCATTCCAGCAAGAGACGAAATCGTACAATGCATGTGTATAGTGCACGCTCGAGAAGGCCATGCACCTAAATGTGCTACATCGTTGGATGACCAATCTCGACCATTGATCATAGATCAAACAGTCCAGATCGATGTCCATCACATGAGCACGGACATCTACGAATTCCATCCCATTCTGAGTTCAATCGGCAGGCCAAAAGCTCACTACAAAAGAGGCCTGCACGCCAGACAACATGTATCGTCTAGATTACAACAATGGGTCCAAACACTTCCCAACGTCAGATCGGCCTGAAATTTGGTATGATTACAGATCCCTGAGTCTACTATCATATATAAACATTTGGGATCGATCCGACAAGATAGACTTGTCAAAATCGAACCGTTCAGGAAGGTGTCTATACCGTTTCTCTGCACTGAACAGTACAGATGGTTCAGAGTGCAGCAATAATCTCAAGGACTTCTTGATGTCTGATTGACCTCAAAATTTATAGGTTGGTGGCCCATTAAGATTATTATCACGGGTTAAATTTGAGATTGATCCGACGTCAATAGACTTGTCGAGATCGGACCGTTAGAAAGGGTACCAAGCTACAGCGCTATTCACTGCACTGGACAGCGCCACTGACCCGAATTGAGATGATGATAGGGGTAATACTAATTGTGATCTCTAGACCCCACTAATCTCGACCGCTCTGAAGGGTACCAGTGTTGTTCACTGCACTAGAAAACACAACTGACCGAAATTGAGATGATGAGATAAGAGGGGTTATACTAATCGAAATGGCCTCAAAATTTATACACATATTCCTTAATGAACCTATTGATATTGTACAAAATTTGACGTTGATCAGCGATCTCTAGACCCCACTAATCTCGACCATTCTGAAGGGTACCAGTGCTGTTCACTGCATTGGACAACACAACTGACCCGAATTGAGAAGATGAGATAAGAGGGGTTATTCTAATTGAAACGGCCTCAAACCTTATACACATTCATTAATGAACCTATTGATATTGTACAAAATTTGAGGTTGATCCGTGATTTCTAGACCCCACTAATCTCGACCGTTCTGAAGGGTACCAGTGTTGTTCACTGCATTGGACAACGCAACTAATCCGAATTGAGACTATTCATTGCAGGACTTGGATTGATTGGATCGGTCCCAAATTGGGTACACACGTTCCTCATCAAGTATAGGTTCAGTGTACAAATTTTGGGGTAATTCTAATATTTCTAGACCCATCTAATCTCAACCATTCATCAGGGTACATAATCTGATTCCAGACTAGACAATGTAGAGGGTCCAGATTCAACAATCGATTGGATCAATCTCACAATCTGATCTGAAATCCATTGCTGGACACTAAAGTATCCGAGATCAAGAGTATTTGAATATGATTCACAGAAAACAAAATCACACTTATCAATCTATCTGTTAGATATTCAGATCTGACCATCAATAAGTCTGATAAACGATCCAAATCTGGATCAAGATTACGGGCCATTAAAGTAATGATCAGGATGTAAAACAAACTTATAATTAAATAAGAAAAAAATGCAGTAAGATGAACTTACTGCACGAGATGAACGGTTCATATATTTCCTTATCTCTCTCCCTCTCTCTTTTCCCCCTCTCACTCTCACTGAGATGTTCATGGATGGCTTACACAACCCCTCCCTCCCTCCCTCTTTTATTTACGCAACCGGAGAGAGGAATAAAGGGAGAGAATCAAGGGCTCATTGGTTGCATGTTTAACCAATCCTTTTTTTTTTTAATTTTCGAATTTATTTTAAAAGTTTGTAAAAAATTATAATTTAACATTGGGGAGGCTTGAACCCTCACCTCCTCTCTCATTAAGACTTAACCACTTACCCAACTCTACACTTGTGTTAGTGAGGAATTAAATATAAACGCTCAAGTATGAAGGGTACATGTGAGAGTAAAGTGTAAGTATACATGCATTTTCAAGAGTACCAAAGTGATGATGGATGAATAACTATATGAGTGGCTTAGTAAGGTAATTGTGGGGACAATTAAGTATACATGTAGATGTAAAAACATGTGTGCAAGTGTGCATGTAAGTGTACTTGCACAAGAGTATAAACATACATGTGAGAGTACACTAAGTAAAATAAAAACACACAAAATAATAAATAAATACATAAATAAATGTTTAGAGAATTTTTTTTAAAAAAATCTGGATATTACACTAAAGGTTTCCATGTTAAACGTGGGTCCAAAACAGGTATCAACACAATTTTTAGGACACAGTTTACCATTTTCTTTTTGGAATTACTAATACAGTACTCATGTTTGAGCAAGCTGGTTCTGAACCTGGGTAAAGGAAAGTTGATGACAGGTAGGCAGCCAGTAGTTGAACTTTTCCCAAGTAATGAGAATTTAGCTTACCCCAGATAGCTAGAAGCCTGGAACAAGGCTATCATGATGATGATGATGATGATGATTTATGCATTGCTCAAGTAGTGTCAATGAAGCTACGGTTATCCATAGTTCTATGCACATTTTCGATAAAGGTAGGTTGATGACAGGTAGGCAGCCAGTAGTTTAACTTTTTGTAAGCAATAATAATGAGAATTTAGCTTACCCCAGATAGATAGAAGCCTGAAAAAGGTTATCATGATGACGATGATGATTAATGCATTACTCATGTAGTTTCAATGAAGCTACAGTTGTTCATAGATTCTGTGCACATTTTATATAAATGTACGGACATGAAGTGTGTTGGGTTTTCTGAGCTTGCAATGTTCAACTTCTCAAATCCATGTCTAACAGCAACCTAGTTTATATGTCCAAGTCATATAAATTACATGTGCTGAAGTAGAAGATACCTTGAGGATTTTTCAATTTCAACATGAATACAATATGTAAATAAAGAACCAAGTGCATCAAATCAATGAAAATGTCAAGAAATTGATTCCTTTAAAATCTTCAATTAGCAAGGATGGTTACCGAGAAAGAGGAATTTGCAGAAGGTCAAGAAAAGCCGTCCACTGGCTAAAGATAATACTTTTGGAGCCTGTTGAACGAAGGGTTTCCAGTTCTCTCATAAGAACAGAAACTTTTGAGGATTCTACCCAGTTCTTCTCAATATCAATTTGAAATCTACTCTCCGTAGGAGCAGTAATAAGATCTTGTTTTGTAATGGATTTCCTGTAGTCAGAAGCAAAATCCTCTGAGGTAATCCGGATAAGCAGATTTTGAAACAAAAGCAAGAAAAGTAACTCAAAAATACCTGCAAACAGGACAAAGACCAGATGTAGCACTCCGCCAACTTGCCAAGAGGCACTCCCGGCACAAGCGGTGAGCACAAGGTGTCAATACCGCATCTTCAAAAGCTTCAAGACAAATTGGGCACTCTCCTTTTTCTCCTTTACGGAGCTCTTCCACAACCTCTTGGACATATGCCCTTGAAGGTGTTTCATTGTGTTCCCCATGTACGGCATCTTGACCACCTTTAAGGAAGCGCTTTGCAAGTTTATTCAGATCTGAGAATTCTTGTGTATCACCCCGACTGCACATGTCAGAGCAATCAACAACCAAGCATGGTTATAATGAATATTTGAAATGGATGTGTAAAAGATACAAATGCAAGATGGTTGAGATTCGTCAGGAGCTAACTCCATATCCTGCATAAAAACAAATAGCAGCAAGTAGCATTTCTTCATATTCTGATATGTGATTGTATTCATTTATCATACTGATTAGATACACTAATCTATTTTAAAAGTTTTCATGGACAACATAGCTATCAATAGGAGAAGGCATGAAATGATCATGTCTAAAGCACACCTCATCACAAGAAATGGATGATCACAACATTGGCGGAGACGCAAAAGCAACTCCAAAATGGAAGCATAATTATGAAGAACTCTTCCTTGCTCAACAAACTGGTCAAATTTGACCTGAAAGAAAGATGGATCAACAATAGTCACAAACCACCAGTACTAAAATCTAGATAAGTAGAATGACCAAGCTTCTTAAAAATCTACCTTAGATCTTTTAAATAGAGCCTCATAGAAGTCCTTCTCAGCTTCTGACAGTTCACAATAAATAACCTGAACATCCGCTGGAGGGAGAACAAGAATTGGCCTACAAGAAACAAACAGACGATGAACACAAAACACTAGATTTTAGTATTGTTAGAAGACATGATGAGATGATAACCTCAACCCTCAAGGTTTTAACACTAGTTCTCAAAATAGCACTTTTCAGAACCAATACAAGCCGACCCATTGAAGCTGGATCATATTGACCAAAACAATGTGGTTTAGTGATCATTACATTGTCAAGTTATTCTTTTCATTAACGCCCTCTGTATTAAAAGAAATTCATGAGAACATTACATGAGTGACTTGTTCAACACAATTATTGCATCGGTAATAGGGAATCTAACTCATCCAAAACCATGTCAATGAAACCTAAAGACCTTGTGGATGGTTAGTTACAGATTACCCTCGATGAAAGTCGATAACACACGAACAAATCACAACGATACCTGTGAGACTTTAATAGTTCAACTAGCTCGCATACCTGCCCTCTCTATCTGTGCTGGATTTTGTCCTTCTTAACATTATTGGCCTTAAGATGGATTGGACCAGCTTTAAGCCACGTTCATCACCCTCTTCGAAAGGCTTCTGAAGGAGCTTTTGCCACCTTAAAGAGATGAGGAAACAAATTAACCTGAATGATAGCTACCCTTAACTAAACGCTTACAACCATGTCCGGTGAAAAGAACTTTCACCACCGAATATCTTAAATAATTCAAACCACCAGGAATAATTAACTTGCATGTAGGGAAGTCAGAGAATATCAATCAAAATAACCAGTTCCATCAACATTAAAAACAAAATGCAAATAATAGAAAGAAACCAAAAGAACTATAGACAAACTGAAAGTACTGACTGAAATTATGGCAGCAAAACCAAATCCTTGCACAAGGAAGAAAGGTGGAGAGATGTCATTTGGACGGTAATTGTTTGACCTAAACATAAAATGATGCTTTAGGTCAAACAATTCCTCAAGAGAAGCCTAGGTTTGAGGATTTGTTGCAGCGCACGTACACCAAAGACAGTGTACTCTAACAATTTCTAATCCTATCCTTGCTTGTCTTGTCAATCATCCATCTCAACATCCTCATTTCAGCTACACGCATCCCATATTCAAGCATATATGCAATACTAACCATATAAAAAGACTATAATAGCATATGAAACAATTAAAACGTCTACAAATAGATCATTTGGCAACAAGAGTCTCTTTGTTTGAAGAACCGCCGCCTAATGCACACAATTTACAATGAAACTCAAAAAATGCAGACTGTAGAAACTATTAAATGGACAACGGAACTTACAGGCCCCAGTTTCCCCAAGGTTCCACCCTCAAAAATCGAAGAAGGCTATAAATGTCCTCCAAGTTGTTCTGACACGAAAAATTATGAATCAGGATAAGTAAAAATGTGCAAAAAAGAAATCTAGGCAACGGAAAGAAAAGCAAAGAAACCTGAAATCTTAAACGGCATGTTGAAGAAGTCATCACAAATGTTATTTATCCAAAAGAGTGGATTTCATGATGATGGATGAGGAAAAAACCTACAAAAGAGACATACTCTACAAGTGGTAATAATGACTGGCTTGCAGGCACAACAGCTAAGCAACAACAACACTACCACCACCAACAATGGCGATAACGAGAACAAAAATAATTTGGAAGTTCGATTTACATACATGGAAAAATACCAAAATTTGACGAGGCAAGTAAAATGTTGGATTCATTTCATATTTAAAATTGTTTTAATACATTTACCAAGGACAAACATAGAAGGAACAAGGTATCAAAAGAAATCTATTTAACGTGGGATTGCATGAATGTCAAGGCTGCAGCTTTAATTCTCTGAAAAATCTGAACGATTCCTAGCATACATAACATTCCACAGACTAATTGGAACACTTAAAGGAAATGAAACGGTAAGCTAAAGGATGTACATAAAGGAAACACAAATCCCTCAATTGTTGTATGAAAACTTGATAGGGGTCCTTGAATGAACCTATTATAAGAGATGTATCCTATCAAGACAAGCAGCAATGATGCGAATCTTCAAGCATTTGACTAGAACTAGATGTATTCCTGATATCACATCTGGCTCATTAATAGTGTTTCAAGTAATTTCTGCAAGCAATGAAACTGAAGGGAGTATGGAAGGAGGTCCGGTGTTGTATGTTGTTTGCAAATGACATAAATTCAATTGACTAGAAAAGGAAGGAGGTAATCACAACATTAGAACTGTTGAGGGATGCCATAGAATTAAGAGTTTTAAATTAGCAGGAAAAGCATAGGATATGAAATGCAATTTTAGTAACAATAGGGGTGGAAATGAGGAATTAGTTAACATTGATGGCCAAGGAGTATCCCAAAATGACCACTTTTGATATCTTGGGTCAATGATTCATGAGGACAGAGAGATTGAGAAGGATGTTACTCATAGAATTAGAGTTGGGCGGATGAAGTGAAAATGTGCCTTTGGAGTTTTATGTTATCTCCAAATACCAAACAAACTGAAGGGAGAATTTATAAGACAGCTATAAGATCAACCATGCTTTATGGGAAGTGGGAACAGAATGTTAGGCAGTCAAGGAAAAACACGTTCACAGAATGAGTGTAGCTGAAATGAGGATGTCGAGATGGATGGGTGGCAAAGACCAAGGTCAAAAAAAAAAAAATGAACACATTCGACGAACTTACAAGTAGCACGAATAGGTAATAAGTTGAGGAAAGCGGACTTAAATAGTTTCGCAATGTGTGTCAGAGACCAAGAACTGCATTGGGAGTTGGTTCAAGTTGAAGGCTACAGGGAAAGACCAAAAGGACATGGGTGCAGGTTGTTAAAATAAAATTAAAAAACGAAAATTTTGACCTCTGGTTTAACTAAGGATATGGTCCTCAATAGAGTCCCAGCTAAATATAGAAGAAAATAGCTCAAACGTTTTAGAGAACCCTAGTGCAATATAATTGCTTTGATATAAAGTTCACCTGAATTGGAGTACCAGTAAGACACCAGCGACGATCAGCAGTTAATGCAGCCGCAGCCATGGAAATTTGGCTTTTAGAAGATTTTATTGTATGTGCTTCATCAAGCACAACCCTGAACCATCGAACGGAATAAAGTCCACCATTGTCTTCTGCATTCTACAAATAGAGACATGTTAATGGATGGAGAATTCATATTTGCTATTCTACATGTGACAAGGGCAAAGAACTTATGGTGTTGCAATTTTTCAGTCATCGGATTCTGCATCAATGCAGAGAAGCATATTGACAAGGCAGGAAATATCCATATCTTTTATAAGTTCTTCCAATTTTTTTATATATATTTTTTTTAAGGTTTTTTTCCATTTGACTCCTCTTTTTTTTTTTTTTTTGAAGTGCACACGGGTGGTATTTCTATGTTGAGATATCCTATCTTATATTTTAATCTTTGCACAGCCTTGTCAGAATATCTAGCATCTAAAATCACCACGTCTGGCGTCCCGTATCTGTCTGACACCAAAGCACATGCAGGCATCCAATTTACATCAGTATTTCTTACTGATGATGGTACAGTGTACCAGACATGTTCTCCATAAAAATACATGCGAACCCCTCAATTTCAAAGTTACCTCAGCTGAAAATTCTGATGCTAATACACCATAAGTTGTGAGAACAATATCATTCTGTGCCAAAATCTTTGCATCCTTCGGTCTGCTTTGCCCATAATGAACATAAAGAGAAAAGGATCCAGGCTGAGCATGAGTTTCAATTTCTGCCTGCTCAATCCAATATACATAAAATTGTCAGAACATAACTAGGTAATGCAGATATTCAAGCAGCTGAGAAGGTCTGACCTTCATGAAAAAGACTGACCATTTAAACATAAAAAGTGCCAACACTGGATTATGGCTAAGTTTAGAACATGAAGAAATATATAGTAAGAAGCCAAATGATAACTATGAGTTGACTATCACCTTCCACTGGTTTAGCAGCGTCATAGGGCAAACAATCAGATTGCCACCACCTATAAGCGAAATCCTAGATTTCATCAGCTTATTGAAACCGGAAATGCTCGTTATTTTCTTTAAAGGATTTGGAGATTGGTCAACAATTCCCCCCACTTCACTAGTTTCACTGGAGCCTTCACTTGCAGAGTATGCACCAGATCCACCTCTTTCAGTATGAGCCAGCAAGAGAGAGATTGTCATAATGGTCTTCCCAAGTCCCATTGAATCTGCCAAAATCTTCAACATATGATCATGTCAAAATGTAGCCCTATCTTTAGTAAATACTTGATGAAAGTAATAGGAATGACGCTAAGTCAAGAATCAGGCATGTCACATACTCCTCCTCTCGCCATTTGGAGAGTGCTGGGAAATTCAGTTGTAGCATCTCCTGAAAATGCATTCAAATAGACTACAAGTTCCCTCCTAGAAAAACAAGCAGTACCATTGGTCACTATTCAGAAGGTAATTCAATGTTGCCAGGCAAATTAATAGTCCATACTTGTCTGCAAGATGATATGCATTCCAACATGGGTGAAGAGTTCTGGCAGCTTCTTCCAAGCAGCTTCCTTTCTCCAACTGGACCATCCAATGAAGAGCCTGTTTTTGGTAAGGACGGAGTTCACACTGGAGAGTATTTGGCGGTTCCATTTCCTACATCGTGGGAGAAGTCAAAGAAAGTAATTCACATTCTATCTGCAGCACTAACCCAATAATCTGTTCTTTGTTTCTTTTACTTTCTTTTTCTTTCTTTGCTAATTTTTTCCATTTGTTCTTTTTCTTTTTTTGGCAACAAATCTTTTTGTTTGTGTAATTCAAGAAGCGAAAAAATACCTCATCATCTCAATACAAGAAGAACTCCAAATCTTAATCTACAAATATCCCATATATAGAAAATAGAGCATGTGAGAATACCTCAAGCTCAGAACCATCCGCAATACCCACAATGTTATCCAGGTCAGAATCTGAAATAGTCACCTCCTCATTGTCTGCTTCACTGACATCAAGAGATGACCTCCGGCATTTCTCCAAGGGTAATATTGGCACATGACCTCCAGAACTGTCCTGTTCAGTGGCATTACTGGCTATGATACAGTATAAACAAAAATGAAACACAGGTCGACAAATTTATTTCTCATACCTTGGAATCCAAGGGCCTTTTCCTAGTATAAAGATCCTCCGGAGTATATTCTGCCTGATTGCAAATAAACAAAAACTTGATTGAGAAGCTATAAAAATGTTTTTTGAAGATTGACCAGTTCAGTGTCCTAAATGGAGCACTAGAACACTCAATGACACCAAACTAGCACAAGGCTGTTATCGCAATTATTCCTTACTAATTAATGCAAGAGCTGAAAGAAATTCCTAGTTGAGAGAAACAACTACTTTCATAGGCATTTCGTGCTAAATCATAAACATTTTCTCATTATCATATAGCAAATCGTAATAAGAGTTGAATCATATTGTAATCATGAGATTTTTTATGATTTTCTTAAAAATTGAAAAAAAAAAATCTGCAAAATATAAATAAATCAAGAGAGAGAGAGAGAGAGAGAGAGAGAGAGAGAGAGAGGAGAGAGAGAGAGTCTCAATCATCAATCATCCATTTCCCATCAATATGCACCAAGTAATACCACCATACCATGATAGTGTTAGAGGACTCTTGTCTTCCCTTTATTTTTTGTTGTTCAAGAAATTTACCTTAAAAAACATACAAGAATCCTTTAAATAGTTTATGTTCTTTTTACCTATCTTAAGAGTAGAATCACATTGGAAAAGCAGCATTTGATCCTGTAGATCGGTAAAAAAAAAAAAAAGATATTTTGATTTCTAACCATCATTACCAAAATACATATAGGTCAGCATAATTGCAACCATTACATTATGACCATAATGGATAATACACAATGGTTATGGTGGTGACCTTTATGCAATACGGGGCCATAGTGCCCAGTTTGAAAAAAAAAAGGCACGAAACGGGCTGATACGAGTCCATATCGGAGTATATTCTGCCTGATTGATTGCAAATAAACAAAATTTTGATTGAGAAGCTATAAAAATGTTTTCTGAAGATTGACCAGTATAGTGTCCTAAATGGAGCACTAGAACACCCAAGGACACAAATCTAGCACAAGGCTGTTATCACAATTATCCCTTACTAATTAATGCAAGAGCTGAAAGAAATTCCTAGCTCAGAGAAACAACTACTTTCATAGGCATTTCATGCTAAATCATAAACACTTTCTCATTATCAATGTTGTCAAAATTATTATTATATAGAAAATCGTAATAAGAGTTGAATCATATCATAAATCGTGAGATTTTTTATGATTTCTTAAAATTTAAAAAAAAAAAATTCTGCAAAATATAAAATAAATAAATAAATAAAAAGAGAGAGAAAGTCATCGATCATCCATTTCCCATCAATAAGCACCAAGTAATACCACCATACCATGATAGTGTTAGAGGATTCTCGTCTTTCCTTTATTTTTTGTTGTTCAAGAAATTTATCTTAAAAAACATACAAGAAACCTTTACTAGTTTATGTACATTTTACCTATCTTAAGAGTAGAATCAGCATTTGATCCTATAGATCGGCGAGAAAACATATTTTGATTTCTAACCACCATTACCAAAATACATATAGATCAACATAATTGCGACCATCTATAAAAAAAATAAAAACATTCCAGATAAGTGCATATATGAAATTCAAGACCAGTTACGTTATGACCGTAATGGATATTACACAATGGTTATGGTGGTGACCTTTATGCAATACGTGGCCATAGTGTCCAATTTGATGGGGAAAAAAATGCCTGAAACGGGCTTATATGAGTCCGTAACAAATGGATATGGGTTCAATACAAGGCCGATACGTTTTTTTTTCCTTTAAAAAACAACCATTACAAGGCGATTACAGCCCACATCGTAACGACTATAAGGGTAGCCGTTATGGCCACCGTTACCGTTATTGAATACTATATCAATTTGGTGTTTCAACCAATTAAGAAGTAAGAGATCATAAGAAAATGCAAAATGATATAACGTTGAAGAAAATTTCCATCATGTATTCTCTTATAAAGAACATAATAAAGTAATTGACCTCTTCTAAACAATTCTTAAAGGCCCCACATAGAAGTGTTTGAAAATGTGTTTTTAAGACGAATATAAGCTACTCTTTAGACTAAACTATAAGAAGTGTGCCTTTGTTGTGACTTCAATAAAGTGATTAGGATTTATTTATAGTTAGCTATAGGGGCATGGAAGTCAACCCTTCTAAGATCAAGGCAATTTAGGAAATGCTTGCACCTAAAAATGTTAAAGAAGTTCGAAGTTTGCAAGCGATGGTGGATTGATTTCTATGAGGTTTAGCAGAAAATGAAAGCCAAGTAAAGCTTAAAGTAGAAGAGAACAAGTATAATCTAAATTGTAAATCGGGATTTGAATCATAAATAGTCGGATTCAAATTGTAGAATTGTAGGATTCATCTAAAAGGCATTCAAGGTGGGATTCAAATCATTTTGCTTAAGATTCGACTCGAATCGTAAATTGTGGATTTTGACAACATTACTTATTATATATAAATAAGAACTCTAGTATTAGGTAATCAAATACTTTACACTTGATGATATTATCGATAATATTGGTCGATATTCTTTGCATCGCAGGTCAACAATACAAATATAGGGTGGAATATAAATACACACACACACACACACACACACACACGCACGCACGCACACACACGCACGCACGCACACACACACACACACACACACACACACACACACACACACTATATTGGTTAATATTATCAACAATATCATCAATATCTCGAGATGCACAACAAGATATTACCCACGTACCTTCACAGAAAAATGTAGAGTATCAATGGTAATGTCAATATTCACTTCAAAAAATAAAAAAAAAAAAATCGATGGTAATATCAACATTATCATCGATATCAATAGAACGTGTGTAATACCTACGAAGTTTGTAAGAAAATAAAAAAATAAAAATAAAAATAAAAATCAGAAAACAAAAAGAAAAAATTTTGAATATTTTTTAGGCAATCTCTTCCTAGGGCTATTAACTCCTCTTGAATTTTTTTAATCAAATCTAAAATTTGAGGGAGAAATCACAATTCAAGGGTAGAAACGACATGAAACACCAAGGCGAGAAAAAATAAGAAACAATTTATTTAGACATTTTAGCATTGATTGTAATAGAAATCCATGTCTATCATTATTCTCATGCATTGACATAAATTTGAGTCAAGAAAACAAATTTTGAGTGGTGGAAAATGGAGAAATCCTAATTTCTTCCATTTTCACCTTTTAAAATGAGCAATAGTACTGTGGCCAACAGGTAGGGGCGGAGATAATGAATTTGAGCCACATCGTAACCAGTGCTCGAAATATCGGTATCGTGTTACGTATCGCACCCTTGGGATACGAATACGTATTGGTTATCGCATGGGATATATCGGTTGTATCGCGTAATGTATCGTTGTTGTTGGAAACATGGGGAAACATTGGAAATTGGTCGAATTTTTCAATGAAATTTTAGTGATTGTTAAAAAAGACATCAATACACACTTACAAATCAAAACATTACCAAAAAACAAGTATACATAATAGGTTTTCTTTGTATGGGGTCCTAATCTATGGGTTGTCTAACTGAATTGATGCAAGTATATTCAAAGTTTACTCATATAATTTATAAATGTAAGAAGACATGTGGAAACACAAACAATACATTTAAAAGCAAAAGAAGAATCACTAGATCAGGTTACATACATGTTTTATGTTTGGACATAAAGATTGCAACCGATTTGTGAGAAATTGGGAAAATTTTGATTTTTTTCAATTTTCCGCAACTCGGTCATTCTCCTCCAAATCTCGAAATCGAAGCTCCCAATCCATGATTTTTCATGCAAAACATGAAAAATCATTGATTTGTAACAATTTGACACTGATTTAACATAATTTACAAAAGAAGAAAAAAATGATCGGAAATAAAAAATGCTCACCGGATCAAACATGTGGGATATATCCCACTACTTCTGTGTTTCGTATCGCATAGGCGGGATACAAGATATATCGGCCGATATCGTCGATATTTAAAACATTGATCGTAACTCAATGTGGGTTCGAGGCAAAAGTATATTTTTTTGTTCTAGTTAGTTATTTATGTACTTTTTGTGTTTCATTACTTGTATTGTATGACATTTGAACAATATGAACTCATTTTGAATATAATTGCATTGCTTTCGTCCAACAGTGCATGGTTTAGTACCCTATAAAATATATTTGCTTTTTGTAATATTCTACGTCCTAAGTGTGTAAATATGTGCCTGTTAACATCTCCCAAAGTAAACAAGTATAGTTTTGACGATATCAATACATGCCTCTATATTCCAAGTCATAGATACATGTAATGATAATGATACTCACTACTTGACACCCATAATACGATGATAAGATAGTTCTAAATTGCCAATTGTCTCCGCCCACAACCTCCAACCTAAGACTACCGGCATGAAAGCTATAGTAGCTCCCGACTCCCAAGCAAAGGCTGACAAACCTCCATCAGGACCAAGGTTAATTGGATTGCAAGTCACTCTAGCATGCGGAATGGAAGAGGGTACACAATACGCCAAATGGAGGGTATGTTCCTAGATAAGGACTACCTCTAATACATTGTGTGGTATACCAGGGGGTCAAGTCTACAAACTATTAATTATGCACAATATAGTTATATAGATAATTTGATACTTTAATTTATCAATGAAATAATGAATGACATTATTATAGATCCTACATGCGTAGTATGCTCACTATTGCATAAATCAAATTATCAACCTCTAGAAGGTCTACGACCACATTGATTGGGGGTTTCTTGACATATGTTGGGTAAGATCGGATGTGGTAGCAAATGGATTCAATGGATTCAAGAACGTATGTCCTCAGCATGTTTCTCAGTTTTGGTTACCAGATCGCCCAAAGTTTTTTTTTTTTTTTTAAGCTTTAAGGGGATTTAAGGTAGGGGGATCCGCTTTCGCCATTTTTGTTCGTAGTGGTAGTGGAAACCCTCAACAAAATGTTATCAAAGGGCCAAGAGGCAGGCCTCATTTCCGAATTCAAAGGTTCACGAAAAGGGGTTAGGATATATCACTTACAATAAGCAGGTGATACAATTCTATTTTGTGATGTGGAGTTGTCAATGGTTGACAATCTAAGGAAAATTTTGGGGCGCTATGAGGAAGTCTCCTGTCTAAAGATAAATGCTAGTAAAAGAAAGATGCTAGGCATTGACTTATCCAATGAGGAAGTCCGGGAGTTCGCAAATGTCGTTGGTTGTAGACAGTGTTTGAAGTATCGGTATCGCTACAAGTTTCGTTGGCTAGGGATACAGAAACAATATCGATATCGCCAATAATATCGCTGATAACCATAAATGCGGGGAAACATGGGAAAAACAATGGAATTTTCAACGAAACTTCAGGAGATGTTAAAATGTACATATTTGCATATTTAGAAATTAAAAAACAATTGCAAAAAGAATGCATATATAACAAGTTTCCATTTAATGGGGCCTTAAAAGCATGTGTTGTTGTAATAAATCAGTCCAACCATCCCATCCAACCTATTAAACCATCAAACCTTTCATCCAAAAATCTATCAATATTGCAAAATATCAACAACACATGATATTTCACGAAGAAATCATCAAGAATTGGAAAGGAAACAAAAGATTGTGGTCTCAATATCGCGCATGTTGCGATATTGATAATATCGAGATATTATTAATATTATCAATGACAAATTAAACACTACATACAACCATGTGCCCATGAAAAAAAAAAATTGAAAAAAAAAAATTCTAATAAATAAAATTCTAATGATATCAACATGTTGGCGATATTATTGAAATATTGTCGTTACACTTATGATACAAGCATTGCCTAGAATTTACATAGTCAAAAATACTGGCGATACATTGGCGATATTGATGCATTGGCAATACAAGCGACACCTAGAATTTACATAGTTGAAAATATTGACAATTACATTAGCGATATTGATACGTTGGCGATACTTAGCGATACTTTGCAAATACCTAGAATTTCTAATACTACTAGTGTTATCGGTATCACTACCAGTGTTATCAGTATTATTGAGCTAGATATAAAGATAATATCAGAGATATTTCGATAATATCGGAGATAATTCGAACATTGGTTGTATCCACACCATCCATTCATTTTACGAGGTCATTTCATGGCATGGGCCCAAAAAATGGGGTAGATCTAGAGCTTACATGGACGACACCATGGAAAGCAGTGGGGACAATGACGCCCACCGTTGAAACCTTCCTAGGGCCCATCATGATGTTTATTTGCCATCCAATCTATTCATAAGGTCACACAGGCCTGGATGAAGGGAAAACACAAATATGAGCTTGATCCAAAACTTTTGTGGCCGTCAAGAAGTTTTCAATGGTTGGCCTTCAATCCCCATTAGTTTCTGTGGTGTGGTCCACTATGCTTTGGATATGCCTGATTTTTGGGCCTGTGGCCTAAAATGATCTTGAAAAATGGATGGACGGTGTGGATATAGCTCATACATCATGGTGGGACCCACAAAACTTGCTAACATGAACACCGCCTTTTGCTAGATTCGCGAGCGATACAGACGCGGTAGATGTCCAATTCCTCACTACAGCATGTGATTCTGAGAGGGATTTCTCATATCCTTCCCAAGGAAATGCACATTTTCCAAAGCATATAAAGGTAATACCTATTGGAGGAAACAAACAGCATATGGGTTTAAACAATGGGATTTTCCAATTCAATACCAACCAAACAGGCCCTTACTGCTCGTGTTTTTCTGTTTGTTTGTTTCTGTTTTTCCATCTTTTTTCTTTTGGTTGTTGCCCAATAGTATTCTTCATCTTTCAAAAAGAACTTAACCAAAATTTATGCTTTTTTATTATTATTTGACTATGAGATGGTGGATACTCATTAGTAGAGCTATACACGAGCAAAGTATACTCGTTAACTCGCTCGACTCGACTCGGAAATAGTCGACTCGACTCGGCTCGGCTCGAAATGAGTTCGAGCCGAGCACGAGTTGATTTTTGGTGCTCGAATTAAGTTCGAGCCGAGCATGAGCTTGACCCTGCTCGACTTGGCTCGACTCGAATAGTACTCGAAATCGACTCGACTCGGCTCGACTCGGTACTTGACCAAGGGTATATATACCCCAAAACAAAAAACCCTAAGGAGAGAACTTGACATGCACGAAAAGCCAACAGTCTCTGCAGACCCAAGGAGAGAAGACAAGAGAGCCATTTCCCAGTCAACACCCTTCAAAGGCCATCCATCCTTCCTTCCACGAAATTCCCTTATCCCATCCATCCCAAAACCCTTATAAAACCCTTATTTCTTTCCAGAAGAAAAATCAAATCTATTGGATTCCGCAAACGATCCAGGAGCTTTAGAAAGACAACCTCTGATATATTTCTTTTTTCCAGCTTCCTCTTTTAAGGCCTTCCCTTTACAGCTGCTTTCCATATATCATTGAAGTCTTGAATTTTAGTTTCATTTGGATTCCATCCCTCCATCAGAAATAACCGCCCCAGATCGCATTAAAGAAGAATCCAGAGATCCGGAAATGGTTTGGCTTTTTTGGTTCTTGGGCTTCCAACGCTGAGATTTTCAGAGCTTTGTTTTTTTATTCTTCTGTTTTGGGATGGATGGATCGCAGGGTTCGAAAACTCATACTCGAAACATGCTCGAACTCGAACTCGACTCGAAAACTCTGCTCGAACTCGGACGAGTTGAGCATGAGTTGGGCATCCGAGCTCGAAGGCCAAGCTGAGCCGAGTACGAGCTGTGTCTGGCAGTGCGAGCCGAGCACGAGCTGAGCAATACTCGGCTCGGCTCGACTCGTGTACAACTCTACTCATTGGACGAACAAAAATGAAATATCCAATTGTCTTATTTCAAGAAACAAATCTCAGCAAATCAGAGGTTAAGACTGTTTAATCAATCTGATTTTTGGACCATAACTTGGCAATTATTTCCATAATTTAGTCAGTTTACTTAATATACACCTTGAGTACCATTTCTTAGTGCCTGTCCATCAATCATCATCAATAGCCAGAGTATCAAATATCTCCCATTTGCTAAAGTAGTTTCCAAATTCTTATTAAAGGCTATCAAAATTACTTTAAGGATATTTTCATGTTTTCACAGGAAAACATTTTTATAATTTTAAAAGGAGCATGAAAAATAGAAGCAATCGGCTTTAAGATTGGTCTGTGTGTGTATGAGTTTGTGAGCGTGTGTGTACAGATAGATACGAAAGAAATGATCTAGCATGATAAGTGTATGGAACATTCTAATTGCACGTGAACACATTGGCATCCGCATCACCTATTTAGAGTGTCCGTTAGGTCCAGTCCACTCTTTTTTCACTTTTGTGCAAAAATCACAACAATCTGATGGTCTTAAACATCTGTGGGTGGACTTCAACTTCTACAAATGATCTCATCCATCTATTTTTGCACGCCGCTGATTAGACATTTTGATTACAATCGGTATGATTCTTTCAAGGCTGCCTACAAAGAGTGAATTGCACCTAACGGACAGTCCAAATAGGCAAATAGGCTATATGGATGCTCACCAATACACATGCAACTACGTGCATGGGAAGCTTTCCATACAGAGCAAACTAGATCATTTCCCTATAACAATCATATTAGAAAAACACCCTTGATACGCTAAATGGGCCAGGTTGGGCAGGCTTTTATCCACAGCCGGAGCCCTGCCCAATTAACAAACAGGCTTGAGTTTTGGGTCCAGGCCCACCCTAAGGCCTGATGTGCCAACTCAAGGCCGGCCCAAAGCACACCAAACCCAAGTGGACCAGCCCCAAAGCCCGACAGGCCAACCTGGACCATTGACAACCCTAATCATGAGAGAGAACCACGTGAGAGACTTAAACCCATTCTAAATGGCCAGTTCCCCTGCATATCACAATTGAATCACCAACTGTCCATGAATACCTTGGTTCTTATACTTGAGATAACTCCGCCAAAACTTAACAGCTGAACTGAGCTCAATCCCATGAGGCACAGCCATAACAACTATCCCCCAGCTTCAAATACGTGAATATCTCCCGCATCAAGTCCATGATGTCATGGGTTTGAGTGCCCATTCTGGTGAAATCCCATTGTGGTGTAAGTGTTCGGGTGTGTGTGGGGTGTGAATACGTGTGTAAAAACTTTTTTTTTTTTAAAGTCCATGATGTGCACACCATGGAGAATATGCTGAACCAAGACTTAAACAACTCAATAAGTTAGCCAAGAAGCATATATAGGAAACTCAAACGTAACACCAATTTTCTTGCTGTTTCCCGGGTTCTGTCGACCTTCTCCTTAAAGCCTGGCACGGAATCAAGTTTGGGAAGAAGAAGACCAGGATTTGGAGAATGGCTCTCCTCGCCATTTGGTGGTCTGTCTGGGTGGAACGCAACAACAGATGCTTCCGGAACAGCTCCAGTCCAGCTGAGGCTGTAGCTTCTAAAGCTAAACGTCTCGTGATTGAATGGGCCTCGAATATTTCTTTCTTAAAGGACAAAGATCTCTTATTCCTAGGAGCTTAACGCCTTCTCCATCTCAGCAATCTGTTTTTCTCGTTCTTCCTGTTGCAGCTTTAGTTTTTCTGCTACTTTTCTTTGTTTTGTTTGGTTGTTTTGTTCTGTTCTTTGCTTTCTCTTAATATACTTCAGTTACCTTTCAAAAAAAAAACACCATGCACAAAAACACTTTTTTTCCCGGAATGGCAAGCATGAAGAGACTTTTCAATTTACCATTTCAAGCAAATGAATGCCTCCCTGATGTTCACAGTAACTTTGTTTTGCCACATAAGCTCATTTGAATTGACAACCTCAAGTTTGCAAAATAGTACAATCCACTAGAGAAAGGTTCTGGATGTGTTACATACTATGTCCATCTAAGAATGTTGCAAAACAAAACAACCTAATTTGCTAGACTATGCCTAAACATGGAAATCCAAGCTATGAATAATAACAATTTGAATTACGTGCAACATCTGTCTTCGCTCCCTCCTTAAGACAAAAATGCAACATTGCAGATTACATTATTGCCTGGGATCAGAAACACAACAAATCACTATCATGAACACAACAAATCATGATAGATGGCATTTTACCATTGTTTGTCATCTAGTGCAAAGCAAGGCCAGCAAGCAAAAAAGAAGCCAAACTGCAAAGCATTAGTTCTTTCTCATAGGTAAAGAATAATTTTTACTATATAGATCAAAAGATATAACAATATCTGTCAAGATGGTGGATATGAAGAACCAATATAAAGCAAAAGGCTATAGAATCTTCAGGAAGGTAAACCGGAAGAATAAAACACGCACCAAACAATCATAAGATGGTAACTCACTTTCTTAAAAGGGGTCAATCCAATCAATTTGAACAAGGTTGGAAGTGGATGAACAACTGAATCCTCAGTGAAATGACGGGCTGACTTCAGTGAAATCTGGTGGCAGGTATGGAACATAGAACTATTGATGTATACACTGTAGGATACATAAAACAAGGAATCAAGATAAAATCACCCATAAAACGAAAATATCAAGATGCTATGACATTCCAGAAATTGATGACTTTATGTTCTGGGACAAATGGCTTCTTTTCAAAATATTTACCTTAAGCATACCTGACAAGCAAAAGAATTGTGTCCATGATACTGAGGACATCCGGGCAGCATTTACAGTATCCCTCAATTCGGACCTTCCTGGACTTTACTAGTGGCAAAAGGCAGCGGGCCCACTCATTTGGAATGCGGCCAATCTGTAAACAGATTTTTTTTTAAAAGTTCACAAACAGATTAAAATTCAGACAAACGGGCAATTGATCAAAACAAAACCTAACCTCAGCGTAGTGCATTAAATCATATGGTCCAATGCACTCAAATTGGGTATGTGGCATGACAATTCATGGTGAGGACAGATCATCTGGTGGGTCCCACCATGGAGTCGTGGATGGACAATTGTCTGCAAATTGCACGAATTGGCAATCCTCCCACCCAACCCATTCAATTCGATCACTGTTTTAAATATGAGAAGCCCAAGTGAGCTAACTTTGTTCTAGCTTAGAGGTGTCATGTAGATATAAAGAGTTGGCAGCTCTTATGTCCATGCTATGCAAATTAAATATGTCATGCATGATGTGGCAATGCAAATCCAAGAGGTGTACAATAAGCAACCTATGCATCCTTAAGATACGACACCATTGTTAAACTGGAGTAGCTTAGAAACAAGCTTGAATATCTTGTGTGTGTGCATGTGAGAAGGTCTCGAGTACAACCAGTTGGACTATAAGTTAAGATCCACCCAATGGATAACTTCCAATTGTTCATGTGTGCACGGCATCAAACCAATCCACTGGGTTGGCCCCATAATAAGGATCACCTTGTGCAAAAATTTATCATGTCAACATATCTACTCATTGATTGGACTAGACTTGTATTTTGCTATTTATCAATGTCAATGGTTGTACGTGGTATTCATGGTCTAGCTCACCGGATGAGTAGTTAGGCAGATTTTTGCACTAAGTGATCCTCATAGTGAAGCCTGCCTATTGGAAGGGTTGATCTCCCATGAACTTAATAAGCTGGAACTTAATAAACTGTTCATGTGCTGAGTGCACAAGCGCTCATGCATGTGCAATGAAGCACATGTACAAGCTACACATGTGCCAGCATAGCACAAGTACAAGATCCAATCCATCCATCAGGTTGATCCGACCTTGAACATGTTGGAAATCTGGTCCACTCAGCATGTGAACTCCAATATTGCAAACTCCAGTCAAGTTTCAGAGGCATACATTTGTTTTGCAAATTGTGGCTCGTCTACAGGTGGATCAACCTAATTCTTAGACTAGGGCATCAATATAGTGTTGTTCTAATAAGTGGATCAGATATATGCATACATATATATTCATACATGCGTCCAAATATATACTCGCACACATATATACATACATATATATACTCATATATACATGTATATACATATATGTATATACATGCAAGGAGAGATATATAAAGTAATGGTCTCCTACGAGCAATGCTGCAGGAGACCATTCGTGAGAACAAAGGGCATGGCCCGCCATGATGCCCCACCAAGTTGTGCATGCCCCACCATGACCAACAGGCGTGTCACCCACATTAGGCACAGGGCCTAAAAACCAAGCTGATTTGTGATTCAGGTAGCCACATTAAGGGAAAAAGGTGGGAGGTGAATGCCCACTCTTGAACTTTTAAGGGGGCCACCATAAGGTGCATGGGGCATCCACTCCAACCATTAGATGCATCGTCCACTGATCGGGCCCAAAAACCACATTGATCCACAATTCAAGTGGCCACACCAAGGGATAAGGTTGGGAGGGGAACACCCACCCTTGATTTTTTAGTGCCTCATCATGATGTGTATGTGAAATCCACTCAAGAGCGTCACCCCCATTTTAGGCCCAGGGCTTAAAGTCAAGCCCATCTAAGGTTCAAGCCAGCCATACCAAGGCAAACAGTTTGGATAGAGGAAATTCCTCTCTTCAATGTTCCCAATCACGTGGTCCACTTGAATCACGGATGGGCCTGATTTTTGGGCCCTGGGCCTAACATGGGGTGACGCACAAGATGGTCAAAGTGGATTTCACATGCACATCACAATATGCCCATAAATAGAGCTGTACACGAGTCGAGCCGAGCCGAGTATTGCCCAGCTCGTGCTCGGCTTGCACTGCCCGAGTCCCAACTCGTACTCGGTTCGGCTCGCGCTTCGAGCGCAGATGCCCAGCTCGTGCTCAGCTCGTCCAAGTTCGAGCAGATATCGAGCCGAGCCGAGCCGAGCCGAGTCCGAGTGAATGGTCTGACGTACCATTGAATACATAATCAAAACACACACACACACACACACACACAAAAAGGTCGAAAACGAGTTCCTACAGAAATCGAATCCAGAATATTCAAGGACGAAGGTCTCAAATCGAAGGTATTAGGTACTTACCGGGCGAGCTGCAGCAGGAACGACCGGCACCGTGCGTGCAGGGCAGGGACAAGCTGCGGCACCGAGCGAGTGCAGGGATGGGCTGAGAGAAGGTAGGAGCGCTAGGGAGGAAGGGCGCTAGGTTTTTTTTTTTTTTTTTTTAAAGGGTTTGGGGATTTTTATTTTTATTTTTTTGAACGGGCTGAGAGAGGGTAGGGCTGTAGGGGCGCTAGGAAAGGGACGGGCAGGGTGGGTGAGTAGCTTAGGGTTTTTTTTTTTTTTGGGTATATATATACCCCTGGTCGAGTACCAAGTCAAGTCCGAGTCGAGTCGAGCCGAGTCGGGTCGATTTCGAGTATTACTCGAGTCGAGCCGAGTCGAGCAGGGTCAAGCTCGTGCTCAGCTCGAAATGATTTCGAGCACCAAAAATCCGCTTGTACTCGGCTCTAACTCATTTCAAGCCAAGTCGAGTCAAGTTTTTCCGAGTCAAGTCGAGCGAGTTAACGAGTATACTCTACTCGTGTACAGCTCTACCCATAAGAAGCAAGATTTCCTATAGTCCTAAGATGATGAGAGAAAACCAGAGTGATATTATGAGAAGCATAGAAAAAATGACGAAACAATTTAGACAATTTGGTAGGTAGATGAGTGAGATAAATGGCAGGTTATCTACCATAAAAGAATTTGATAGGGTTTGAGGAATAATTCTGGCCCTCAAGTAACCAGGCCCTAGGGAAAATATTGTTGAATATGTGGAGTCAAGGAATGATTCAAAAGTCAAGAAGAGAAGATACTAATTGTGGATACGAGTATGAGAGATACCAAGGGTACCAAACTACCAATAGCCTCGATACCCTCAGCAAATACCACAAGCACACATGGCCCCTCACCATGATTATCCTGATTATGCTTAATTTCCTTGCACAGAATACCCAACAAAGCACATTAAGGTTGTAGTTGAAGATTGTGCTAGTGACCTTGATGCACATGCTGCCATTGATTGCTACAATCATCAGGAATTTATTTCTAGTGCCAGATGACTGACAAAGTCAAGCTACAATCTGTAAATATGAAACTTAAAGGGTTCGCATTGAATTGGACTTATGTTGAAGCTACATTGAGACATAGTGGACTTCCTCCCATTTTGACTTGGAAGGAAATGAAGGCCAGGCTGAAAAGACGATTCCTACCCTCGAATTAAGAGAAGGTCATGTTACAATGTTTTCTTCCATTGCGACAGAGAATTTACCTTGAAGAAGATACACAGAAATAATATAATCTAATAGTTTGATGCAAATCACTCAAGACAATGCAACGAGTTGCCTGATGCTGCAATCGATTAAAACTAAAGATCCAGCGGAAGATGGTAGCCATAAAGCCAAATAGAATGGACGAGGCTTATCAGATTGCTCGTCAAGCTCAGGAATACCATAGCGAGGAGGCCATCAAACACAAAACTGAGGGATATCAGATATCAGTCACCAGGTACTACTTTCAGTAGCATACCACCTTTAGCAACAGTACCACATTTGAAGAGAGACTGCGTACCACCAATGGTGATAACAAAAAGTCCATGTTCACTCCAAGTCTTAAGGCAGCATGAGAACTAGGTGAGATATCGAAAAGAGAGTACCGCACTATTACATGTTTAAGTGCAGATATAAAGGACATGTCTCAGCTTTATGTCCTTCTAACAACGTTAGATATTATAATGAGCCCATTGAGGAGGAAAATCTAGGGGATGAGGACGTAACCTTACTGATAGCGACAAGATCACATTGGAGGGACTGAATGAAGAACCTATGCATTTGTGGTTCATTGAGTTGAGGCAGATACTAAGGAATAGAAGAAATTTGGTTGTGCACCAGTGTTTTCCATACACAGGTGTTTTGTGAAGGAAAGAATATCAAGAGTATCATCGATAATGGCAGCAACATAAATATAATGTCATCGAGAATGGCCGCTCAATTGAAGTTCTGAACAGGAAAGTACCCCAACATTTACGGTTTGCTTGGTTGAGTGATCAACCATAATGTTTGGTAACTTATTCATGGGGCCACACTACATAAAATCCGTTTGGTGTGAAGTTCCTCCAATGCAGGTTTGTCATGTGTTGTTGGGATATCCGTGGTTGTACGATCACCATGTGCAATATGGTGGGTTCACCAACACTTCCATGCCTATGCCAGAGAGGAAAGAGATAATCCTCAAGCCAACAAGGGAGAATATTCCATGGGAAGACTGAAGGACATCAGAGAGTAAAGGAAAAATGTAAAGACCATCAAGGAACGGAAGAAAGTGAATAAAAGGAAAGTGTCCCTGGATATTATACATACCCAAGCACACAAGAGGAAGAGAATGCTTGAATCAGTCAACGCAACACATGGGCAACTTGGGACGTCTAAATCAGCAAATTCCCTCAAGGCAACTAAGGACATGCTATGGCAATGCTTCAAATTCAGAGACCAACACCAACTTCAAGCTCACGGACGAGTTTCTCAAAGCCGGAGCGAAGCGATGCAATCAAAGTCCAGCCATCATCATCATCATAATCATCTAAGCCTTATCAAAGTCTATGTGTGAATTGTCTCCAAGGTGGGCCCATCTGTCCACACATGTATCCAATCTCTTTAAGAATAGTTTTCATGCCCATGTGTGTGATATTTTATGCATAGTAGGGTTATGTCCTATTGTGTGGATTATGTTCATGCATTTTAGGAAAGTCCAACTGGTGTACAATTTTAGAAAGTCCAACTGGTGGACAATTTGAGGAAAGTGGAGTTTGAGTCCCTTTAGGGCGTGTTTGGCCGGGTGGATTGGAAGGGATTGAATGGTATTAGGGTGGACGGCATGGATTTCAAGGTAATTAATGCAGGGGCATTTTCACATTAGGCTCGAGTGGGGTCGCTTGTGGGATGCAGGGTCACACTAGGGGTGGGTGCGGCCCATGGAGAAGGTCTCGTGTTTAAGACTCCTCACCAAAGGTGATTAATGCGCATTTCACTCCGGGCTCGAGTGGGGTAGTCCGTGGGATGTGGGGACACACTTGAGGTGGGCGGCCCATGTGATTTGGGGCCCACGAAACGGGTTTGGCCAAGGTCCTAAAACTCATGAGATGTGGGGTCTGGGCTATGAGATAAAGGGATTAATTCTCCATACTCTAACAGTTCGAATTTTTAGAGCGAGTAGTTAATTGTCCTGCATCAGTAATGATGGCTGCGTCAGTGGATTGGTGCAAGATCCATGGGATTGCTATATCCCGGGATTGCTATATCGAGTCTGTTTGGCACGCCCGGCCAATCCCGGGATTAAACCTTCCCATCCCTTCCAATCCCTCGAAATAAACACATCCCAGGCAAATTTGAACGGATTAGGGTGGATTGGATGGGATTTAAAGGTGATGATGGTGTTGTCAGTGGATTGTCTTAAGATCCATGGGATTGTTATATCCCAGGATCAGATCACCAGTCTGTTTGGCACGCCCGGCCAATCCCGGGATTTAACTTCCAATCCCTTCCAATACCATCCAATCCCTTCCAATCCGCCCGGCCAAACAGGCCCTTATCTTTCTGCGTGTAGGCTTTAAATTTGGGCATAGCCCATTCACATGTTTATGGTTTTGATGATATAAACTTTTCAATAAAACAGTGGTGGTAGACATTATTAACTTCAAGGTAGCAGATTGAGAGGGTTATTGTTTGGTAGCAGTAAAGGGGAGGAAGAAAACTAGTATTGTTCTGAATCCTATGTATGAATCTAGTTTAATTTCTGGGTGTTCTTTGCTGAAGTTTTTGGTACATATTGATTTCTTTCAATCTAGTTGCATTATTGGCGCACTGACACAGGAGAACATGTAGCCTCCTGTGTGAAGAAGATTTGCAATGAAATAACGACTATGGATGCTGAGCTGAAGATTAGCAAATCCTAGATCCATAGAATCATCATCTGTGCATTGAGGCTAGAGTTTAATGGTTTCATTGAAGTATTTCGTGAGCGAACAACATTGTTGGAGTTGGAAAATCTTCTAATAAATCAAGACCCATTGGCAAATTTGTAATTCAGGTCTGATCAGACAACATATTTGCTTCCACCTTGGTGATTGCTAAAAGTAAATTTGGGAAAATTAGCCAATTGTACAGAAAAACTTCAAGATGTCATGCAGAGGCATCCAGAGTTGCTGGATAGAACAAGCACAAGGAGAGACTTGCAATGAAGAGTGAAAGGCTCTTTTTCTCTGAAAAAGGAGGAAGGTTGACTTTGTTTTTCTAAAGGTATTCCCAGTTTCCTACCTCAAAGTGCAAGCTTCATCAAGAACTCGGAGTATATAATATTTTGTAGAAATTGGTGCTTAGAATGCAATATCAAATGAGCTGGTAGAGGTACCATTTAGGTTGCATGAGCTGGCAACATAGGTATCCATGCTATACTGGTTAAACATGTCAAGCATGATATGGCAATGCAAATGCATGAGTTGCATCAATTAATGACTTTTCTCTTTTAGATATGATGCCTTTATTTAATATATGCAGTTTACAAATGAGATTTAGCATCCTATATATACCGATGGTCATTAATAGATTTAGATGAATGGCTGAGAGAAACTTTGGTTAAGGAATTGAAAGAGAGGGAGAGAGGGAGAGAGAGAGAGAGAGTTCTCTAGACTTGAAAGGGCATCTCCAGCCTCCACTTCTTTGATTGCAACTCCACTTCTTTGAGTGCAATTGCTATCCTACAAGAGAATTTCTGCATTCTCTTATGCTCTAGAGAGACCATGTTTAGACGTTCTCTCTTTGTGCAAAAGAATAGAATCTCTAAAGATGATAGTTAATTGCATAGACATCGTGGACACTCTTTTCGACCATCCATTTCGGAGGCCACCAATCAGATGGTTAAGATCATCCAATTAGTAATAGTTCTCTAAATTAGCCAATCCACAGTGAAAGCTGCCCAATGGACCATTGTCCCAAGTGTCCAATTTGAGTGCATGACTAGATAGGTGAGATAAATTAAATCAAACAGATAAACAGTAATGTTAGAAACTCCAACCTCTCCTGACTCTTTCGTTGAGAACCGCACAATTTCCGAGGAAGCAGACACAGAGCGCCCTCGGCCTGGAAATTTAGGCGAATTCAAGCGGTTTTCAGAAGGGAACGAAAAGATCACTCCTTCACTGGCCTTGAGTCTCCTCCCCTTGCAAGTAGACAGTCCAGCGAGTTCAGAGCTTCCGACAAACCACCAATCACTGTTGATTGAACTCGAAGGCTTGCTCTCGGGTTCAAGAACTACGACTTCACCATTGCTGGGACTTTTGAAATCTAATGACTGGCTCCAGTTCCCATCTTTGGCGGTTTTCACAGGTGATTTTGAATTCGAACTTGGAATGGGAGTGAGGGAGGATCCAGATGAGATTTCAATGGAGGGATTCTTCTGGGGAGTGGCACTTTCTCGTGTGGACATGTGAGGCATGTCAAAGATGATGTTGATCGCAGCGGTAACATCATTGTTCGCCAGGTGGAGAGCCCGGATTATGTCCATGTCCGAGAATTCTTGGCCGAGGACGGATCGGACGGACGAGATTAATTCATCTCTGACCTTGTTCCCCATCTGAGAACAAACCCTAACCCTAGAATTAATTCCAATGAGGGGAAGCAAGGGGATCGTCAGGACATCGGTATGGGGCCGGTTGCTAGAATCCGCCGTGGCGCAGGTTGAGGAATGTTAGGAGGCGAAAAGGCGCCTACCTTGAATATGAGTCTGATTTGAAATGGGAAAGTTAGAAGGGCCTTCAGACCTTGAGTTTGATGCGCCGGAGTGCGTTGGACTGACAGTGATGCTAGAATGCGCAGGGGTGCGTGCGATTGTGGATTTAGGGGGAGGGGAGCGGAGAAGTAGAAACCTTGGAGCTGAGGGTTTTGAGATGTAGAGAGAGGACGACTGTCACGCGTCTGTACGGAGAGAAAAAAGGCGCGAACGCCTTCTTATAGTTATATCTGCCGCGTAACAGTTCCCGCTCTCAATCTTTCTATAGAAGACATGCATTATTGGATCAGTAAACGTGCTTTTTCTTTTCGATTATAATTCTGATAGATGTGCTCAGATTGGGTAATCTAGACCGCTAGCCTGTTGATTTTTCTCTTCTTAGCCGTCTATTTGCAAGCAAGTAATCTAGACGGCAATGTGTCGACGGTAGCAGTTTGATTTCATGCCTGTAAACAGACGGCTAATAAGAAAAATGTAACAACGGTACACATTCAATTGTACAATGGCTCCAAGGTCGGTGGCCAGGATCTTTGCACACGTACAACCAGGGAGTAAGGCAATGAAGAGAGCGGATTAGGTGAGACCCCGGATCCACTGAGGTGGGTGGGACCCCGACTGTGGAGCTCAGTGATGTATGTGCCTTAAATCCACACCGTTCAACCATTTTCAAAGCTCATTTTAGTGCATGATCCAAAAATTCATGCATGCCCAAATCTTAGGTAGACCACACCACGGAAAACAGTCGTTATTGAATCCGGTCATTAAAACTTCGTGGAGGCCACTGGAATGTTTATTTGCCATCCTGCATGTCGATGAGGTCACAAAAATCTATAAGAAAGGACCCTACAAATATGATAAGATCACGAAGACGTATGGAAAGAGACCACACAAATAACAAAGATGTATATAAAATGTCCACACAAATATCATCTTGATGCAAAGCTTATGTTGCATATAAGAAGTTTTCAATGGTCAATTACTATTATTTCCTTTACTATGGTTCATCTTAGATTTGGATTTACTTTATTTCTTGAATCATGCCTTAAAATGAGTTTTCAATGCAGATCGACGGCATAGATGTAGTCACATACATCAAGGTCCTAGTGTCAAGGGTTCCACGCACCTCAATGGAACCAGGATCTTACCTAGTCCACACTTGGCAATGAATGGACAGAGAGTGAAAAAAGATAGATGATGAAGCAAAACAATAGACTTATATGTTACACATTCAACGGTGAAATACTCATCAACGCTTTTGAGTTTTGTGACTCACTTGAGTTTTAAGTCCGGTTGAATTTTCTAACCTACCATGAAAATGAGATGGGTTGAGATCAAAATCTGAACCACCCTTCACTCAATGCTACGAACTTCTGACGAACCATAGTCCTGCACAAAGGGGTGAGAAAAGGAGACCCTAGCTCAACCGGGGGACCCTCCAATGCCTAAGGCTATAGAATTTGGGTCTAAGTCGTGTAATATATAAAGAGGATGCGAGATATTGCATACCTGTTACAATGGGATCCTCTGTTATTTATACTTGTAGGTGGAGAGGATCACGTCCGTTAATCTCGGCACGATTTACTCAATCACGCAGATATTATAATCGTAGAGATATTATCCGCAATCTTTAGGTCGTATGGCGTATCGTGTCTTAATGACGTGTATCCTTAAGCGAGATCTTCGGTCATGTCCGCATTTAGGCTAACTTCCCAACTCGACACTCGGAGTATCCTCACTCAGGCTTGACCTCATCTTATCCAAACCTGAGGCCAAGTACTAACATTCGAAGTCAGTCAAATAATCCGCCTCAGGCTCAGACGTACACATGGCTCGGCTGTTCATTGAATGCCATCTTCATATGACGAGAACGGAGATGAGAGCTCGTCTCAGCCTGCTTATAGTTGTAATCCAAGGGTCGGCTTGCACTTGGTGCGATGCTCTCCTTCTGAGGCCTTAATAACTGATTTGGATAGCTCAGGACAACCATGCTTGTCCTTATTCAGATTTCCCCATACACAGAAGTCCCCTACTCTCTTGGTCCGAGCTCGGACTTGGAGAGTAAACGTCTGGGGAAATGGAACAACGCCTCCATGCCTCGACTCATGATGACCATTGGGATAACTGTAGTGCAATAACTACAACGATTGCACTTCGGATTCCTCGTGTTGTATAGTGGTTGCGTCTGTTTAGATCTCGACCTCTAGGTAGATGACACGTGGCGACGGTTACGATTCGCAATTGGCAGAACGAAGGAGACGGTGCCACGTGGCCATAGGGAGGCGAGAGACGGCGTGCACCATGAATAACATTTAATACTGAGACGACTCCTGTAACGCCCCGTGTTTTTAAAACCTGAGTATATGACTCATATCCCAAAAACCCGAGTATTAACCTTAAAGGATGGTCAAATTTGAGTATACATTTTTTTTAACTATCAGAATTAGAAATTGAGCGTAGGATGGACAAATCAACATAAAGGAAAGTTTGCATTTACATATAAAATATATAAGAGGTTGCTTATAATGACTTTTACAAACCAATGTCTCAATATAACAAATAAAGAAATTTACATGATTTAATATATGAAAAATGACAAAAGCATATAAACATAAGCCGCATGACCGCGCAACTCTTCTTAGCAATACGGTCGTGCATCCTTGGCTCTCGTATCCGGTTCTTCATCAGTCTGAACCTGAAAATCACTTAAGTCACCTGTGTTACCTATACGATTATATATTTGATTGATGAGTTGCCAACTCAGTGTAAATTTTTCTCAAGATTACACACTGCCGCATTAGGTAAGCATAGTTACAAAAACATAACAAGGCATACAAAACAATACATGATACAGTCTTATTAGATGCATAGATGCATGAATGCAATCATCGCCTCGGGGATGCTCATCCGTGCGGACAGTAGGCTTGTCACCCATGCAATCATTGACCTGAGAATGTTCATCCAGTCGAACAAAATACGTACATCACGTACGAAAGCGATAAACGTTGGTCTGTGTCATGTATACATGATTAGCCAAACCATTATTAGTCCAGCTACAATCAGTCAATTTAAATAAACTCAAGGTCACTACGAGGGGCTCGTCACCCATCGTAGGCCGACAGCTCGGGCATATGTCCCATACCACCATCCCTAGCTCATGAAACTATTTCCTTATGATGTTTAATTGTAACGCCCTGAAAATCGGGGGTCGAGCATAAGCTCTGCTCCCGAGTTCCAACGCATCACTTATGCAACATAGATAATGATGATTAAATGTTGTCCGCGTTAGTGCATTAAACATGAGTGAGATTACACCAAAACAGCATATCATACTCCAGAGACAGTTAAATTACGCAAGCGGAAGAACTGTGATATATATATATATATATAAAGTATATAAACTGTTGTAAGTCTCCAGAGTGTGAACATGTTACTAGGTTAAATAGATACATGTATACTTCCCAAAATGGACCAAAAATGAATATACATGTGTGATTCAAAAAGATAAAATAACAAGTGTAAGGGCATCTAATCAACATTCCAGAAGTCCCCGTCGATCAAGCCACGGCTCACATGAACCCGCCTGAAAACTGCATGAAAGAGAATGTCTCCTCGTCATCCTCATAGTCCGGCTCCGCCTCGTAGGCATCGCCTCCACCTGCAACTGAGACAAGGTCTGGTTGGTGTGTACAACACCGTCCCGTAACGTGGGAGTGAGTGATCAACTCAGTGGAACCATAAAGCAAAGGTTAACATGTTATCAATTCAGTCAAGCAGTAATGATAAAACAATACAATCAAACATCCCTAAGTACTCTGATTAATGCAAGAATGATATATATAAATGATGCAAGCCCTCGTCTGCACTCCCTCAACGATCTTCATCTAACGGTCACGCATGTCAATCACTTCCTCGGTGCTCTCTACTCAACGCCAAACGACACATGCAGTGTAGTGCATGAACGTGATTACCAAGTTCTTATTAGTCTTTTTCATACAGCAGGATTGAGAAGCTAAGGTACCGCCCTTTATATCATTAACCCAAACAATGATCCATCTAGGATGGTCAATCCTAGTTAATCACATACGATAGGCAAGTTCAGGTCACTACTACCAACGCCCTACCAACTGACAGTCTATTTTCGAAGGCTCGTCGCCAACCCGACTGGGGACTACAGTCAGGCTGCACCGGGGTAGGCCTATTTCATACTCGAGGTCACTACAAAGGGCTCGTCACCTGATCAGTGTAGGCCAATAGCTCGAATACAGTGTCCCATACCACCGTATTCGGCTCACGAGTTTGGGTTGCTCACTGGACACTATGGGGAAGCTCGTTGCCCCAGCGTAGGCCGACAGCTCGACCATGGTGTCTCATACCACCATGTCCGGCTCATGAGTCTTAGCGAATCGAGGTACCATGGTTAAATGAATTTTTCACTGGTAAGTTGGTACCTTAGATTCAAGCAGGAGCATCTATATATGGTAAACACACAATAGGCCAATCGGTTTATTAGACAAGTTCGATTGGTACGAGCGTGCACTGAATTAGCCAACAAGGTACCACTATCGATGATCACCATACGCCACGGATTCATCGAACGTGTCCAATGTGGCGAGACTAGTTCAACCACTTAACCAAGAATTGTTACCGATTGCCTAAACTACGTAGTAATATCAATCACACTTCAAACGATAGTATTCACAAGTAAAAATCAATAAAACCATGTGACAACCAAATCTACATATAAATTTCATTTAAGCAGTTTAACATACACATGTTACACATGTAACCACACATAGGCCTTTCATCCATAAATCGCAGAGTAGTAAGATAGATCACATAAAGGAAACTGTACCCATAGATAAGGGGATTGAGGATCTTATCTCAACACCCTCATTACATATTTTTAAACGAGCATTTTCTCATTCAGGCATTTTATCAAACACTTAGGCTACATATTTCAACATACATGTATTAGACTAGTTGTAACGTATATCCTGGCAAGCCCTTTTACAAAGGAGTTGCCAGATACACAACCAACATATATTCATAGTTAATAATCATGGCAAGCACAAATTCAAATTCCATATTCATTCAGACATTTTTACAAACACTTAGATACACACTATAACATACATAACGTATGTTGGCGAAAATAGGAATTAGGACAAATCCTTTCACCAAGGAGTTGTCACACGCATAACGGCCATATATTCACGACGAATAATCATGGCAACCGCGAATCCAAAAACCATACGTATTCAATTATTTCAACAAATACATTCATACGTATTCGTAAAGCGAAACAAACATCATGTTTGGCATGTGAAATGGCACCCATGTCAGCAATAAATCATTAACCGATATTGAAACGCTTGAAAACCATAACCTAAACGTATATAGTCCGCACCTTTCACTGGTAGACTCGTAACGAACTCAGTTTAGACACTAAGCCTTTGTCTATGGCATAACGGTCACATGTAACATGGAATAAGTGAGCTATTTCATCACTTACATTATTGAAAACCCTAAAATAGATTAGGGTTAGGTTTTCTTACCTACGAACGGAGTCAGAATCACCGGAATAGTGATGCAGACGCGGTAGTTAAGCCCGTGGAGCGATGAGATCGAATCCTAGGAACTCTCTCCCACTTTCTCTCTCTCTCCTTCTCTCTTTGCTCTCTTCTCTCTCCTAGGTTTTCCAAATTCGTATGGAATTAGAGAGAGAAGGTTTAAGCCCTTATATAGGCCCAGAACTGACCAGAATGGCCCAAGGGCCATGGTATACTTAGGTTATAGCTAAAATCCATCTATTTCGGCTCAACGGAGCACTTCTGGAGGCCCTCCTTCTACGTGCGGTCGGACTTAAGATCCCTGACATTGGATCTAGGTCGAGTTAAATTTTTGGTCCGATCGAATTTACAGATCGACCATGGTGGACCAGTTTCAGTTCAACGGTCACCGGTACTCGATCAGGGCCATAAGTGCACTGACATGTGTGGAAAATTTCTCCTGATCCGAGGGTGTATTTGGGTCAGATTCTGACGGTCTGAATCCTTATATTTGGCCCGCAAGCGACACGTCTCAGTTTACTTAAATCTGAGTTCAATTTCTAAAGGTATTCGCGTTTCTCACACACTTTGTTTCAGGATCAAGTTGTGCGTTTCCGGACACAGTCAGGCCATGATTTCTGAGATGGTTGTCAAGCTCAGCAAGGCGATCATAATCGTTTAGTTTCATGGTGATCGGACTTTCGATGCGCGGTCCAGGTCCGATACGAAGTTTTAACGCCCGAGAGCAACAGGGTAATGAGATTGATCCTAGATTATAGGGTAATATAGCATCAATGATTCTGCAAGTTTTGGGTCTTGCAGTTCGTATTTAAAGTGGTTCAAGCGAATTTCACAGCTAATCTAGTTTAACACTTAGTTAACTTCGTCTAATTTCTAAAGGATTTGGTCCTGAGTGATTTCTGCCTGAGGTGATACTCGGGTCTTTGTACGGATTTTTCCGGGACGTTACAATCTACCCCCCTTAAAGAAAAATTTCATCCCCGAAATTGTCTAAGGGTAGTAAGTAAAGGTTTTTAGGTTGGTTCTGTTGGTTTCAGGTTTATATACGTGTTAGGGTATATAACAATTATACTAGCCTAGTTCATATCGGTCTACCCCCCTTAAAAGTTTCTACCTTTGAGGTTTGAAGATAAATGTCCAAGTCATTATCATCATGCTAAGTGTCTGATGTTAAAGTTTACCTAAGGGTGGTATGTTCTACCATTTATGATTGGGCTAATACGGAAAGTCAGTTGTAGTAGGCTTGAACCCGATACGTCGATTGCTCGCCTGACCAGGGTAGACAACACATTATATCCCTTCCTAATCTTGATGGATCATGGTCTTTTACTCGATCAAAGCAGTGAGTCCTTTAGTAATCACCCAGGATTGAGAATTGAGTTAAGCCGCGAATGCCTCTTACGGATATGGTTCTGAAATTCCGAAATCTGATCATCCTAAGTATTTTAGGAGTATTATAATTCGCTAGGAGGTTCAAGCCTCATGTCTATAAGGTTGTCCTTCGGGTATTGTCCAATGAAAGCTCTTGTTTAACCTATGTTTAACTTGGTGGATAATAAGTCCTTCCATGATGCTCATAGTCAAAAGACTATACTAGAAGGGTTTTCAATCTCCTATTATTATATTTGTATGTCACCATTTCGATCATACGGCTAGGCGGTTATGAGCAGATTGCACTTCGATTACATTAACTTCGGGAGGGAATGAAGAGTTAAGAGTTCTAAAATATTTCAGAAGTTTGGGGTGTTAGCAACATAAGGCTACAGGGAAGGAAAGACGAGGGACATCTCCTCGACACGGTATGAACCTTGAATTTACAAGGGAAATAAGAAACTTATAATATTTTACTGTAGTTCGCTTCTAACATGAGCTTACGGAGTATTAACCTATGAAACTCAATCCTACCCGAGGGTCCTAATTTAATTGTACAAAAACAACTCAAAATATATATATCTTTACATATAATCACATTTAATCACAGGATAATTCCTAGTATGATTATAATAGACACCATCTACTAAACTTTAATATGAAAATATATGACCAGCCTATTGGCAACTCGAAGTTGTAGAATTTTTCCATTGTTAGGACTATTCTTTCATACGAATTGGTTTAATACTTGCACCCTATTGACGACTTCATTACTAACCTTCTAAGGAAGATTCAGCTCTTATTTAGTGACCTAACCTTACGTATAACCTGGATCAATTTCCTTCGACCACGGGCCAGTGGGTTATTAGTCCACCAGCTTCCGTCGCGCCTATGAGTGGGTAGACTATCCAATCAATACGCACCGCTCTTCTTCCTAAGCCTATCGGGCAATCCTTACAAAGTTTGGTAGTATCGGAGAAGGTCCTTGTCGCGATAAAGACTCTCAACACACCCATAGGGGTAGTGTCCAATCCCAAACACTTGACTGTGGAGCATGACACTATTAAAATAGTGGACCCAATGTCTACCAATAGGAATACAGGTGTACCTTGACCGCGGGCAGAGACCTCAAAGGTCAAAGGCGCTGTAGTTGTTGACTCAGGTGCTTCAGCTGTAAGTGCATGCACACGGACTTGTTGAGGATGGTTTGATTGCGCCGTCATAGGTCGTTGAGGTGACCCATTTCGGGGTACAGGTGGTCGGTAAAGTGGCTGTACTGGTGTGCAGAACGTAGAGGTGGAGTCGTTATATCACGTGCTGGCCGACGGTCGATCTTCTGAGGTGGCGTGATACCATTTTCTTTCATCTTGGTAAAACAGAAAGGGTCAATGTGTCCGCCTTTGTCGCAATATGTACACCAACATTTTGCTTGCCTTTGCTGGGTGGTAGAGCCATGGGCCTGGGAGGCAAGTCTACATGTGACCTCTTACCTAGGACTGGTCGGTCCTGTGATTCAGGTTGAGGCCTCGGGCCCATTGGTATACGTGTTTGAGAAATCCTGTCTCCATCTCACTCAACTCGTATAGACATGTTGACTAGCTCGACGTAATTGGGAATGCTAGCGCAACACGTCCGAGTGTGGATATCGAGCCGCAACCCATCAAAAAAATGCCGCATTTTCATCGGTTCATCTGCTAGTATCAAAGGGGCATATTTGGCCAACTCTGTAAATTTGTTCTCATACTCTGTCACAGTCATTTCTCCCTGTCGAAGGCGAAGAAACTCACTCTCCTCTTCATTACGGTAAGTGAGGGGGAAGTACTTCTCATGGAAGTGGGTCTCAAAGGCATCCCACGTCCACACGTGTCCTGTGGGAACTATTTGTAGTATGTTGTCTCACCATAAACTAGCCTCATTCTCGAACATATAGGTGGTTAGCTCAACTTGTTCTACCTCAGTGCAGTACAGTGGCTTCAACATCTTAGAGATAAGATCTATCCAGTACTCAGCCTCCTCGGGTCTGTGAGTACCCACAAAAGTGGGAGGACGGAAACACTGAAAGCGCTCAAAAAGTTCGTTGGTATTCATGTTCCCAGTAGGGTGCGTAAGTGATGCAGGCGGAACTACACTCATCTTCTGGGTAAGGGCCCCTGCTATGGTGGCGAAAAATTGTTGTTGCTGCTGCATCAAGAGCATCATCTGCTCCAAGCTATCAGTAGGAAGAGTCGACTAAGGCACGTGCGGCGTCGAGGTAGATGCACGATTCTGCTTGGGAACCGGTGGTACATAGGGTGTTGGTCCAGTGGTGGGACCAGTGGCCGGTTGTGAATCCGACATCGTCTCGAAGTCCGGGCCCAAGCTAGGGTCCGTATGACTACTGTTCAGGGGAGATACCCCATCAATCAACCCGTCAAGTGCAAGACGAGTCGCACTCCGAGGGGTCTTCAGAGGCATTCCCTATATACAACATAGGGTGCAACATGTGTGAGATTTAGCATACTCACACTCAACCACAGCATTCACACACAACTTAAAGAAACTTCATGCATTCCATTTATCAAAATTGTCACAATACATGAGATACATCGTTACATGAACCATGACAGAAGGTGCGTGTGAGCTAATACAATTAAGACTTCATACACTAAAACATACTACCAACTACCACACTACTAAGCCTATTGAGGCTACACACGGAAGCAAGCAAACAAAACAAAACAAACGACGACTACAAGCGCGACTAGTCGTCCGAGCCTGGTGATGGTGGAGGTGCACCCTTATCCTGCACATAGCACGGGACAACCCTCAGGGTGCGGGACACCTTCTTGAATTTTCGTTTCATGAAGGCCTCGGTCTCCTCAAGCTTGGCCTGGTTCGCTGCGATCTCCCGTCGCAGGGTGGCCTGACCCTCCTCAAGTCGAGCCAAGCGGGCGTCTATCGCAACCCTATCACTGTCACGGCTCTGTGTAGCAGGAGGAGAGCCCTCATCTGTATCCTAGGCCTCCTCTTCTTCCCTTTTCTACCCTTCCTCTTCTTCGCCTTCTTCGTCCGACTCGCCTTCTTCTTCTATCTCATCACCTTCTTCTTCACTCTCTGTCTTGTCCCCATACTGGTCAAGTCGGGCTTGACATTGCCGAGAGCCAATCCCCATGTTGTTAAGCGTAGCCTCATTGACGTAGTGGATCGGTGCAAAGCCATCCATGTTAAGTCTGTAGGCGAACTCTCGGGAAATCTTGCATATGAGTCGATTGAATGGGAGTGAAATGACCGTCCTAGTAGAGCGTGCAATCTGCACTATCTGTAGCAGTACAATCGTAGGCACGCACAGCTTCTCTCCCTGCCCAGCTCGGTACAGAAAGTCTACCATCAGGCGTGTGCACTCGCTGCGATTGCTTCACCTGGGATATACGTTGTACGTGAAGATGTGATGGAGCAGGCGGAAGTCGTTAGCATATTGTCACTGGGAGGCTATTTTTTGGATTCCAGTGGGCCAATTGGCCACAAAGGAATCACGTGCGATGATTTCTTTCACGCGTGGTCTTAAGGCTCTTCTCACTAGCATGGACGTCTCCAAGTGGCATTCCCATGAGTCGAGCTATTAAGCCCACATCAACCGTGGCATCCCGCCTTCCCACGAGAATTTTTGAACTGCAAAGGCTCCAACGTAGGCTCTCAAATATGGGCGTAGAAAGCTCGGACAGTGCCCTCGTATCTTTCATGAGACAACTCTGCCAGCAGACCCCTTTCAAGGGGAGCCTGAGGATCGAGGTCCCGCTTTGTCCGTATCTCTCAATCAACACTCAAACCTGCGGCGACGCCTCTTTGCTTCCTCTAACGGGTAGGGTAACTAGGCCTGACCTCATCCACAGAACTCTCTTCTTCTCCATGAGGGATAGAAGTGTGGAAATTGAAAACATGGCCACGACGAGCTCAAAAAGGGCCATTTGAGTGAGTTAACAATGGGGAATAAAATGAGTTGTTGGACTTCGGGGTATATGAGACACAAATGGGAGGTTTGTGCACTCAAATCGAAGGAAATGAGAGGGATGGAAGATGGAGTTTGCTGAAAACGGTGGAGGGATGTAAGCCTTGAAGGAAAAGGAGAAAATAAGAGAATAGAGGGGAGGGTTTGAGAGAAGAAATGGAGTTTTTGGAGAGAAAGAAGAGCTTGAAAGGGTGTGTGAGGGAAGAGGGGGAAAAATGGGTAGGAAAAGGGGGTCTCCAAGTGATTTGGTGGGCCCCACACGTGTCTAAGGGTCAGCCCGACAGGCCCGGCCGAACTCGACCGCGGTGCACCGCGGTAGGCGTGGCGCCGCCGTGGTCCTCTGGACCCGACGCGGCTCCGCCGCAGTAGGCAGTGGCCACCCCCATCCCGGAGTGCCGATAATGTACGGGGTCCACTATGGATCCCCCGAATAACACCGATTTGGCCCCGACTCCATTTTGAGTCGTTTCAGGCTCCCATATGCGTACATTCATATGTTTTCAATTTGTTGAGTGAGGGACCTGTGAAAGTTCCACCTAAACCCGTCGATTGACGGTCTAGAATGGTGTTGGGATCATTTCACATCGGAAAGCCTACGGGTCCGATTTCTATAGTCCGTTTCGGTTGATTTTGAAGTTTGGCGAAATGGGGAATCCTAAGTTTGTCTTTACGTTTTCTCCCATCCTCCTACGTCGAATTTGCGTCAGCGTACGTCGTATGACCATAACACAGGTCCAGTTTAATCTAAATCATGCTTTGATACCAAATTGTAACGCCTTGAAAATCGGGGGTTGAGCATAAGCTCCACTCCCGAGTTCCAACGCATCACTTATGCAACATAGATAATGATGATTAAATGTTGTCCGCGTTAGTGCATTAAACATGAGTGAGATTACACCAAAACAACATATCATACTCTAGAGACAGTTAAATTACGCAAGCGGAAGAACTGTGATAGATATATAAAGTATATAAACTGTTATAAGTCTCCAGAGTGTGAACATGTTACTAGGCTAAATAGGTACATGTATACTTCCCAAAATGGACCAAAAATGAATATACATGTGTGATTCAAAAGGACAAAATAGCAAGTGTAAGGGCATCTAATCAACGTCCCAGAAGTCCCTGTCGATCAGGCCATGACTCATATGAACCAGCCTGAAAACTGCATGAAAGAGAATGCCTCCTCGTCATCTCCATAGTCCGGCTCCGCCTCGTAGGCATCACCTACACCTGCAACTGAGACAGGGTCTGGTTGGTGTGTACAACACCGTCCCGTAATGTGAGAGTGAGTGATCAACTCAGTGGAACCATAAAGTAAAGGTTAACATGTTATCAATTCAGTCAAGCAGTAATGATAAAACAATACAATCAAACATTCCTAAGTACTCTGATTAATGCAGGAATGATATATATATAAATGATGCATGCCCTCGTCTGCACTCCCTCAGCGATCTTCATCTAACGGTCGCGCATGTCAATCACTTCCTCGGTGCTCTCTACTCAACGCCAAACAGCACATGCAGTGCGATGCATGAACGTGATTACCAAGTTCTTATTAGTCCTTTTCATATAGTAGGATTGGGAAGCTAAGGTACCGCCCTTTATATCATTAACCCAAACAATGATCCATCTAGGGTCATCAATCCTAGTTAATCACATACGATAGGCAAGTTTAGGTCACTACCACCAACGCCCTACCAACTGACAGTCTATTTTCGAAGGCTCGTCGCCAACCCGACTGGGGACTACAACTAGGCTGCACCAGGGTAGTCCTATTTCATACTCGAGGTCACTACAAAGGGCTCGTCACCTGATCAGTGTAGGCCGACAGCTCAAATACAGTGTCCCATACCACAGTATTCGGCTCACGAGTTTGGGTTGCTCACTGGACACTACGGGGAGGTTCGTCGCCCCAGCGTAGGCCAACAGCTCGACCACGGTATCCCATACTACCATGTCCGGCTCATGAGTCTTAGCGGATCGAGGTACTATAGTTAAATAGATTTTTCACTGGTAAGTTGGTACCTTAGATTCAAGCAGGAGCGTCCATACATGGTAAACACACAATAGGCCAATCGATTTATTAGACAAGTTCGACTGGTACGAGCGTACGCTAAATTAGCCGACAAGGTACCACTGTCGACAATCACCGTACGCCACGGATTCATAGAACGTGTCCAATGTGGCGAGACTAGTTCGGCTACTTAACCAGGAATTGTTATCAATTACCTGGACTATGTAGTAATCTTAATCACACTTCAAACGATAGTATTCACAAGTGAAAATCAATAACACTATGTGACAACCAAATCTACATATAAAATTCATTTGAGCATTTTAACATACACATGTTACACATGTAACCACACATAGGCCTTTCATCCATAAATCGCAGAGTTGTATGATAGATCACATGAAGGAAACTGTACCCATAGATAAGGGGATTGAGGATCTTATCTCACACCCTCATTACATACTTTTAAACGAGCATTTTCTCATTCAGGCATTTTATCAAACACTTAGGCTACACATTTCAACATACATGTATTAGACTAGTTGTAACGTATATCCTGGCAAGCCCTTTTACAAAGGAGTTGCCACATACACAACCAACATATATTCATAGTTAATAATCATAGCAAGCACAGATTCAAATTCCATATTCATTCAGACATTTTTACAAACACTTAGACCACACACTATAACATACATAACGTATGTTGGCGAAAATAGGAATTAGGACAAATCCTTTCACCAAGGAGTTGTCACACGCATAACGGCCATATATTCACGACGAATAATCATGGCAAACGCGAATCCAAAAACCATACGTATTCAATTATTTCAACAAATATATTCATACGTATTCATAAAGCGAAACAAACATCATGTTTGACATTTGAAATGGCATCCATGTCAGCAATAAATCATTAACCAACATTAAAAGGCTTGAAAACCATAACCTAAACGTATATAGTCCGCATCTTTCGCCGGTAGACTCGTAACGAACTCAGTTTAGACACTAAGCCATTGTCTACGACACAACGGTCGCCTGTAACATAAAATAGGTGAGCTATTTCATCACTTACATTATTGGAAACCCTAAAACAGATTAGGGTTAGGTTTTCTTACCTATGAACGGAGTCGGAATCGCCGAAATAGCGATGCAGACGCGGTAGTTAAGCCCGTGGAGTGATGGGATCGAATCCCAGGAACTCTCTCCCTCTTTCTCTCTCTCTCTCTCACTTTCTCTCTCTCTCTCTCTTTCTCTCTTTGCTCTCTTCTCTCTCCTAAGTTTTCCAAATTTGTATGAAATGAGAGAGAGAGAGGGTTTAAGCCCTTATATAGGCCCAGAACTGACCGGAATGGCCCAAGGCCATGGTATACTTAGGTTATAGCCAAAACCCATCTATTTCGGCTCAACAGAGTACTTCTGGAGGCCCCCCTTCTGCGTGCAGTCGGACTTAAGTTCCTTGGCATTGGATCTAGGTCGAGTTAAGTTTTCGGTCCGATTGGATTTACGGATCGACCGTGGCGGACCAGTTTCAGTTCAACAGTCACCGGTACTCGATCAGGGCCACAAGTGCACTGACATGTGTGGGAAATTTCTCCTGATCCGAGGGTGTATTTGGGTCAGATTTTGATGGTCTGAATCCTTATATTTGTCCCTCAAGCGACACGTCTCAGTTTACTTAAATTTGAGTTCAATTTCTAAAGGTATTCACGTTTCTCACACACTTTGTTCTGGGATCAAGTTGTGCATTTCTGGATACAGTCAGGCCTTGATTTCCAAGATGGTTGTCAAGCCCAGCAATGCAGTCATAATCGTTTAGTTTCGTGGTAATCAGACTTTCGGCGCGCTTTCCAGGTCCGATACAAAGTTTCAACGTGCTCCCGAGAGCAACAGGGTAATGAGATTGTTCCTAGATTATAAGGTAATATAGCGTCAATGATTCTGCAAGTTTTGGGTCTTGCAGTTCGTATTTAAAGTGGTTCAAGTGAATTTCACAGCTAATCTAGTTTAACACTTAGTTAATTTCGTCTAATTTCTAAAGGATTTGGTCCTGAATGATTTCTGCCTGAGGTGGTACTCGGGTCTTTATACGGATTTTTCTGGGACGTTACATTAATGGAAACCTGTCGACTAGTATCCAATCATATTACAGTATATGGGGCTTACCATCGCATGGTTACATAAAATAAATCGTAGATATAGGATAAACACAGAAACAAATCCACATAGGGCGAATATCAAAACTAAGTCGTATATGGTAAATATAAAAAATATGTAATAAAGGACCATCCTTAAAACCACATAGACCCAGCCATGGATGGTAGGCCCACATCAATATCCAATTTAACCTATCATTCAAGTAACCACTAGATCGAAAGCCCATTATAAACACTATCAGTCAAGTTATATCGTTGTACATTTATAGGTGGGGGTTTCCCACAGATGTACCAGTTTAAGTTCCATAAGCAATCCATAGGTAATCAGCATGTATAAGGAGATATGCAAGATAAATATTAAGCATGTAGTCTAGCAATTCAAATCCAACAATTTACACATGTGATTATAGAATGAAGGTATCAATTATCAATTGTAATTAAAATAGAAACTACTACTTGAGCTAATGGGAAAATGGAAAGGTCAAGGGGAAGAAATCATCACCTTATAGTTCGCATCGCCTACCAGCATCGCTGGGGAATGCGCATTCCCTTATAATCGAATCCTACCATAAACCAGGGACTTGTACAATTAGATCCAAGTTCTACATACTACATAGGGTTTAAGATCATAGCCTAGAGTTTTAATTATTTATCTTTAAGGTTTTGATGTAGGGTTAGGATTTTATCTTAAAGTTTAGTTTGATGCTTAGGTTCTAGGATTTGAATCCCGAGTTATTATAAATATTATTATCGTACAATGGATCAAATAATATTCATAATAGGAGTACGAATCCATCGCTATTATTAATGATGGTCCCTAAGTTCATATTTAAATGAACCGACCTTATCTAATATTATAATAATGACTAATAATCTAATAATACAAGTGATAATAATAAAATCTTCGTTATTGATAATATAATAAGGACTAATGCTAATAATTATATTAACAAGTATTATACTAATTCCATAAGGAAAATGATAAATATTTTCTAATGATAAAGTCATAATAGATACTATGATCTACTGTGAATTATGACATTCTATAATTAGATCCAAACTTAACTTACTATTTACGTTTTAAGTGTAGATCTAGGGTTTAGATAAATTCGGTCTAAGTTATAAGATTTAATATGCCAATCCATGTACAATTATTCACAATACTAATAATATTAATAATCGCAAAACCGCCATTGATACTAGCGATCATTATTAGCTAACATGACAACCTTAATCCTTATGATGATATTATGATATACTACTAATAATGATAGCATTTGAGAGTAATAGATAAAACACTGCTATTTATTAATTATAAATTTGCTTATAATAACTAGTTTTAGCATAGGTTATCCACTAATGGTTAATCAAATCTAAGGTTAGCAATCCTAATAATAAGAGTGTATCAATCATATTAATACAATGAGACATGTCTAATCTAGAAAGAAAATATTGATTCATTGAGTCAACTCAGTTGATTTGGATTTAGTTGGAAAGGTTACCTGATGACGATGCCTAGCACTAGGATCGGGACTGGGAGCCCCAACATCATCGATCTCCTGACTGAGTACGGTCCCAGAATAGCACGGGATTCGGGTCAGCCCCAACTCAGTGAGTTGACTTGGCAACGCCCTCGCTTCCCTACTTCTTCCTTCTTTCTCTCTTCTTTCTTCTTCTTTCTTCTTCCTTTATTTTCTTTTCTCCTTTTTTGCTGGAACTCCATCAGTGTTTGGACTAGTCCTAAACCCAGATCAACTCAGCTGGACTCGGTGGGCTTCAAACGAGTTAACTCGGCAGCAACCATCCAGCCAGCACCCTCTCTCTTTCTCTCTCTTCTTCTGCTTATTTTTCTTTTCTTCCTCTCCCTCTGATTTCTCCCTTTATCTACCTTGGGGTGAGTTGGACCGAACTAGGCTCGACCTTACCTAAACCAGCTCAAACTTGACGAGTCAAGCCTGCCCGACTCGACCGGAACAGCCCCTCTCTCTTCTCTCACAATCTCCTCATTTCTTTTATTATTTTTTCCTTCTTTTCCTGCTGGACTCCAAGACCAGCTCTGAATACATCAGAGCATGGGTCATTGAGTCGACAAGCTCGGACAGGCCTCGAACCGAGTTCAAACTCACTTGCAATAGAAATGTTGCAGCTGCAATCCCCTGCTCTCTCCCTCTCTATTTCTTTTCTCTTCTTTCACTTCCTTTTCGCCTCTGAAATGCCTCAGCAACTAGTCGTCAGGCCCGACCTAACTCACACTCGGTGTGGCTGAATGATGGGGAAGATGACATGCTAATAATGGCGTCCTCGCCATCACCATGCTTCCTTCGAATTTGACTCCACCGGGCAGTCCGTAAGGACCCTAAAGAGCTTGCAGGTAAGCTTCATCGAAGCTTTGAGGGGATTTGGTCGGTGTGTTCGAAGGTAGAAGATTTGGAGGGCTTGCGGCTGTAAGAGGTGGAGAGAGAGAGTTGTTGCTCGATCCACTCACATTTTATTGCTTGCCCTAGCTCCCAGGACCGTCGGATTGACGACAAACAGTCCGGATTTGTTCTTGCGGAAACTGCTTTCAAACACCATGGGTAATGGAAAACCAGTCGTGGTTTTGTTTGCAAGGCCTAAACCATTCGCATTGGACGGGGGAGATCCTCTTAAACGGACGGCCGAGATCAACTGAAAACCCCTCACATGGATCGTGACAGCTGGTCTGCGAGGATGATTTCCATTTTTGTAAAGTTTGGATGCACATAACTCCTCTTCGCCAATGTTTGTGTGCACAGACGGTTGTATCTACAAGCGAGACCCATTGGGTTTTGGTTAGAAGAAAAGTCCACATCAGATGGACGGTGTAGATCATGAAAATGGGTAGTGGAGGTGGGCTGCATATCAAAATCATGGATGCCTGTCCGTTTGAATTGAAAGCTGGAGGGAAAGAAGGGAGAATCCCCCCTTTTTAGGTAAGCTCGGGTCAGCGAGCATTGATCGAGCTCCCCGGACCCATGTGCAGCGAGTGTATGCATCCCACATGCACACGTGCACTAATGTGGGGTCCACCATGTTGTTTGTGACAAATCCACACCGTCCATTCTATTTGGGGGCCCTGCCATAGCCCTTTACAAAAGGTGGGGCAGATCTAAGGTCCATGTGGGCCATACGAGTTGATTCCTAGCTCTAATGGTGGCTTTCCGTTGATCCAACGGTCGAGTCATCTCGAGATTGAACGGTTACGATTAAAAGGCCCTAATGGGTCATTCCACCATAGATTACTAACCCATTTACCAATATTAGTATTAATTCTATTATTACCATCTACTATTATCATTATTTTATAAAAGTACATTAATAAAAGTATAATGTAATTTGTTATATATATATTATATATATATATAAAATTACAAATTGTTAATTATATGAATATTAGTGAAAAGAAACAAGGATTAACACATATTATTTGTGTATTATTTGTATAATTATATATGTTTTAGGTTTTAAATTTTTATATAAAATCTTAAATTGTTGGAAATATGTTATTTATTATAAATCTACTAATTTACGTAATATAAATTTTTATGATTGAAATTCATATAAATAGTGTCACAATATTATCAATTTATTATGAATTTTTTTAAATATTTATAAAGTGTACAAATAACATTTCGTAGTATATGTATTTATATTGTATTATAGTATTTATTATAAATGATTATTAAGTAGTTAGATCATATAACATATATATATAATATATATATATATATATATATGATAATTATTACATTTTACACATTCTGAATTGGATGACCAATCTGATGATCGGATAATTTCAATATTGATCCCAAGCGCACCCATTTGCTTCCCGATAATTTCAATATTGATCCCAAACGCCCTTAATTGCGGTCTTCAGATGATATTAGATGTCGAACTTCCCGAGTTCTATCGCCCATTTAGTCAACCGGCCGAAGATCACCTCGGGCTTTTGGAGGAATTGCCTGAGGGGGGAGTCAGTTAGGATGACAATGGTATGTGCCTGGAAGTATGGACGCAGCTTCCGTAATGAGAAGACTAAGCCGAGTGCTAGCTTCTCCATACTCGGGTATCTGGTCTCAGCGGGTACCATTGCCTTGCTTACATAATAGACAAGGTGTTTAGGGGTGCACATCGAACCATTGAAACCGTGTAATCTGATCGGAACTGTTGGATCGGTCCGTTTTTAGGGTGCTAAAGGTCCGGTTCAGGTTTCAAAATTTTCAGAACTGTTGATTACGGATCGATTCCGGTTTAGGGCCCTGTAGAACCGAACCTAACCGTTGATCCGAACCATGGATCCTAACTGTCGATCTGAGCTTTAGTTTAAAACAAAAAAGAAACCTAAGTCCCTAACTCCTTTAGCGCCATACCCCTGCCCTCTCGCCCACTGCAGACTATCGCCGTCCCTTTGCCTTCTCTCTCTCTCTCTCTCTCTCTCTCTCTCTCTCTCTCTCTCTCTCGCCGTCCCAGTCACCGGCAACCTAGGCCCGCAAGCCGTGCGGCGCCCTCCCTTTGACTGTCTGACCTCTCTCTCTCGTTGTCCCAATCAACGACACTCTCTCCCTCTCACCGTGCTCCATATAGTTCTTCTTCTTCTTCTTCTTTATCTTGGGCTGATGAGATTTTTTGGGTTTTTTTTTTCAATTGCAGATAATGGTGTCAAGTTTGAATGGATTGACGGTTGGCGATTTAATGTCTGAAAATCTGATGGAGTCTCCAGCAAGATCAGAAGGCATGAATTATTACCCTAGGTTTGATTTTTCCACCTTCTTACAATTATTTATTTATTTATAAATTTTGAATTTCTATTTTTTATTGATTTTGGATTTTAATATGATATTGATAAGATTAGGGAATTGTTTTAGTTAAAGCAACGGTGATGAATTTCAGAACCATGGAACCGATCCGGAATTAAACCGTTTTTCATGGTCCGGTTCCGGTTCCAATATTTGTAGAACTGTTAGGAACGGTTCAGTTCCGGTTTCACCCCAGAACTGGATCGAACCGACCCCTGTACACCCCTACCCCCCACTTCCCTGACGAGTGCGGAATTGACGGCCGAGGCAGAGACCGCCAGATATAGGAATAGGGGTTCACCCTCTTCCAGCTTGGATAGCAGGGGAGGTGAACCCAGGTATTGCTTCAACTGCTGGAAGGCTTACTCACATTCCGGGGTCCACTTGACCTTCTTATGACCCTTCAACTGCTTGAAGAAGGGGAGGCACTTATCGGTGGCTCGGGATATAAATCGACCGAGTGCTGTTATCCGACCAGTGAAGCATTGGATTTCCTTCGTAGTTCGAGGCGAGCTCATGTCGAGTAGCGCCTTAATCTTTTAGGGATTCGCCTCAATGTGCTTCTGACTGACTTGAAAACAGAGGAACTTGCCTGAGCCAACTCCCAAGGCACACTTAGCGGGATTCAACTTCATACAGTACTCTTGGAGGATTGAGAAGGTCTCTCCGAGGTCCGCGATGTGGTCGGATGCTTTGATGCTCTTCACCAGCATGTCGTCGACATACACTTCCATGGTCCGACCAATCTGCTTGGCAAACATCTGATTCACTAACCTCTGATATGTCGTTTCAGCGTTCTTCAGGACAAAGGGTATGACCCAGTAACAGTAGAGACCTTTATCCATGACAAAGGTCATCTTCTGCCTATCTGGAGGATGCATGATAATCTTATTATACCCGGAGTAAGCGTCCAGGAATGAGAGCCGCTCATGCCCAGCTATGCTGTCCACCAACTGATCAATCCGAGGCAGAGGGAAGCTATCTTTGGGGTAAGCCTTGTTCAGGTTCGAATAGTCTATACAGACCCGCCACTGCAAGTTAGCTTTCTTCACGAGGACCACATTTGCAATCCAGTCAGGATAATGTATCTCCTTAATGAATCCGACACTGAGAAGCTTCGACACTTTATCTGCTATGGCCGAGTACCTCTCGGCGTCAAAGGCTCTTCTCTTCTGTTTCGCTAGCCTGTGATTCGGATCCACATTCAGCCCGTGGACCATAACATTGGGGGAAATTCCCAGTATATCTTCATGCGACCATGCAATGACATCTTTGTGCTGTTGTAAGAAAGCCAGCATCTGAGACCGATGCTCGGAATTCAGTGACGATTCGAGCAAAACCGTTCTACTTGGGTCGGCTTCCTCGAGTGAACATCACCAAGTTCTCTATGGAGGAGTCTTCTGCAGGAGCTTTGGGGTCGAGGGTGTTAATAGTGAGGGTCTGCTTTACTGAACCCTTTCTTACAGCTATCGTGTAACACCTCCGAGTTTCACGCTGATCCCCTCGGAGATATCCGACCCCTCCCTCGGTGGGAAACTTCATCATCAGGTGATAAGCGGACACGACTGCCCGCATTGCATTAAGGGAAGGTTGGCCCAGAATTATGTTATTCACCGATCGACGACACATTCACAACCAAAAAGTCTACCAAGAGTGTGACTTGATGCTACCCTTCCCCTGCTGTCACAGGGAGGGAGATGGGTCCCTTGGAGATCACATTATCCCGGTAAAGCCGTGCAGAGTAGTCTTCATAGGTCGAAGGCGCGACCTGTCGATACTCATCCTTTCGAATGCCTTGGAGTAGATGACGTCGGCCGAGCTTTCAGTGTCTACTAAGATGCGTTAAACTTTGTGGTTAGCTATAGTCATAGCCACCACGAGGGCATTGTCGTGCGAATGCTGAATTTCGCGTGCATCATCCTCTGTAAAGGTCAGACTACTGGGGCTTACTCGAAGTTCTTTCCTTGGCCTGTCGGCCAAGTGAACATAATGTTCAGGGTCTGAGCTCCGAGAATGAGCTTTGTGAACCCTATTCAAGTCACCCCCTCCAGACGAACCGCCATAGATGGTGTGAAATCAGCAGGTTCTTCCACAGTTTTGCTCAGCCGCTCTTTTCTCCGAGCTGACTTCTCTTCCTTGGCATATCGTTGCAGACGACCCTTATGGATGAGGGTCTCAATCTCATCCTTGAGATCCACACAGTCGCTCGTATTGTGACCGTGGTCACAATAAAAATGGCAGTACTTGTGCTTGTCTCGCTGTTCTACGTCGGTCTTCATGCAAACTGGCCAGTTCAGGAGTTTCTGGCCCCTAATATCCAGCAGGATCTGCTTTGGGGATGTGTTGAGTGGAGTGTAGGAACAAAATTTTCTCTCAGGCCTCCTGTTTGGTAGGCGATCGCGAGAGGTTCGATCGTCGGGCTTCTTACTAGATGACTGAGGCTCCTTGTTCCTCGGCCTCTTCCCCTTGGATGACTGTTCAACTACTTGTAGGTTCCTGCGAGAGTTAGAGAATTCCTCGGCATTGGTATATTTCTGAGCCTTGCTAATGAGCTTGGCCAAAGTGGTCGGTGGATTCTTTCCGATTGAGAAGGTGAACTTCCCCTCTCTGAGCCCGCCAAACATGGCCAAGAGTGCTATTTTGTCATCGTAGTCTTTCACTAACAACGCCTCTTCATTGAAGTAGGCAATGAAGTCCTTCAGTGACTCCTTGTTCTCTTGCTTGAGGGTAAACAGATAGGTAGTCGGCTTCCGACTCTTCTTACCAGAGATGAACTGGGTAAGGAACAATCTGCTGAGCTCTGCGAAGGAGCTGACCGATTTTGGTTTCAGCTGTCGATATCAACTCCAGGAAGACTAGGAGAGGGTTATTGAGAAAGCTCTACACATCATTGCATCTGTGGCCGACTGGATCTGCATCCACGAATGGTAATACTCTACATGCTCCGACGGGTCTCTAGACTTAGAGAATTGGATGACGGGAGGCATCCTAAACCTCAGTGGCATCACATCATCTATAATTTTTGAGGTGAAGGGAGGCACGGTCTCTTCCATCATCGCCTGGACTGTAGTTGGGACGGATGCAGATTGTTGATTCTTCTGAAATGTCTTGAACTGGTCATGGAGTTCCTTAGGCTGGGCTTCCTAAGGATTCTGATTCTCGGTTATTGTCTCTTGGGAGGCCTTCGCCACCTGGGTGCTCTGTTTTCTCCTCTCCAGCCGATGGCGGAGGTCGGTGGGGGCCATAGCTGAAGTGACGAACACATAGGATGGCTCTGCATCCCGAGTAGGTTCTGGGACTTGGGCGGACTGATTATGGGACACTGCATTGTGTACAGGGTTGGGAGCTCATGCGGACTGTGCCTGGGACCCTCTGACCCAGGAACTGACTTGCTGCGGTCATTTCTCGGGCACTGGGTTGGCTTCCACCATATTAAGAAGTGACTGTTGATTTTGTTGTGCCTTCATTCGGCTGATTTCATCCTTCAGCATCTGTACTTCATTTTATAGCGCTTTATACTTTTCTCCTCTGCTCTGAGTTCGTTGGGATGGCCCTATCGGAGCCGATTCCGTATGCAGCAGTGAAGAAGACTGATGTTGTCCGCTAAGTTCAGGCTCCACCGCTGTCACCTTTTTCTTTCCTCTCGCCATATCTGATAAAACGTCCTAGCTTTTTGTTTACGTTTCCCACAAACGACGCCAAAAAATGTTGAGGTCAAAATTTGGACCACCCTCCACTCAATGCCATGAACCTCCAACGAACCCTAGTCTTGTACAAAGGGGTGAGCAAAGGAGACCCTGACTTAGCCGGGGGACCCTCCGATGCCTAAGTTAGGCTATGAAACTGGGTCTAAGTCGTGTAATGTAAAGAGAGTGCAAGATATTGCATACCTGTTGCAATGGGATCCTTTGGTATTTATACCTATGGGTATAGAGGATCACGTCTGTTAATCTCGGCACGATTTACTTAATCAAACAGATATTGTAATCGTGGAGATATTATCTGCAATCTTTGGGTTGTATGACATATCGTGTCTTAAGGACGCATATCCTTGGGTGAGATCTTCGGTCATGTTCGCATATAGGCTAGCCTCCTGACTCGGCACTCGAAGTATCCTCACCCGAGCTCGGCCTCATCTTATCCAAACTTGAGGCCAAGTACTAGCATTCGGAGTCAGTCGAATGATCCACCTCGGGCTCGGACGTACACATGGCTCGACTGTTCATTGAATGCCGTCTTCAGATGACAAGAACGAAGACGAGAGCTCGTCTTGGCCCGCTTATAGTCATAATCCAGGGGTCGACTTGCACTTGGCTCGATGCTCTCCTTCCGAGGCCTTAATAACTGATTTGGATAACTCAAGACGACCCTGATTGTCCTTATTCAATTTCCCCATAACAATTGCAACTACCAAATGTTTGAAAAAAAAATGACAAATGAAGTAATTTCTGTAAGTGCTATGTTTTCTAGCTCTTATGATTGTCAAATTTTGTAGTGCCAAAACCTCTTGGAATTTGTGTCTTGTGTAACTCATCTACATATTCAAGATCATGCATCTCATGTACAAGAACAAAGGTCTTTACCTCAAGAACTTCAAATGCAAGATCAAGAGATATACAAGTTCAAGTACAACATCAAGTGATAGTTCATTCTTTCAAGCTTCAATAGTTCAAGGTTTCAAAGCTTCATCTATGTTAAGACAAAGTACTTTGCTTTGTAACTCAAAGCTCAAGGTAAAATGCAACTCAAGCTCAGGCTTCAAAGTGTTTCAAATTCAAGCTTCAAAAGTACTTTAAGTTCAAGATTCAAAGTACGTCAAGATATCAAGCTTCGTGTACTCCATGATCAAAATCAACTGAAGCAAAAGAAGTTTTCAATGTTCAAATATCACTTATAAGGTATGAATGAACCTAGATTGACCATAGGTTAGGTCATATTGATTGCATACTTTAATTGGTTCACTACATAAGTGTATAGACTATTTTCTCGACTAGTCTTAGCTTATGTTCGATTAGTCCCAGTACTGGCTCGGCTAGTCCAAGAAATTCCTCGACCAGTCCAAGGTTTGTTACTAATTTTCAGGATTTTCTGTTATAGCCTCAACCAGTCCTGGAGACTGCTCGACCAGTCGAGTGAACAGTGCTCGACTCAAAGTCCAACAACCAAATTGGGTCCCACATTACCAGTCGTGGGCATGGCTCAACCGGTCGTGGAGGCCACTCGACCGGTCGTGCAGGCCATTCGACCAGTCATGGAATGTCTTTATTTATCATACCCGTATTCTCAAAAGTTTGTTGGTCCTTCGACCAGTCGAGCTGACCTTTGACCTCTGGGCCAGTCGAATGAGCAGTTTCTGCACTTATAAATAGAGCACGATTTTCAGAGTTTTTCATTCAATTCAAACAAAATTAAGACACCACTCTGAGAGACAAGTTAGTGATATTCTTAAGCTATTTAGTGCTCATTTAATATTCTCTTTAATTAGCCTTTTGCATTTGATTTTGTATTCAACATTCTAATCTTATTTGAATAAGGGATTGCAGTTTTTCCATTTCTTGGAATCAAAATCAAATCAAGCTAGCCTAAAGTGATTTAATGTAAAAATCATTTAGAACTTAGAACCTTTTCATAAGTGAGTGTGGACATTGAACATTTACGTTAAACTTCTACTCCGAATTGGTTCTATCGGGCTGTATCAAAGGAGAATATCCAGATAAGTATTTTACATTTCTATAAATCTATTCTTTTAGTTTCTTTAAGATTGTGCCAGGAAAAATCTTTATTTTTATCGGTTTGTCTGAGGTGATCCAGAACACTCAGAGTGTGGGGTTTTTGAATTGTGTAAGCTCACTTGAAAGACACAATTGTGAAGGTTTTAGGTGAACCTTAGAAAACCTATTTTATAGTGAATGCCAATATCCATTGTGTGAGGATATTGGGAGTGGAGTAGTTGTGTGGCTATTTTTCTAAACAGTTGGTGTACACAGAAGTGAACAACTATAATTTCTGGCCTTGTGGTGAATGATTGATTGTGACATTGTGTGGATGTTGTAATTTCTTTTTTAAGCATTTGTGGAGAATGTTGTAATCTTTTTATGCAAGTGTGGGAATGTTGTAATAGCTTAGTTATTTTCTTTGCTATTTTATTCTTTATTCCTCTGTATCAGTTTGAGATTTTGATACACAGACCGTTCTAGGAATCAGGTTGTCCTACCATAAGCCATTGGTTTTTGGTGTAAGGTTGTAACGCCCTGAAAATTGGGGGTCAAGCAAAGATCAGCTCTCGAGTTCCAACGCATCACTTGTGCAACATAGATAATGATGATTATGATGAGCGCATTGAAACATGAATGAGATTATACCAAAACAACATATCATACTCCAGAGACAAGTAAAATTGCAAGCGGAAGTCTGTGATAGATATATAAAAATATATAAACTATGGTAAGTCTCTAGAGTGTGATAATGTTACCAGGTTAAATAATTACATGTACAATTCCAAAATATACAAAGGTGTAATGTCATCTAGTCAACATCCCAAAAATCTCCATTGATCAGGACACGACTTACATGAACCCACCCGAAAACTGCATGTAGGAGAATGTCTCCTCGTTATCATTGAAGTCCGGCTCCGCCTTATAGGCATCGCCACCACCTGCAACTAAGACAGGGTCTGATTGGTGTGTACAACACCGTCCCGTAACGTGAGAGTGAGTGATCAACTCAGTGGAACAATAAAGTAAAGGTTGACATGTTATCAATTCAATCAAGTAGTAATGATAACACAATACAACAATCAAGTCCTAGATACTCTTGTTAATGCAAGAATGATATGAATGATATGATGCATGCCCTCGCCTACGCTCCCTCAGCGACTTCATCTCACGATCACGCATGCAACCCTTCCTCAGTGCTTGACCTGCTACGCCAAATGCACACGTAATGCGGTGCATGCACATAATTACCAAGTTCTTATTAGTCATTTTCATACAACAGGATTGGGAAACTAAGGTACCTCCCTTATGTCATTTCCAAACAATGATCCATCCTAGGGTCGTCAGTCCTAGTAACTCTCATACGATGTTACGGTTCTAGGTTGCTACAAATGGGTTGAGCCAACGTTGCGCATGATCCTAAGACGAGACTTGCATGCCAAATTCGGCTCGACCCGAAACCTATACCTTGGCGACCGCGCCGTCGCCGCGGTTCCAACGCCGCGACTCACGCACCGACCCGATACCCAGGTTAGAAGATGTCGGCCTGCGTTCAGTTCGAGGAAAACACCGCGCGTTGCAAATCCCAAGAGAATCTATCAAATCCATCACATCAATCACCTCACTTGTCAAAAGTACACTCCCATCACTCACCATTACTCACACCCATCCCCAAGTACAACCACCATCCCCAAAAGTCAACATTTTCTTACAACAAAGTACCTACTCACATCACTCACCATTACTCCTCTCCCATCATCTCATTCTCTCTCTCATTTTCCTCTCCAAGCAACCCACGTCCATAGCTCTCCATGGGAGGAGCTTTGTGTGGCCACTCTCTACCATCCAATCCAATCCCTCAAAGCCGATCTTAGCCGTTGAATCTCAACCATTGGAGCCTTAAAATGCGTTGGTGGAAGAAGGAATCCAAGAAAATCAAAGGTGGGTGCTTCTCTCTCTCTCCTTCTCTCTCTCTTTCCCTCTCTTGTTCATATTCTTTTGTATGTGTGATGATGTGGCCGTGTGGCCCACTCCGATGAACCCCACCATGAGCCATGTATTTTATCCAACCCATCTATACGTGGGGCCCACTTACATATGTGTTATACCCACACCATCCATTAGTTGATGGCCCACACGAGTAGGGCCTACCTGGAGTATGAGTGACGCCCATACGTCCAGGGACGTCCCTGGACCGAAATGAAAACACAAATATTAGCTTATTTCAAAGCTCATTGGGTGAGCCACCTGTTTAGGCCCCATCTTGATGTATTCTTTTAATCCAAGCCGCCCATCCCTTTCCCTATCTCATTTTAGGCGTTGAGCCGAAAAATGAGACCAATCAGATTATCCGTCGGGCCATGGCTTAGAAAACAGTGGTTTCCACCGTTGAAAATTCACCCCGCCGTTTCTATTCACCGAAAGATATCCAATATTGGGCTTGATAGGTCTGCATTGAGCCCTGGAAACCAGTGGTGGGGTCAGATTTCATTAACGCGGGCCCCACACAAGAAAAACCGCGAAATTTTGCTATTTCAAAAGAAAAAAAAATATATATATATATTTACAACAGCAGCAGCCGCTGCTGCTGCTGTTGTCAGAGGCTGCGTGCGCTGGCAGGCGTGAACGGACAGGGGTCCCACTTGTGTATCCGCTCCGTCCATTCTGTGGACCATTAGGGCAGCGGGCCGCCCTCCAAATATCAGCCCCATCCACGCTCAGGTGGCCCACATCATAGGAAACAGTGTGATTGAATGTCTGCCTTTGAAACCCTTTTTGGGTCCATAGAAGTTTTGGATCAAGCTGAATTTTATTTTTACCCTTCATCTAGGCATGTGTGACCCTATGAACGGGTTTGATGGGAAAATAAACACTATGGTGGGCCCCACTTGGGACCCACAGTGATGTACGTGTCTTATTTTCCACCGTCTAGGCGGACGGTGGAACCCATGGGTATGTGATGCATTCATGCCGTCCAGCAGCAGCTGGACGGCTAAGTGGGACCCCCCCTGTGCGTGTGTGTACGTGTGCATGCGTACGTGCGTGTGTATGTGCCTATGCACGTGTGTGTGCACATGTGTGTAAGCATGTGAGAGTGTGCATGTGTGTGTGCGTGTGTGTGCATGTGTGTGTTGTACAACCACTCTGTACATCTGCTAGATGTGTGGATCCCACACATGATGCATGTGTTATATATATATATATATAATTTACAATATAATATTAATATATATATGGAGAGAGAGGTGTGGATGGCCCACGTACGTGGGACCCACCTTTAATGTATATTACCTACACCGTCCAGATGAATCTGGACGGTGAGTTTGGGTACCTTTTTGCCATTGTATAATATCTAATATATAATATTATATTATATAATATATATTATATTAATAATACTATATGATGGGGCCACATCCACGTGGGAGCCCACCTTGCTGATATTCAAACCGCCCATCCATCTGACGAGTGTGGACCCCACCCTGATGTATGTCCTTCATCAACACCGTCCATCTGGACTGCTGGGCAGCGGTCTAGCAGCTTACAACTGCTGCGATCTGAGGGCTACCACGTGATGCATGTGACGTGGTGTGTGGACCCATCTCATATACACACCGTCCACTTGTCCGGCTGGTGGGATCCCACATGATGTATGTGTTTGATACACACCGTCCAGCGCCCAAGGCCTGGATGTTGGACCTCCTCCATAAACAATAATAAATATTATATTATATATACACATGCGTGTGGTGGCCCCACCATGATGGATGAATCCAAACCGTCTATATATTTGGCAAGCTCATTTTAAGGCTTGAGACTGAAAATAAGGCAGATCTATCACGTGGACCACACTGCAGTAAACAGTGGTGAGTTGAACCTCTACCATTGAAAAGAACCCCTACCATTGAAAACCCTTTTTGGGTCACAAAAGTTTTGGATCTATATAATATTAGTTTTCTCCTCTTAATCCAGGTCGTTGTGACCTTATGATCAGATTTGATGGAGAATAACATTACGGTGGGCTTTACCTTGATGGCACGTGTGGCCCACCCTTGTATGTGTATTTTGCGTATTTAGGTCGTCCATCCCTGTGCGTGGACCTTGCTGATGTATATGTTTTAGAGGCCCACCTGTGATGTATATTAAGCCCATGTGTAAGGCCCATTGTGCTGTATTTGGAGCCCATGGGTTAAGGCCCATTGTGATGTATAAGGGCCCGTGGGTTAAGGCCCATCGTGATATATTTGAGGCCCATGGGACATGGCCCATTGTGATATATTTTCGGTCCATTTAGTAAGGCCCATCGTGATGTATTTAAGGCCCATGGTTGAGGCCCAGTACGATGTATGTATGGCCCGTTAAGTTGTGTATGAATTACTTGTATGGGCCACTCCTTGGGAGTAATGTTGGTTAAATGGCCACATCGTTGGGCAATGATGGTTTAATGCCCACATCGTGACCTTCCCTCAGGCTTTGTTAGGCCCACTCTCATCATCCTCTTAGTCGGTTAACCCAAATAAGTGGGCCCCATTCACTATGAACGGATGACTCCATGTTACCGGATTTGATATACCCACGGCCGAGGGCCGATCTTTAGATTATGGTTGATCGGTTGTTCATCTATGCACCCCGCCCTGTTTATGTGCTGGTTGTCGGTATCAATTGTCGATACCGATCATTGGTTCCGATTGCAGTGGCCGAATGCCGATTCCGATTGACGTGACCAATTTGCCGATTCTGATTATCGATCGATTCTAATTGTCGTGACCGATTGCCGACTTCGATCGACGTGACCGATTTCCCGATTCTGATTATTGATTTATCCCGATGGTTGTGACCAATTTGCCGATTCTGATTATCGATCGATTCTAATTGTCGTGACCGATTGCCGACTTCGATCGACGTAACCGATTTCCCGATTTTGATTATTGATCTATCCCGATGGTTGTGACCAATTTGCCGATTCTGATTATCGATCGATTCCGATTGCCATGGCCGAATACCGATTCGATTGTCGAGACCGATTTCGATTGCCAAGGCCAATTGTCGTGACCTATATGATGTACATGTGACCCGTAGTTGAGGCCCATTATGACACGTAGTAGGCCCATGATGTATGACCCATTTGATGTATTCGAGACCCATGTGTAGGGCCCACATGTCATATATTTGAGGCCTGTGGGCAAAGCCCATTGTGATGTGTTCATGGCCATGGGTAAGGCTCATTATGACGTATTCATATATGGCCTATGGGGCAAGGCCCATTGTGATATGCATTAGGCCCATGAGCAGGGTCCACCTGTTGTATATATGTGGCCTTTGAGTAAGGCCCATCGTGTTGTATATTAGGCCTTTGTGTGAGGCCGTGGGCCCATCATATGTTTGGCTTTGTGTGAGCCATTCCTTGGGTGCAATGTTGGTTAAATGTCCACATTGTCGAGGCCGATTATTGATACCGGTTATTGATACCGATTATGAGTATGTGACTGCATATCATCATAATACACGCCCATACGCATCATCTGCATGTTTGTTATGAGATGTGGTTGACCATTGCATATGTCATTAGGCAAATTGTTATGAGACTTCCTGATAGGAAGAGGTTATCTCACATGAGCGCACGGTATGCGCATGATTGATGCATGACTGGATTGTATGGCTCATGCATCTTGCATTGTACGCCCTAGCGACATCAGGGTCGTAGCCTCCATAGGTATTTCGTGGATGGCCAGATGGGACACCGGAAATCTGTTCTACATGGGGTGCTATAGATATCCCTGGGTGAAAGTCCCTAAACCTCTTGGTTCCAGAGGTTGCTCCAACGTCTAGACCGAGTGGATGCATGAGCGCATGAGGGCCATATACCGTTAGGCCGCGTCTCCCACTGTGTCGTGGTCGGTTGGAAGGGGGTACGGCCTTACCTGCCCGAGAGGAGGGGGTAATGCTAGGCTGAGTCTGACCAGCTCGAGGAATGGGTCCGCTATCGACGAGCCGGGCCTGATATTGGCAGGCAGATAGTGAGGTCTCTTCCACTCACCTTGTTGCGCGCGATGGGGCGGCAATCTGGTTTGGAGTGTAATAGACCCCGGTGATTTCCCAGAGAGTAACCGTACTGATATGTGGACTTATTGAGCAGCAATTGCATATTCATTCATCATTCGCTCACTATCCACTCGGGCTGATGGTGCGTAACCATTGTTACGTGTGCTTTCGCATGGCCAGGATTTCGGTTGGGCGCGCGACTAACCTGAGATTAGGAGTTTACCACATTGAGTCTGACTATCCAAATTTAGGTATGGGACTGGTTTGGATAGAAGTCCATTGTGCTGGACCCCATAGCCTGCGATACTACGTACTATCATCCCGACTTCACTCCAGCATGGTCATTTCATTCGCACCGCATATTACATTGCGTCCGCAGTACTTAGTATTTTGGGTTGCCATGTTTCTGCATTGATATGGCCGTTAGTACTCATGTCTTGCATCGCATAGCCTTGGTATGGCTGATGATACTCATAGACTTATCAGTATGTTTCCGCTTATTTCGATATTGTATGATTTATGACATTATATCCTCAACATCTGGTATTTGGTTTTCTTTAACTCCTCATTTGTATAGCTGAATTGCATTGCATACCCTGACATTGTATGACTCTCGGACTGCCAGTATTTCCGCTTACTCTGATTACTCTGATTACTTTGATTACTCTGATTACTCTGATTACTTTGATTACTCTGATTACTCTGATACTGCTTACTTGGTACTTACCTTATACACACACTTACATCACCCCCTAAGCTTTCTATAAGCTTATGCACGATAGATGCGTGCAGGCGATGTTAGGTTGCAGCAGTGTCGAGCTTGGAGCATGCAGCGGTCTTCTGGAGCTTGATTTTCGATTTATGTATTTGTCTTTCAGCATTGTACTCAAATGATTATATTAGTGGATGTGATGATGATGTTGCCTTTGTGAATTGGGTAATCTTGTGGTTATGCTCATTTTGAATTAAATGTACATTGGAAAAAAAAAAAAATTCCTCCTTGTAGGATCCCAGGATCGGAATCTGACGTATGGACGCTAGGAGCCGAGAATAGGGTACTACGGAGGCTGTCGACACCAGACTCGGCGATCAGGATTCCTGTGAATCCGATTTCTGGGTTTGGGGCGTGACACGGGGTTTCACTGGTAAGTTCGGTACCTTAGGTTCAAACATTAACGTCCATACATGGTGAACATATAATAGGTAAATCGGGTTACTTGACGAGCTCGACTAATACGAGCGCATATCGAATATCGACATGAAATGCGTGAGCACTTCGTGTGGCCTAACCACTGCCGACGACCAATGTACAACTCGGGTTCACCGACCACGTCTAAGGTGGCGAAAACAACCTCAGCGACCAAATCAGGGCCCATTACCGATTGCCTAGACTATATCATAGTCCCAACCTCATTCAATTTCAACAGGTAATCATATGAGACAGTGAAGCAGTAATGAACAAATAATTCAAGTCTTACAATCACATGAGCATGTTATAAAGTGCAACACAAACATGATTTCACACACATTCAGTCCATCAATAAAACAGACATCATAATGTAACGTACATGGAAGAAATCATACACATAATTAAGGTAACCGAGATTCATATCTCAACCCTCATACAAAGTATGTCTTAGTAACAACTAGCTCCTTCAGACATTTCTGCAAACACTTAGGCTACATACATCGTCATTCATGATGTATGTTGATTACATATGTATTAGGCCAAATCCTTTTACTAGGGAGTTGCCCCGTATATCACAAGCATATACCCACGACGGATAATCATGACATGCATAAATCCGGGTTCCATATTCACTTAATCATTTCCATAAACACTTGGGCTACCCACTTTAACATATATAACGTATATTGGCCGTGATGTGATTTAGGGCATATCCTTTCACTAAGGATTTGTCACATATATAATAAGCATACCTGCACGACCAAAAATCATGGCAAACACACTTTCAAATTTCATACGTATACGGTACTTTCTACAAATACAGAGAATACGCTAAACTTCACATAGTTCGTATATAACTGAAACGCAAATTAGACATCGCAATTTGCATGTGAAATAGCGTCTACGCCAGGAATCTATCATTAACCGACATTGAAAGCTTTGAAAACCATAACCTATACGTCTATAGTCCGCACCTTACGCCGGTAAACGCGTAACGGATACGTTTTAAACACGTAGTCTTTATCACCGGCAGAATGACAACCTATAGCAAGAACTAGGTTAGCTATTTCATCATTTAACTATTTAAAACCCTATAACAGATTAGGATTAGGTTTTCTTACCTAAGAACGGGATTGGTATCACCGGTAGAGCGGTATGGGAGTGGTGGTAAGGCACGTGGAGGAGCAGGGATCGAATCCCAGGAGTGACTCCAACTTCTCTCTCACTTTCTCTCTCTTTCCTCTCTTTTCTCTCCTAGGGTTTCCCAAATTCGTATGGGATAAGAGAGTGAGGGCTTAAGGCCCTTATATAGGCCAAGAACTGATGGAAATGGCCCCAGGGCTAAGGTATACTTAGGTTATAGCCAAAACCTATTTGTTTCGGCTAACAGAACACTTCTAGAGGCCCCCTTTCTACGTGCGGTCGGACTTAAGCTCCCTGACATTGGATTTAGGTCGAGTTAAGTTTTCGGTCTGATCGGATTTACAGATCGACCGTGGCAGACCAGTTTCAGTTCAACGGTCACCGGCACTCGATCAGGGCCATAAGTACGCTGTCATGTATGGGAAATTTCTCCTGATCCGAGGGTGTATTTGGGTTAGATTCTGAAGGTCTGAATCCTTATATTTGACCCACAAGCGATACGTCTCAGATTACTTAAATTCGGATTTTATTTCTAAATATATTCACGTTTCTTACACACTTCGCTCTGGGCTCAAGTGAATAGCTTCGGGACACTATCTGGACTTGATTCCGAGGTGGTGGTTAAGTCCAGCAAGGCGATCTTAATTATATAATTTCGTAGAAATCGGACTTTCGACGTGTGGTCCAGGTCCGATACGAAGTTTCATGATGCTTCCGAGAGCAACTGGGTAATGAGATTGATCCTAGATTATAGGGTAATGTAATGTCGATGATTCTGCAAGTTTTGGGTCTTGTAGTTCGTATTTAAAGTGGTTCAAGCGAATTTCACAAGTAAACTAGTTTAACACTAGCTAATACTCGCCTAATTTCTAAAGGATTTAGTCATGTATGATTTCGGCCTGAGATGGTACTCGGGCCTTTGTAGTTTGTATAGAAGGTTATTCAAGCTATTAATACTTAATTAAATTACACCCTAATCACGACAGAATAAGGTCCTAGGGTAGTTCTATGTCCAAGGATGTCCATTGCTAAGTTAGAAAAAATCCGGGGTGTTACAAAGGTTGTCCTTAGAACAACATCTGTATCAACCTCTCAATACTTGTATGTTCGAGGTTGTTATTTATTTTTGCATTGTGAGATTGTTTAAGTGCTATCTTTATTTACAATTGTTTATTTTCGCATTTAATTTTTAATTTGGCATAGTCCTATTCACCCCCCCTCTAGGACTCTTAGCTCGACCTTTTCAATTTCCTCCTTGATAACTGCAAATGAATGCTAGTATCAATAGTTGAATCCGACTATCTTCCATCGAAATGAATATAGAAACGACGGCAGAGTGGCTCTTCTCTGTTACGACGCTGATAGTCGTATATAGTTAAAGGGATTATGGTTTTGTGTATTCTATTACCAATCTTTTATAAGAAAGAGCCCTTTTGTGAAAACACTCCCCTGTATCCTTCTCAATGATGACAACTCTCAACCGGAAGCCTTTCCAGTAAGCTGGTTCGAAGGTAATTCAAGCCGAATCCATTATGAGGTTTTTGTCATCGTCTCCAAATGTAAAAATTTGGCATTCTCTATGTTGATTCTCGCGGTGGATTTTATCTTCAACATTAACGAATCTTCTTGTTGATTTTACATGGGTCAACAATAGTAATTTGCAAAAGCACGGCCTGTGAAGGATGACCCAGATAGATCAAGACATCTTTAGCGACAACAGTTTGGAACGGTACGAATCCTTCACGACAATCCATTCTCCTCCCTCTTTACTTTTCGTTCCTTTTGCAACTAATGCATTTCGTGATCAGCTTGATTTGGTATGAAACCCCTCTACTTCAATAGTCATGTGTTCTCTTTCCTTTGTAGTGTGCGACTGGAGCATCAATACTTGGATTTTTTGTCCAGAAGGTGATTCAGCACTATCACACCAATCTTCCAACAGGTACATTGAAACACCATTGATTATAACCATTTCTATCATGTGCTCTCTTTTGTTATGGATTTCGCACAGCTCTGATTTTTCATGAAGTGTTAATCTTGTCAATTCCATCCTCATAGTCGCATTCAACAAAGAAATGAGTTGGATGTAACATGCAATGACATGTAATTGTTATTGATTTTCATCCCTATTTGATAGTATATTCCTAATGTCATATTTAAAAACATTCTTGCCTATTTCATATGGATTGTTTAGCATCGATATTAAAATTTTGAAACCTTACCATAGATTATTGTATCATTTTTTTAGTATGACCATTACATTTGTATATGAATTTATTTTCATGGGAAGAAATAAATATCAATAACACTGATCTGACTCAATAAATTATAAGATATAATGTCAATCAAAGATTAAATGAGCTATAACAATCTTCCATCTAATAGTAATGAGAATATAGACTATTCAAATATTACATTCAACTGGACATGCGGGCTCAAATATGTGTTATGAGGCCCTGTAATCATAAACATGAAAGAGGTTAATCGATTTGTTTATAGTCCTATGTTTTGGTATGAAACTCTTATTTTCGTGAAATCAAAGATAAATCCATTGTAATGATGTGGGTTTTAAATGAAATATAAAAGGGTTTGAATACCTCTCGAAGCCCAGTAAATATTCATTTGAATTTATGATTTTCCTCTACATCCGTACCTATATGGATTTTTTTTTGCCATATTAAATATTATTGCGAATATTGAAATGAAAAATAAGTCATTGTGAGAAGTGGTTTTTGCTTCTTTTACTATTTTAGAAATGAGCTATGAAATTTTTTAAGACATCATTTTGTTTATTTAAAAACTCTATGGTGACAAAGTCAGAATTAATAAAAAAAGATATTGGATAATTTTACTGCTTGTTGGGCCATTGTTATTGTTATACAATAATTGTTTATCATTACAGCTACCAATTGCTATATATTAATTAGAAATAAATACATAATATGATAATGGACTGAGATTCGAAGTTGGTGACTACTACCTTCGAACTATAGGGGTTACAAGGACGATGAATCCTTATTAATATAACAGAATCCAGTAGAATGATGGTTAGTGGTTTGTGAGGCCCTGACATCATCGGTGCGTCTCATTCACTAGGTCCATCTACATTCTAGTTTAATATCGATCTTGAGCTATAAATAATAAAGTCCATTCGAAATATGGGATGGACCAAACCAAACTAATATAGTTGTGATTGGTAGGACAGCTTTCAAAAACTTCGCTATGTCAACTGAAATGCTTACCTACCATTCAACATACATGACTTGCTCACATAGAGGTGAATCAAGTGATAACCAATATAATAAACTTTAAACTTATGGCAATGTTGATTGGTAAGAAGATGTAATGGCCAGTGTAAATTCAACACTGGCATTGTGAGATAGGCTCACAAGAATTGTTCATCGAAATGTTAATTAGGTTTCAACTAATCAAAATTATGAGTATATCGAACAATTCATAGACAGAACAAATACATCATGGTGGGTCGCTAGAATACCGCACATTAATCAATATGTAATAACCTCTTCATTATTCATTCCCCAGGAGTTACTACCTACCAAAGTCAGATAATTTAAGGAGAAAATTCATTCCTTGTCTTATTCATTCCATATATTAAGAAGTTATAATTCCAATGATATCTTAAAGAACACTCGAAATTAGGTCCCTCCATTATCTTTTAGAATATAAAATTATACTTAATTATAACAAAATCAACATTAGAAGAAGTCGACTCCTTTAGATATATGATAGGCCATTTACTGTACATTTGCCACCTTACTAAAATTCACTTCATCTCTTATACATGAAAATTACTTAAGATGGATCAACATGGATGAACCGAATAAGAGATGGTTGTAAGTCTATATGTGGAATAGCAAGGACCATGCTATGCATCAGATATGAAGATTTGAAGGGCTGTATAGCTTACCTTGTTGGGACGTCATCGTTGAAGATAGGATAGTTGGAGTCTTCCTCTCTTTACACCCTTTAGAGAAGCTGTAATGGGGCTCATCAAAACTCCTCTCCCTATGGCCCCACATGAATTTGACAATCCTAGTTCCTCTAAAACACTGTGTGTGTATCACAATTGTAACACTCCACCCCTTACATGAATTTATGAATGTATCACAACTTAGTGGGGCCCACTGGTATACCCGATCACAATACCTTAGGACAAATTCAGACCGTTGATCAATAAAGCCCACCTTATAGAAATCCTAAATTCTTCCACTTGGGCCACATTTGATCAATGTCAATGATTAATCTTTTGAAATATTTTAAAAAATATGTTTTGATTAAAAAAAACATCTAAATGGTTAACCGATTACATTGTTGGATAATACGGGTAGTGCTATGACAATACTGTCGGTATTGAATCGCGGTAGTCATCACAACATTTATTCTAGGCGAAGTGAGGCTAAGCGCAGTCACGAATACTAATAGTCTTGATGACATAGATCTGGAACTAAGAAGTGTAGTGTAAGGATTACACCTGTAGTGTGATAATGTGTGTCTATCCCTAAGAGGTACAATGAGACATGATTGTAGTTCTACTTACTCAAATTATGTCACGCATACTTAGAGAGAAGCAGGATTAACTTTATATCAGAATCATCAAATAACTTTATTAAATGAGATCTTTATAATGTCTGTGAAAATAAAACATGCTCAAATCCCACTAACTGAAAACATCTGTGGAATTAATGACTCCATGGATGTAATATGCTCTTAAAATGGCGTGATAAGGAGCCCTTTAGTGAGCGGATTTGCAACCATCTGTTTAGTGCCGATGAACTCCACAGACACTTGACGATTTTGAACTCTTTCCTTTACAACAAGGTGCTTGATGTCGATATGCCTCGACTTTGATAAGTGCTTGTTGTTACTAGATAAGGAAATCACAGCTGAATTATTGCAAAATATTTTTTAATGGTTTTGGGATATGCTCCAGTACCCACAAACCAGAAAAGAAATGTTGTAACCACAATGCCTGATTAGATGCCTCATGACAAGTAATTAATTCAACTTCCATGGTGGATGAGGTTGTAGTTGACTGTTTCACGCTTTTCCAAGATACAACCCCATAACCATCATGAAAATGTAGCCTAAGGTGGACTTCTTAGTATCAACGCAGCTAACATAATTTGCATCTGAGTATCTAACCAACTTCAAATGGTTAGATCTCTTATAGATGAGTCCGAAGTCCTTTGTTCTCTGTAGGTAGTGTAACACTATCTTTATAGCTATCTAATGTTGCATTCCTAGATTGGATAGGTATCTGCCCAACATTCCAACAACAAAGGCAATATCCGGCTGCGTGCAGATATGACGCTCTCTACTACTGACGTGTATGAAAATTCATTCATTCGATTCTTTTTCAAATCATTCTTGGGACACTGGAATTGATTGAACTAAATTTATCACCCTTTACAATGGGTGACTGTCTAGGAGCATAAGTTTGCATGCCATACCTTTCGAGTATCCTATTAACGTAGGCCCTTTGTAACAAGCTGAACAGTCCATGAGATCTGTCACGACAAATCTCAATGCTAATGACATAAGAGGCGTCACCAAGGTCCTTCATTTCAAATCTTTGAGTTGAGAATTTCTTGGTGTTGCTCAACATCCTGGTATCACTGCTAACTAACAGAATATCGTCAACATACAAAATCATCATAATGAACTTACTCCCACTGATTTTAATGTAGATACATTCATCTGCAGTGTTTTCTACAAATCCATATGAGGAAATTACTTCATGAAACTTTGGGTACCACTGTCGTGATGTTTGTTTTAACCCATAGATGGATGTCTTTAGTTTACAAACTAAATGTTCTGAGCCATGAGCTACAAAACCTTCGGGTTGTAACATATATACATTCTCATTTAAACCCCCATTGAGAAATGTTGTCTTTACATCCATCTGATGTAACTCTAAATCCATATGATTTACGAGGGCCATTATGATCCTAAATGAATCTTTCTTAGATACTGGTGATAAAGTCTCCTTAAAGTCAATGCCCTCACACTGGTTAAAATCATTGTCAACAAGTTTAGCTTTATATCTTTCGACATTACCATTTGAGTGCCGCTTGGTTTCAAATATCCATTTACAACCAATTGGCCTTATTCCAGAGGGTAACTCAACAAGATCTCATATTTTATTGTCCCTCATGTATTTTAACTCATCTTTCTTGGCATCAAACCAACGAGAATGAACAACACTTTGTTTGACGTATGCAAAGGATTCATGATCCTTTTTCATCCCAATGTCAAACTCGTGTTCTTGTAAGTATACGATGTAATCGTCTTGATTTACAAGTCTTCTCACTCTTTCAGATCTTCTTAATGGTTCAGGTTATTGGGTGTGATTTTGATTTTTCTCAACAGTGGGCTGTACGTGAGGTTCAACGTGATGTTCTACAGTGACTGCAGGGTCGACCTCAACATTTATATCAATGAATCTTGAGTGACTATGACCAGAGTCACTGTCATTTCTTCCTCAAATACAAAGTTTATAATGTTTGTGCTCCTACTGTTTTCAGTGTCTTCAATAAATCTGACATTCCTAGTCTCAACAATCCTGATAAAGTGGAAAGGACAGTAGAATCGATAGCCTTTTGAACTTAAAGAAACAACTTATGGTTCTAGGATCGAGCTTCCATTCACGCGGGTTATAAAATTTGGCCTCAGCAGGATATCCCCAAACATGTAGATATCGGAGACTTGGTTTTCTCTCATTCCACAACTCAAAAGGGGTTTTACTTGCAGCCTTGCTGGGAACCTTGTTAAGGATATGAACTGCGGTTTTAATTGCATCACCCCATAGAGATTATGACAATGTCAAATTGCTAACCATGCTTCGCACCATATCCATAAGGGTACGATTACAGCTTTCAGCCACACCATTATGCCCTGGAGTACCAGGCATAGTGTACTAGACGACAATTCCACAATCTTATAGGTATCTAGCGAATAGTCCTGGATTGCGACCTGATTCGTCATATCTACCGTAGAATTCGCCACCATGGTCAGATCTGACAACTTTAATCCTTTTATCGAGTTGATTTTCAACTTCGGTTTTGTAGATTTTAAAAGCATTCAGGGTATCTGATTTCTCACTGATAAGTAGAGGTACCCAAAATGAGAGTAGCCATCTATAAAGGTAATAAAATATCTGTGTTCACTCTAGGATGCTTGTAAGACCCGTGTCCTAGTCCGTTGTAACGCCCTGAAATTCGGGGGTCGAGTATGAACTCAACTCCCGAGTTCCAACGCATCACTTATGCAACATACACAATGATGGTTAAATGTTGTCTGAGTTAGCGCAATAAACATGAATGAGATTATACCAAAACAGTAATTCATACTCCAGTTCAATTATATAAAGGCAAGCGGAAGACTGAAATTTTATATTCAAAGTGTGTAAAGTAACAAAATTTTATGAACTCCAGAGTATGAGTACTAACTGAGTACCAATATACATGTATTGTTTCTAAGTCCAAAAATTCAAAATACAACTCTCAAGAGAAGCCCTGAAAACCCCGTGATGCAGCCGGCCTAAGCAAAGCTGTCAGAGTACTGCATAAAGGAGAACTCCTGATCCTCATCGATGTCGGGCTCCGGCTCGTGAACCAAGGCGCCATCTACACCTGCGACAGAGTCTGGTGGGTGTTGCAAACACCGTCCCGTAACGTGGGAGTGAGTAGCTAACTCAGTGGAACAATAAAACATAGGTTAACATGTTATCAAATCAATCAAGCAGTAATGATAAAGTAGTACAAATCAAACATTTCTAACTACTCTTGTTAAGTGCAAAAATGAAATGACATGATGCTGTATGCCCTTGCCAAACCACCCTCAAGCGACATCATCTTACGTTCGCGAATGCTTAACTCCCTCAGTGCGCCACATCTACAAAGCACATGCGGTGCGATGATGCTCATGATTACCAAGTTTTTATTAGTCCATTTCAACCAGTAGTATTGGGAAACTAAGGTACCTCCCTTGTATCATTCCCAAACATGATCCATTCTAGGGTCGTCAATCCTAGTTAATCTCATACGATATTATGGTTTGAGAAGCATAGTGAAGGCATCGCAAAGAGCTCGTCACCCGTCAGCGCGGATACAGATCTCACCGTATGCGGCTCAATTGCTGGCAGTCAGCTCGACTACAGGTCTCACCGTACTCGGCTCAATCACTAGCCGTCAGCTCGAATACAGGTCTCACCGTACTCGGCTCAACTCATACTCTAGTTGCTGTGAAAGACTCGTCGCCAATCACAGACACTTGGAGTACACTCGAAGATACTACGGAGGACTCGTCGCCCATCAGCACGAGCATAGGTCTCACCGTACTCGGCTCTCGCCGTTAGTATCGACAGCTCGAATACAGTGTCCCATACCACCGTATTTGGCTCACGAGTTTGGTTGCGCAATGGTCACTACGGGGAGGCACATGGCCCCAGCGTAGGCCGACAGCTCGACCACGGTGTCCCATACCACCATGCCCGGCTCATGCGTCTTAGCGGATTGAGGTACCATGGTTAACGGGATCGCCACTGGTAAGTTTGGTACCCTAGGTTCAAGCAGTAGCGACCAAACATGGTGAACACACAAATACATTTCGGTTTACTTGACGAGCCTGACTAGCTCGAGCGCACCACAAATTGAGCGATATGGAGCGCAAAAGCACTCCGTGTGGCCAACCACTATCGCCAACCGAAGTACGACTCGGGTTCGCCAGACACATCCTTTGTGGCGATATGAATCTCAGCCACAACCGCAAGTCTGGTACCAAATGTTTGGACTATAGACATAGTCCCAAACTCAAACAGTTCTCATCAATAGCATGTGGAGTAAAGCATGATAAACAAGCAATACAAGCATGTTAGCAGGCATGTTATAAAGCATGAAGTAAACATGAAGTAAAGCATGTTGTAAAGCATGTTGTGAAGCATGTAGTAAAGCACTATACACATAGGGATACAATTACATACACGCCACAAGTGAGTGGTTATAGTGAACCACCTCATGGAGGGGATCCTACATGTCTCAAAGGGAGTCGGAAATTCCATATCAGCGCCTATCTAAGGCACTAACACTCAAGCATTTACACTCACAAGCATTTACACGAACACTTAGAGTACGCTGTTCCAACATACATGACGTATGTTAGCAAAACGCGCATTAGGGCTATTCTTTTGCCAAGCGGTTATTTTATCCGCGTATACCGTATTCATACAACAAATAATCATGACAATTATATTTCCAAAATTTGCACATACGCGGTATTTCTAGAATACACATTTTCAACATACTAGGCATTTACACGCGAACATGTATTTCGGCGATTCCTTTCGCCAAACTAGTATTTTATTCATATATTATATAATCATACATTAAATAAACATGTCAAACATTTTCCCGAAAAAAATACGTATACGGTATTTCTACGTATATCTAGAGTATGTGAAATTCCATATTCTACAACGCTAATCGAAACAGAAAACGGAAAGCACTTTGTACATGTGTATTTACATGCAGATCATGAATCTATCATTATCTGACATTGAAAGCGTTGAAAAACGTAACTTATACACTTAAAGTCCTCACCTTTGCCCTTGGAATCCCAACGAATCAGCAAGGGTAGTCGAGCTTCCGAATACGGGAGTTTTCTAGCCTAAAGAGCGGAATCGGTTAGCCTGTACATAACCTACAACGATCCTACCTCAAATCAGACCTAGGGTTAGGGTTTCTTACCTTCAAACGGAATGAATACCGCCGGGAAAACACCTGGAATGGAGCGGTGTAGGCCGTGTGATGAATGAAAGCAGCAGGAGGAAGATCTCCCACAAATTCCAAGCTATTCTCTCTCTTTTCTCTCCCTCTCTCTAGGGTTTTTCTCCCAAATTCGTATGGCTGTGAGAGGGGCTGTTCTAAGACCCTTTTATAGCCAAAAACATTCCCAAAATAGACTTAGGTTCAAGGGTTACTGCTAATATAGGATATTCGCCACTTTTCCAGCTAAAAGAGAGGTTCTGGTAGCCCTCCTTGAGCCAAACGTCAGACTTAAGCTCACCACCTATGGATCTACGTGGGATTACGTTTTCGACTCGATCGGATTCCCAGATCGCACGTGGCGGACCACTTTCAGCTCAACGGTCAGCGGGCCACGATCAGAAATTCCAAGTACATGTAAATGTTCCTGAAATTTTTCTTAATCCGAGGGTGTAATTTGGTCTGATTCTGACGGTCAGGTTGCTTAATACTGACGCGCAACCGAATGATGCCAGATCTCTATTCCTGATATTTATGTTGGGATGGGAGTAGTGTTTTTCACACACCCTCGCTCCGGATCGAAACGAATGGTCGTGGGACATCGGCCAGAGCTGATTTGTGAGATGATTGTCAAACCCAGTGGGGCGGTCCTAGTTCCTTAGCTTCGTGTTAATCGGACTTCCGATGTGCGATCTAGACCTAATACGAAGTTTCGTTTCATTCCCGAGAGCCGCCGGGAAATAAGTTTGGTTCTAAACTTTAGGGTAACCTAGAGTCACTGATTCTGCAAGTTTTGGGTCTTGCAGATCGTATTTAAAGCGATCCCAACGGATTTCATGGCTAACCGAGTTTAATACTTAGTTAACTATGTTAAATTTTTAAAGGATTTAATCCTAATTGATTTCTGGTCGAGGTGGTACTCGAGCCAATGTACGGAAATTTACGGGTCGTTACATCTGTACTGTTCCGTCAACTTCCGCGATCCTTACCGTCAAATTTTGGCAACCTGCGACCTATAATCAACGTTGCAATCGAGCCTGAACCGTATCCTGTAAATTCATGTCGACTTAATCCGAGACCTGTATCATTGCGACAACACCATCGCCGCGGTTCTAACGCCGCGACTCACGCATCGATCCGATACCCTGACTAGAAGATGTGAGTCGGCGTTTATTTCAAAGAAACGCAGCGCTTTCTCAATCCCAAGAGAATCTCTACACAATGTCAAATCAATCCCATCAATCAATCAATCACATCAATCAATCAATCACTTCAATGTCAAGTACAAGCAACCCATGTTTTCTCTCTCCAAAGTCAACTCTTTCTTACCCTCTCTCTTACACCACCATACATGTAAAGTACACATCACACATCACTCACCCTTTCACCCATCACACCCATCTCTCACATCTCCTTACAACCCTCTCTCTCTTTCTCATTTCTCACCACAATCCTAAGCAACCAAAAAATCCCACGTTGGGAGCTCTTCCATGAGAGAAAACAAACAAGTGTGAGGCCCACCTTTTCCATTCCAAAACCCTTCATCCTAGCCATCCATTTCCCATCTCCACCATCAAAGAGGAGCACAAGGAGATAGGCTTCCCAACGGACCAAGAAGATCAAGTGGTGGGTGTTTTCTTTAGTTTTGCTTGTATGGATTTGATCATTTGAGGGCCCATTTATGATGGGACCACTTGAATGCATGTGTTGTGATTTATGAGGGGCCCATAGTGGCGGGGTCCCTCAATTACGCTGTCTCTCTCTCACTCTCTCACTCTTTCTTTCTTTTCTTTTTGGTGATGATGTGGCCCACCTGATCAATAAATCCAGACCGTTCGATTATGAGGCCCACCTTACTACCGCCTTTTATAGGCCTTGGAGGAAGGGAATCGCAAATATCAGCTTGATCTGTGGATCCCATGTGTTGTGAGGGTGCCATCCACGCTGTCCAGCACCTGGACGTGGGCCACCTCGATGTACGGGGCTGATGGGCCATGTGTACATGTGCCCTCCCGCACGTTGATGCAGGCGTTTCATTCACACCATCCAGTCATTAGGTGTCCAACAGCAGAGACTGCTGGACTGCATGAGAAGGAAAAACACCAATATCAGCTTTATGGCAAAGCTGGTGGGCTCCACACGTGTGGACCCACTTTTATGTATATGTTTCATCCACGTGGGACCCATGTACTATATGGGTTTTATCCACTCGTCCGTCCAGCAGAGCTGGGACAGTGGGTCCCATAGCATGGACGTCTGCCAGTGACGTGGCCTCACCTGATGTATCTGTTTGTTCCACTGTCAAGGGACTGGACGGTGGAACCTATCATGTTGTATATGCCTTATTTACACCGTCCGTTAGTAGGGCCCATTTGTGATTTATGTACTCCATCCGCACCGTCCGACGGGGATGGTGGGACCCACTGCTATGTATGTAATAACAGCCGCACGGTCCATCTTTTTGGACGAGTGGGGCCCACCTTTATATTATATATATTCCGCATCGTCCAGCTGTATGGACAGTGGGCCCTACTACAATATATGTGTTTTATTTTCCACACCGTCCAGCCTATTGGACGGTGGGCCCAGCCCTTTTTTTTTTTGCTGCTTTAGGACGTCAGCAGGGCTTTGTGGGGCCTGATTTCAAGGCAAGTGTTTTATCCTAACTGTCCATCTGACGGTGGGCCACCATGATGTCAATGTTTTATTCACGTTGTTCGTCCATTGCATGGACAGTGGAACCCCACATGATGTAGGTGTGGTATCCACACCGTCCACCCTACTTTGTTGGTACGTGGGACTCACCTTTGATGTATGTTTTAGTCATACCGTTCACCCACCATATGTAAGTGTTTCATCCATGTAGCCCACCTGTTTGCGGCCCCAGCAGGGCCTTAGGCGCTGCAGGACTAACCGTCCAACAGCTGGTCCACCTAAGTTGTATGTGTTGTATACCTACGTTGGCCTTCCATTGTGGACCCGTTGGTGGCGCGTGGGGCCACCTTGCATGTGTGTATGTCCAGATCGCCTATCCAATTTTTTTATATCGCTTAGGCCAAGGGCTTGGAATCGAGGCAGCTCCAAATTTAATGGTCCACACCGTAGGAAATAGTGGACTGGCACCCACCGTTGAAACTCTGTGGGGCCCACCTGTTGTATGTGTGGGGCCCACCTTGTTGTATATACACTCCACCCATCCATTTTATCGAATCATGGGCTGACTTGTGAGGCCCACTATGGTGTATAAATAGGTTGTCCATCCATTTTCTGGGCCATGGGCTGCCTTATGAGGGATGTACGGGTTACACATGTTGGCCCACCATGATATAGATGTTTTATCCCTACCGCCCATCTGTGAGGCCCACCTTGATGTATATATAGCCCGTGTGTTTAGGCCCATTCAATGTAATTATGGCCCATGTTACGAGGCCCATTGTGATGTTTTTAAAGGCCCATGGGATATGGCCCATTGCAATGTACATAAGGCCCCTTTTAATGCGGCCCACTTGATTTATAAAAGGCCCATATGATGTGGCCCATTTGATGAATATAAGGCCCATGGGTCGAGGCCCAACAGGATGTCCTTAGGGTCCATTGCAATGAACGATTCCTCCATAGTGTGTGTAATAATGTTTGATGACAGGTTATGCCTTGGGAGAAATGTTGGTTTGATGTCCACGTTGTAAGAATAATGTTGGTTAAATGTCCGCATTATAACTCTCCCTAGGGCCCATTAGTAGGCCCACATTTGTTGATAGTTCACCACTTTATAACATGCTTAGTATAGCTCCATGATTCATGCCCATATGCATCATTTGTATGCTTGATATGAGGAATGTTTGATCATAGCATAAGCCGTTGGACTGAGACATTTACGGGACTCCTTATGAGACGGAGTGCCCCACATGATCGCGTGGTACGCGTGAGATTGCTGCATGATTGTACGGTGTGAATCATGCATCTCGCATATGTGTGACTTGATCACTGCACACCCTAGCGACATCAGGGCTGTGGCTCCACAGGCACATCGTGGATGGCCGTATCGGATACCGAAAATACTTTGTTCTAGCACTGTGGGCACTTAGGATGTTCTTGGGTGAAAGTCCCAGAACCTTTTTGGTATCAGGAGATGCTCCAACGTCTAGACCGAGTGGATACACGAGCGCCCGAGTGTCTAATACCAGTAGGCCGCATCTCCCACTATGTCGTGGTCAGTTGGAAAGGGGTGTGGCCTTATCTGCCTGAGTGAGGGGGCTATAAGCTAGGCTGAGTTTGACCAGCTTGCAAATGTGTCCGCTATCGACGAGCCGGGTAGGTATTGGCAGACTACTGGTTAGGCGGATAGTGTGGTCTCTTCCACTTGCTTGACTGTGCAGCTAGGGAGGAGGCAGTCAGTGTGAGGTGTATTAGACCCCGGTGATATCCAGAGAGGAACTGTACTGATATGTGTACATGATGAGGACTGACATGCTTGTATTGCATCTCGCATATGGCATTCGGCTACGTAGGCCTTGCATTGCGTCGGTATGGCCGATAGCATTCATGTTTCGCATCGCATGGCCTTGGTGTGGCCGATATCATTCATGCCTTACATTACATAGTTCTGGTACAGCTGATTGTATTCATGAACTTACCGCATATTTCCGCATTACTCTGATATTGTATACTTGGCGTTTGCCTTGTACACACACTTGCACCACCCTCTAAGCTTTTGTAAGCTTATGCACGACCGTTGCATGCAGGTAGCGTTGGACAGCAGCAGCGCTGAGGCAGGAGTGTGGATCAGATCATTTTGGAGCCTTTTGATTATACTGTATTTCCCTTCCCGCATTGTACTTAAAAGTTTTTGTTATAGTGGATATGTGGTGTTGTTGTTTGTGACTTGGTTATGCTTGTGGTTATGCTCCATTACAAAAAAAAATTCATATTGAAAATCCTCCTTGTAGGATCCCAGGATCGAAAATCTAGCGTATGGGCGCTGGAAGCCGAGAATGGGGTACTACGGAGGCTGTCGGCGCCGGATTCGACGATCGGGAATTTTGTGAGCCCGGTTTCTGAGTTTGGGACGTGACAATGCTGTAGGGAATGGTCCACAAATGTCCGTATGTATCACCTTTAAGAGTCCTACATTCCTTGCACCTTTCTTTCTAGTTCTAGTCTGTTTTCCTTTTATGCAATCAATGCATACTTTATAGTCAGAGAAGTCTAGAGAATGAAGAATTCCTTCTTACACAAGCGTGTTTAATCTCTCACGAGATATATGATACAATCGCATGTGCCATAATATGGAGGAATTCTCATAGTCTAGTCTACGTTTAGATCCTACTTTATTTCCATACAAGCCATTAATATCATAATGTATGAGGCAATCAAGTCTAGCCAGTATAGGTTGTTCACCATAGAGCCAGTGCCAACTTTAATCGAATTAAGGTAAATACCGAATCCTTTATTCTCAAATTGGAAAAAATATCCCAATTTATCCAAACGAGAAATAAAGACTAGATTGCGCCTTATAGAAGACACAAAATTGTATCTACCAAATCCGATGAATAACCAGACTTTAACCTAATCATATAGACTCCAATTGCCTCTATGTCGACTTTAACACCATTGCTTATGTATGCTGAGCGTTCTGCATCAGACGGTGCTAACTTTAATCGAATTAAGGTAAATACCGAATCTTTTATCCTCAAATTGGAATGAATATCCCAATTTATCCAAACGAAAAATAAAGACTAGATTGCGCCTTATAGAAGGCACAAAATTGTATCTACCAAATCCGATGAATAACTAGACTTTAACCCAATCCTATAGACTCCAATTGCCTCTATGTCGACTTTAACATCATTGCTTATGTATACTGAGCGTTCTGCATCAGATGGTGGCTTTGTCTGTAGTAAGTCCTGCATAGAAGTACATATGTGGATAGTGGTTCCCGAATCTATCCACCAAGAATTCACCGACACATCAGTTAGATTAGATTCAAAATAACTAGAACAGAATTATTACCCTTCTTTATGAGCCATTACTTATACTTTACACAGTCTTTCTTTTGATGGCCTGGTTTGTTGCAAAAAAAAAGCAATTATTACCTTTAGCCCACTTGTGGCTCGATCTATTCCTAGGTCGGTTTTCAACTGGTGAACCTAGAGGACCGTGAGGTCCTGAGGATCTCTTATTAGAACCATGTTTCTTTTTTTGTTTCCATTATGTCCAGGTATATGTCCTGAGGTTACAAGATCAATATTCTGACTGTTTTCAAAGGATTTTGACGGTTCAAAATTTTCTGAAGTGATCTCAAATGTAATCATTTCAGGACTGTCTTTAAGGCCTCTATCCATTGAACATAGTCAGACTCGTTTAGGATGAGAAATTGATGCATTTGAGTTGAAATTTTAACTGGTTGTAAAATATACTCACATTAGTAAATTATTTACATAAAATAATTCATGAATAAAACCAAATATCAGGCAAACTTAACAATTCAATTGATTGGGGCTTACAATTGAACTATCTAGGATGAAGATGGGCCCAAACATCCGATCCCGGTGAGAATCGATTATATCATCATCACTGCTCCTGTGGGAGGTAATGGTAATATGCAAGTGACCCTCCTGAACATGAAGTTAAGCAATGCCAATTATGTAAATCTGAGACACTCAACACCTGCAGGTAAGATGAGTCTTTCAGCTTTACATCATAAGCACCATTACTCCATTCCGTTCATGCTCCTACTAAATGGTGATCGTTTGTATTTTCATCATCGTTTGCATGAAACGTGAACGCAACTGAATGCAATCCTTTAACTGAATTCCTAATATCTCAAGTCATTATTCATAAAAATTTTCACCGATTGAGGTCACTGTGGTGGCTAACACAACTGGATTCAATCTCACAAATTTTAACTTTAGGACTTAGGATTGTGATTTAATCCTGCCCTCAACGAATTAACTATGTAAATTAGTCTAATTTGGCCCACAAGGTGGTCGATATTGATCGTTGGGAAAATGAGAAGCGTTAAAGAGAAACAGACGGGTAGGTCTCATCTTACTCATTCCTACGGTCTATATCAATTCCCGAAGGATAGGGAATGGGCTCATAATAGGGCCGAATCAAGACTCTGTATGATCTGGTCATCATCAATGAGTATTACAAGTCTAACCTTTAACATTCACATGATAGACATTTGGCATGGAATAATTCAGATGGATGGTTAGATCCTTACATTAATGTCCATAATATAGACATATCAGATCCAATTCGTAATCTCCACATGATGAAATGTCCATATTCTTTATTGTCTATCAAATGAATGATCTAGATTATACGCTCATTTTAAGCTAAACAGATAGCTCAGATCTAAGCAACGGATCCTAACATTGGCTCCGGGGTAAGGTTTGAACATTAAATGGGCATTCAACATCCCCTCAAATTGGGCTTTAGTAAAATGGTATGGGCCTAGAATAGGAACTTCTTCTAGTAAACTACCAGTCCTAATTGGGCCTAAAATTAACCTGAGTGGGCCCATGAGTTGGTCTCCTATCATGAACCCAATTTAAGCCCAAGCCTAAACCGTGGATCAGCCCAAGAGGGTAAGATGGATCCAAAACAAATCTTAAGTAGTCATAGAACCAAACGGGGCCACATGTATAAGGCCCGCAAATAGGAATAAAGGTTAGGCCCAGTCAAGAGCTCATGCAAGAAGTTAATTAAGCCCACAACCTGTTTAAAATTAGGCATAGGCCTAAGGACCAGGTCCATTAACTATTATTCCTGAAATGTCTTAGAGGCAAACCGTCCTCTCGTAAACCCTGAATGGACTCTGACTCATTCAGCAGGGCTTATAGACAGGACCCACTCAAAATTGAATTGGGAGTGGGCCCAAAAGACAGCCCAGGAGGTAGGGCTCATGAGCGAACTTGAAATTCACTCGACACCCGACACTCAAAATAAAAAAATGGCCATGCATTGCATAAGTCCAGAGATAGAGAGAGAGAGAGAGAGAGAGAGAGAGAGAGAGAGAGAGAGAGAGAGAGAGAGAGGGAAGAAATCCCTAAACTGATTCTTTCGCCGGAAGTGCAAGAGAGCATGGGTTGATGCTTGACATTGAGCTGAATGAGGAGTAGCCAAAGGAAGAGCTTTGTAAAACCCTAACCCGATCCCTTTGCTCCTGCTAAATCCCAGCATTGTCGCTGATTGGGAGGCAAAAGGAACAGAAGGAAGGAGGCAAACGGATAGATTCCATTGCAATGCTAGCTGTTAGGGGTACTGGTGCACCCATTAATGGCTATCTTGAAGGTGGTCTCAACAAAACGGTAATGCCGATCACCCCTCCATCTAATTTCCCTCCTCCTAGCCGATGACAATCTGTTGCTACTGTCAGGTATGGTTGCCGGCAACAGCCAAGGTATGGATCCCCAATATCCGTATCTCAAATCCCAAATTGAAAGCCTAATTTCCCTGATTTGGGGATCGAAACCCCTAACTACTAATTTGGGAATCAAAATCTAAAAATTCTGATTTGGGGATTGAAATCCCTAATTCATGAATCAGGGAATGAATACTTTAATTGCTAGATTTAGGATTCGAATTCCCTAATTCCTGATTTGGGGATGGAAATCCCTAATGGCTTGATTTGGGAATTAAAGTCCTTAATTTTTTATTTTGGGAATAGAAATCCGTAATCGCTATTTGGGAATCGGAATTCGAAATCCCTAATATTTTTAGATTTGGGGTTGTGGATATGAAATCCCCAATCAGGATTTGGGATTCGAAATCCCTAATGCCTGAATTTAGGGATGTAGAATCCCTAATGGCTAGATTTGGGATTGAAATCCTAATGCGATATTGTGAATCCAACCCCTAATCGATTCTGGATCTGAGATTCAAATCCTAGATGATCTAATTTGGGGATCCAAAGATCACAAATTTCCCTATCAAATCCCAATCACTGGATTAGATCATCCATGCCTGATGCAAAGTGTCTCTGATACCAATTGTAAGTCAATATGTGGAATAGCAAGGACTGTACTATGCATCGGATATAGAGATTTGAAGGGCTATATGGCTTACCTTGTTGGGACGTCATCGTTGAAGATAGGATCATTGGAGTCTTCCTCTCCTTACACCCTTTAGAGAAGCTATAATGGGTTGTAACTTCTGTCGGTGGTGTTGGATTGGGGACCCAACCCTGTTTTATAATGCAGAGGGCAGAGGAGTTTGAAACCCAACAAAACATCTCTCCCTATGGCTCCATACGAATTTGACAATGCTAGTTCCTGTAAAACACTGTGTGTGTATCACAGTTGTAGCACTCCACCCCTTACACGAATTTTTGAATGTATCACAACTTAGTGGGGCCCACTGGTATAGCCGATCACATTATCCAACTCTTAGGACAATTTCAGACCATTGATCAATAAGGCTCACCTTATAGAATTCTTATAATGGTTACATTTGTAGCCATCGTATTAATTGATGCAGGAGATTATTGTCGTAACTATTTATTTTGCAATCCTTCAAAAAGTGGATATATTGAATGAGCTTGCAAATAAACAAGATTATTAGATCTCGGGACAATCACTATAAGAAGTAGTTGCAAATGAACAAGGTGGCTTTCTTCCACTTATGCATTATTCCGAGGGATCGGAATGCACAACTCGATGGAAAACTTGTCAATATGGAAGAACAATTGATTATGTTCCTTTATACAATTGGTCATAATGTGTGCAATTGTGCAATTGCCCATCAGTTCATAAGGTCAGGAAAAACTATAAGTCGACACTTCTTGAGGCTATTAGATGCCATTGTCTAATTATATATAGAGTTCATGAAACTTCTTATTATAGATATGTCGACGAAAATATCATCACACCCTATTCGGAGTTCCTACTTTAATATATGAGCACCTACATTTAAAACACTATTGTGGAAGCTTCTTATCATATAAACTGCATATTAATACTAACACAATTAAACATTAGATTGTATTGGTGCAATTGACGAAACACATATACCGGCATTTATCTCAATATTGGAAAGTGGGATATATCATAATTAGAAATGGACAATTTCTGAAAATGTTATGGTTGGTTACTTGTAATTTTAATATGAAGTTTGTATACGTACTTGCCAGATGGGAGGGTTTTACATATGATGCACAAGTATTACATAGCACCCTAACGCATTAGCACGATTCACTTAAAATACCGTAAGGTCACATGCGTAAACTTATCGTCATTAACCCTCACTTCTAAAACATTGGCTATGAGCATTTATTAATTGATTTTATAACTCCGTGTAGAAAAATACTACGTTATGCATACTGGTTATGCACATTTGGCTAGTTTTATGGTTCCATATTGTATAGTACGTTACCACCTCAATAAATAATGTATTAGACGTAGCCCAAAAAATAAGAAAGAATTATTCAACTACTGTCATGCTCATCTAAGAAACATTGCAGAGAGGTGCTTCAGAGTTCTAAAAGCTCAATTTTCTATCTTAAAAATCACTCCTCAATATGGCATATACACATATGTGAAGATTGTGATTGTTTATTGTGTGCTTCACAATTTCATCCATAATTTTGATCCTTCAGATGTATCATGTGGGTTGAATCTATCACATGTTGACATTACCTCTACTGACGATGTTCACTTGGTGATAAATGTTACCTTATGCGAAATGGATGAATGGATGACTCTAAGAGATGAGATCACAAGTAAAATGTGAAATGATTTGCATCTCATGAGTTGTAAATTATGAAGTTCACGTCATATTATATATATTTCAGGCTTGTGAAAGGTGTGATATGTTGATGGTATTTTTTTGGTATAATGCAAATGCCGACAATCTCTTTTCCTCCAGTATTATGAAAGAGCATGAAAGACATCAATATTTTGGTTATACTATTACTTGGGTGGCATTTAAAACCTATAAATGTTACAAGTTTTTGTTGTCCCTATTCATTATCTAAGTTTAATTTTGTACCTTAACAAAGTATTTTCATGTTCACTTTACTATAATTAATTGAAGACATTGACGACGAAATGTCATCAAACAAGTGAAACAACCAATTAACCTCTAAAAAAGATACCGAATATGTACCAATGGAAATGGAAACACCTAAAAAGTTTCCAATAAAACAAAATCTGAATCACTTGACGAGAATGGATCTTCATCCGATTTTATGCACTGGATAGACGAAATGAACAACTTTCTTATAGATATACTTCTGGAGGTTGTAACATTTGGTAGGAAAATTGCCTCAGTTTTAAGAAGGAGACATACAAGATCGTTGTGGATAACGTTAAAAGTGCATTAGGCATCAACATGGGCCTCAACAATGTTAAAAATTGTCTTCACACAATCAAAAGTCTATACTTTGAGGTTATTCTTAATGCCTCCAGATTTAAATGAGATGACAATCTAAAATTTTTGATTTTTTCAAATGATATATAGGAGGATTACTTTCGAGTGAGATACATTAAGCATTAAATTATATGATGTTGCATTTTGACTAATCTTCTCTTATGTAACATTTCATTTATTTCTTTATTTATAGCACATCCCTACGTGCAACATGTTCAAGGTAAACTGGTGTGAAGATAAAAGGATCTAACATTTCTGTTTGGCAATGACCGAGCTACTAAGTAGAGGATCTTATACTACTAACATACATGTTGGTGCATGTTGGGATTTATGCTACAGAGTCACATAGATATGGATCTAGGATAGCAATCTAATGGCACCAAGAAAATACAAGAGAACATAAAGATTTAACATGGAAAACCCTTTCAGGAAAAAAATCACTGCACAAGCGACAGAATTCCACTATGAAAATATAAATTACAAAGAGAAAGGACTTACCCGATTTGAACAATCTCAAATCTCACCCTTGCTACACCCTTTGAAACCCTAGAACCCCTTCTAGAAACCCTTTAAATACCTTTAGGAAGCCTTAACATTCCTGAGAATGACCCTAGGGATTGCTATTTATAGATGGGGAAACTCCACTTACGCACCTCCCTAAAAACTGCCTCAAATTTACGCAGTCCGTGCAGAATCCGCGCACCATCTGCGTAACCTTCAATTGGTCGAGCCTGAGCTTCGACTGGTCAAAGGGTACCTTCGAATGGTCGAGCCTGTCCCTTGACTGATCAAAGGACCCGAAAATCTCAAATACATTATCACTGGACTTCAAGTCGAATTGGCTTCGACTAGTCGAAGAGACCTTCGACTAGTCGAGCCAGTCCCTCGACTGGTCGAGCAGCGCGGTGAACCAAGATTTAAGACATCTGTTTTACAACAGTGCATGTTTTAAAAAGTCAAGAGATTGGGACGATTCTCTAGGCCCACTTGTGGATTTGAATGATGATATGTTGATCTTATTGTCTGATGATGTAGGTGATAGTGGGCTAGAAATATGTTGGTCCTACTAAAGTAGGGATGGCTTGCATACCTCTGACCATAGCCCATCTGTTAACGAAAACAATTCCATTATCACGAATAGCATGATTAATTCTAGAAAGAGGGTTAGTCTTGGATGACTAACAATGTAACTGGCGCAGGAATGAGCGAGGTTGCAGATCTCGTTAAGATGGATGTAATAATTAGTATGACATAAGGAAATGAAATGTCATGTATGTCGATGATAGTAGCATCTTTTGAGGATATTAAAGGTTTAACCAAACACGAGGTGTTACATGCTACCAGATAAATGTCGAAGGATGAGGTGAATGAGGCTGTTAATGTCGCTTTGGGCAGCGGAGAATGGTTGATGGACTGGTGGTGGTGTGTTACTGGTTCTGCATATTTCCATCATGCGCATGAATTTTCCATAGACCAGTACTTAGCTTTTTGGTGATGATAGGCACTGGATGGAGTAGATTGCAAAGTTGGACAATATAAAAATACGTCAACGTGATTAACTTAACATAAACTTTAATAGTTGACTTTGTTAGCATTTTCTATCTTATTTTTTTGAACTATGCTACTTTCGTGACGAATGTTATTTTTTAGACTATTCTGCCTTTCAAACTATTATGATGTCATTACAGATCATATTTGTTTTGGTATATGTGTCTTCGTCATTTTGTTATTATCTAGTGTGTAGGGGAACATGGATTATATGTCATATGTTGTTACATCACCTATATAGGGTAGTGGATGTTTTTTAGGTGGACAGTGTTATTCCATTGGCATGTTCTGGACTAATACGTTAAATGGTTTAAATAACGTTAGTTCATGCAAAAACATGTTGTTTGATTTAAGTGTATTTGTTGTTACTCTTTTATGATGATTTGTTTTCTTATTGTACATTCTCTTTTTCTTTTGATTGTTATTCAGTTATCTTTGATATATAGTACAATATATTGCATACATATTGCATTTTTTGTTCTAGACACTTTGAGGTATGAACATTAGTGGTCAAATTTTTTTGATATGTATATTTAATTGTTGTACATGATATCTATAAAAATCTTTTTTTCTTGATTACAGATGGTAAAGAAGGTGTATGTCATTTTCATCAGTCGAAATCCAGGGATTTACTACACTTGGGAGGATTGCCAAGCTTAAGTGGTTGGGTTTAGCTGCGCAAGTTATCATGGATACAACTCAACCCAGGAGGCATTCGTTGCTTAGTTTGCCTTCTCTGGGGAAGACGTTATTCTAAATGTCCTTGTTGTTGAACTCGCTGACAACGCTGGAAGTTTGGGAAGTGGCCATGGCGGTACCTCAGGTGAGATACAATCATTAGATTGGCGAGGTCTGACTTGTTGGAGATGTTATTGTTGTCTTACATTGTGTGGCATCAGAGTTGGAGGATCCATAAATCGGGAAGTGCCGGATGGTGTAGCAGGTTTGGGTGGTGTCGTCTTCTGTGTGCTGGTAATTGTCCTGATCATCCATTTGCTCTCTGCTCATCAATTTAGAGAATGTTTATGGTATTGGTTTTGTGCATGTGGTGCCTTCTTCGGTAGGATTGATGGCCAAAAACATTATCTTTTTTTTTTTTTTTACTATACTCATATGGTCTAGGTGTTTGTTTTTGCTACTTTTTTCGGATTGTTTTGCATGGGTTATCGTGTACCAGTTTGTTTGATATGCCATTTATATGTTTCATATGGATTGTTTGATAAGTTATGGATGTAATGTACCTTTGAAATAGTACATGATGATGCCCACTTGTAAAACATTATTCTGTGTAGATCCATATGAGTTTTATGCCTCAACATGATTAGGAGGTAGAGTGGCCTTGAACATTGTTGTTGTGGCATATAATGTGTAACTTGTACTCTATCCTTTCTCAAGGGTCCTATCATACCAAATTTGATTAATTTTGCTTTACTCAACCAACAATACATTATTTGCATCATTCCTTAAGAGTTTGTGTCATAAGATTAGATAAACATGGGTGAAGAGGAAACATAAATATCAGCATCTACCAAAACTTCCGTGCCCCCCTCAGAAATTTTCAATGATAGATTCAATACATTGTTTCTTGTGGTGTGGCCTAGTAGAGCTTTCTATAAGCTTCATTATGGGGCCCAAGCCATAAAGTTCTCTGGTACAATTGATGGACGGAGTGGATAAAATACACAAATCACGGTGGGCCTAAAATTGCGTGGATTGTCTACCACGTTGTATGCGGAAGCTTAGCGGAGCTTATAATTATTGCCTATTTAAAACAATTCACTAATTTAAATTAAGAATGTAAATAACACTTAGGCTTCTAAGCTAAGCAATTCCAATCACATGATTACAAATGATACAATAATAAGCAACTAGTTTATAGGGAAGTAGTGAACTTGTGTGTGCTTTGTAAGTTAAGTGCCTGACATACAATCCAATTTAAGCATTCATATAGTTTAACTAGCTAAACACATAAACATGAATATAATTGCACTTAATTGACAATCACAAACATAAGCATGTATAGTTGTTCAGTTTTCCTACTCCACTCCCGGCAGATGCACTCTCCTTGAGTGTACTAGTAGTCACTATCTTAGAGTTTTCAATAATTTCACTCATAATATTCAGAAGTGTACACTCCCGTCGAAGGCCTACATAAGGTCTTACAAGCATACACTCCCGTGTTGGTCACGATATGGTCCTAAGAAAGAACCTATGAGAGTTTGGGTCACAAGCTCTATACTTAATCCTACACACAAAAAAAAAAAAAAGAATATGTGGACTTTTATAATTGACAACTTATTTGTCGGATTGAACCCCTTTGTAACACCTTCTTGAGATGCTTTTTTCAATGCTCTCCTGTGCTTGAATAAACTTCTCATTTACTCCCACAATTGTTGATGTGAATGTTTCAGCTCCACAATCAAATACCTTGCATGCAATGTATTTATGAGGTTTAAAAGACAAATGATTTATCTATTGGATTTGTGTTTATCCTTTAAAAAATGCAAGAAACCAATATCATATTCATAAGAAGCTTGAATGCTCATAAGAGTGATTAATCACATGTAAAATGACTTAGATTTCTTTGAGTGAGAGTATAGAAGTGTTGGGAAGTATTGAGACAGTGGGGTTTTTAACTCACAAAAAAAACCATATATTTGCCCATGATCCAAGTGCCCTTTGGGTGAGAGCTTAAAGGTGTTGGGAAGTATTGAGACACACTAGGGCTTCTAACTTACTCAAAAACGATTTGTTTTCCCAAGGTCTAAGTGTCCTTTAAAAAGGAGATCAAGTTCCAGTAGTAAAAAAATGGGCAAAAAACGACACCTTCAATCGATTAAGTAATGTATTCTATCGATCGAGTGATGCCTTCTATCGATCGAACGACCCTTCAATGGGATCGAAGGTCCCTCAATGGGATAGAGAAAGTCTAGAATTTTGGACAATTGCATTGGACATTTTTTGCCACCTTCGATCGATTGAGCCCTCAGCTTCGATCAATCGAAGCTCCACATGATATACATCGACGGTCTGTCAATGGGATCAAACTCCACTTTAAAATTGTTGTTTTGTAACACCCCGTACTTTCAGTACTCGGGTGTTAGCATGAAGACCTCACCAAGCATAAACATAAACTTGATTAGTGTGAATATTCACATCATGTACCCAAAGTCTGACTGCTGGGAGTGATTTGCACTCATAGAATAATGCATACAACCGTTATCTTTCAAGATGGACCATCTTGAAAGTGTACCTGCTAGTGCCCTGGTTTGTCAAGTTACGTGAATGGTAGGTTAGACCGTCTACAGAGCTCGATAGGAAGAACAATTCAAGCGTCTGCCTCAACCGGATGTGTGGAAGCTCGCAATAGGTAAATCATAGCCTCACATCCCATGTCCCAAAACACCAGGTGATTAAAACCCTTAAAACAAGATAGACATCTTAGGGTTTTATGGTGAGAAAACTTTTTGCAAAATAGGAAAATCTCTAAGTTTTTCTCGCCTTGTCGATTTTATCGAAGTACCCTCGATATGATCGATCTGCACTGTCGATGTCCTCGATACCTTAACGATATTATCGATAAGAGGACCAAAAACGTCCAACAACTAAATATTCATCTGGACAGATTTATCGATGTATCGATACACATATCGATATCATCGATAAAAGCACTAAATATGTTCAGCAACTTCACAACATATCTGGATGAATTATCGATGTATCGATACACCTATCGATATTATCGATATTCAAATCTCGAGTCCATCGAGAGTGGCTCGATAAGATCGATAGGCAGATTTCCGGCGCCCCTGTTTTTTAATGAAAATCTCAAATTCCTTTGATATATCGATGACCATCCGATATGATCTGAATTCAAACATCGATAAGATCGAAGGTCCATCGATGATATCAATGGTGGGTGCGCATTTCTTACAACAGATATTTTAGGTTGTTTTTAAACTATGATCGGAGGCCCTTCGATAGAATCGATATTCAAATATTGATGATATCGGCACCAGGTCGATTACATCGAACAAAGACACAAGTCATCCAACAAGCTTAAAGACAAATCTGCTAGATTTATCGATGCATCGACTCTGATCTCGATATCATAGACATTCAAATTCTGATGATCTCGACGGTTCCCCCGATCATTCATGAAAACCTGAAATATCTCAAAGTCAAGTCTCTCTCATTTTTCAAGTGTCGATTGATCGAACCTGTCATCGATGAAATCGGAGTTTGAAATCCAATGACATCGACAAATAGCTTCGATTCATCGACCAATTGGCAAGAAGTTTCAAAAGCGTATGACATTGAGTCCGAGTCATCGAGCAGACCATCGATACTATTGAGAGTATACGCTCGATGATATCGAACCTGCTCGATGATATTGAACTCTGTCATAAATGTGACTGTTTTATATCCGTTGGAACTTTTTGCCTATATATAGAGGACTTGTCTTTTGTTGTTGTGAGAGAAAGAAGAGAGAGCTTTTGAGTGTTTCAACTTATATCCTATACCTAAAGCCCTTTCTCTCAAGGGAGTTCATCCTCCAATCCACCCTCACCATTGATATTCAATAGAGTGGATTGGGGCACCATTGATATTCAATAGAGTGGATTGGGGAATGAACTTCTGCATTCAAGGATCCTTCAACTACTACCTTAATGGAAAATCATTAAGCTGGGATACCTTGAATGCATAAGATTGGAGCTACTCTATCTTCCTAATAGGAAAATCTTTAGAGAGTAGGACTCCATCTTCACCTTGACCCAACCCTAAGCCTAGTCTTGGTATATCTTTTGTGTTGCAGATCAAGGGAGCTGAAGACTCTTTGTCAACAAGGAGGAGGAGATCTTGAGCATTGTGCTAAACGGGACTCATCAACTTATTTGTAAGTATTCAGAGTCTAAGAGGACACTTGTGATCATTCCTTTCTAGGATTGGGTCTTAAGTGGTTCTCACCCTTTGAAGTTCTCAAGGAGGCCTCCGGCGGGAGTGTACGCTGTGGGTGCGTTGTGTGGACCCTTGATCTGTGTAGAGCATAAACATCTGGTTAGGAGTGAACCAGTGAAACTCCAGGGTTAAAGGTGAACCGAGTAAAAACCTCTGGGTGCGTTGTGTGGACCCTTGCTCTATGGAGAGCATAAACATCTGGTTAGGAGTGAACCAGTAAAGCTCCAGGGTTAGAGGTGAACAGAGTAGAAACCTCGTGTAAAGGTTGAAGGTGAACCTGATTTAAAACCTTAGGTTTAAGGTGAACCCTGGGAAACCTCCTTAGTGAAATCCGGTACACTCAAGCGTTAAGTGCGGTAGCCGGGAGTGGAGTAGACAAGTAGTCGAACCACTGTAAAAATGACTATGTTTGTGATTGATTCTTATGCTTGATCATTTGTGTGATTATGGTTAACTGCATTCATATCTGCTCACACTTCACACACAGTCACATCCAACATAGACTATAACTACTTCATGCTTATTACTTGAATAGTTCTGTGATTGGATCCTCTACTAGGCTTGGAAGCCAGTTGACTTACATTTGAGTAATCCTGAAAATTGCATACTTGATAGGATTAGAGTGATAAGATTTTTAATAACTCATAAATCTTTAAAAAGTCATATTCACCCCCCTCTAAGACATATTGGCATATTCCGACTTCAACTCAAGCGGTCTTCACCGCTATTTCACATCTTACCGTAGAAAATAATTTTTGGACCATTGCACCACCTAGAGAACCGCATTGAACCTTATGAGGCTTAATTCTAGGAACTTAAATGAGGTAAAACATCAGACGATGTCCTGTTAGATTGATTAAGCTGTGGAAAATCGGTTTCAAGACTCAAGTCACTAGATTCACCATTCCTTACGCTTACAACCAATATTTGGGCGATCCATCCCCATAAATCACCTCAATAGACATATTAAACCGTCTACTATCAATATCTATCAATATCAAACTTCAAGGATCACTAATGGTCAGGTTTGGAATTGATCAGACCGTCGGTTAGATGGAAATCATAGTTTGAACTCAGAAATAAACGTTGTGTGACCTATCTAGTTAAAATAATATCAATTTAAAATAAATAGTGGCCTTGGGCAGCTCACTAGCTAGATGAGTGGTTCTGATCATGGGTGTGGACCACATACCACCTTGAATCGATAATAACTAGAACTTAATGGCCATACTCCTGTTAATATGGCCCACATAAGTCAGGGATCTGCCTCATTCTTTGGACTGAGTCCTAATCTGAGTAAATAAAACAAATGAAGGGCCTGGATCCATCAGATCATCACTATAGGCCCCGCATCTGCTATGAGAGTGCAGACAACAAGCATAAACCCGCGTCGCACCAGATCGTGAAACCCGGTCAAGCGGGTTTGACCCAACAAAAATGGAAAGGGAGAAGGGAACTTTTTCCCGCGCACTGGACGATTAAACAGATAACGTCCATTTGTAAAGGTAGTGGACCACCATCGTGGACCGTTTCCTTGATCCAAACCGTCCATCATGTACGCGATGAGGGGACGACCAAAACCATGTCACTCGTATGATCTCATGCACATGAACATTGGCCCAAGAAGAGTCATGTGCAACGATTTTTGGAAATGGAAAACTTTCTTTTTCCCTGCCTCGCTGGCGATCCAAGTCAGGATTCCTGCCATCATCTTAACCTTTAGAATGAGTCCATCCTAGCCATCCATTCTCTTCGTGCGGTTTAGGGTTTTTGGGCAAAAGCACGACCGATTGTTGCTGCACCCACTGTTTTCGTCTGCCTCCTTGCCATAGAATAAATCTAGGCCATCCATCCTTCATCCAGTGGCTCTGAAGAGCTAGGAAGAGTCTTAAAAGATGGAGGATTAAACATCACTCCATTGCCTTCTCTATTTCCTTCGAAAACCCTAAAAAATGACTGTTTTCCCTCCTTCATTCGAACCCATCGAGAAAACCTCAATAGAGCTGTGATTTCTCACTTCCTCAAGCTTCATGACATCAATTTGAGTCGTCCAATGCTCTCATTTCAAAGAAATAGACACAGATAGGAAATCTGCCATTATCATCCTCGTTGAAGAGAAGTCGCACCACGTCGAGATGGGGCGAGTTCGAGCGCGTCCGGACGAGTCCATATGAGTCCAGAGGTCATTGGACTTCTAAAAGAAGGAAGGAAAAAGAAAGAGAACGATAAGGAGGAGAGAGAGAGAGAGAGAGATCTGCTGTCAACTGCGCGCTGCATCACGCCTCAGACCGAGTCTGGGCCGAGTTCAAGCCTTTTTGGCTGTAAATAAGGCTCAGAGAGGAAGAGAGCGTGAGAGAAAGAGAAGAGGGTGGGTTGTGAGTCGGGTTGCTGGGGCAAATTGAGTCAAATTTCGATCGGGTCTGCCTCAACCAAACGGGTGTGTAACCGCTGCGTTTGGCTGGGCTGACTCAGTAACTGAGTTCGAGCCGAGTCACTGTCCAACGAGCCAGGCCAATCTCTGCCTGAACACAGGTATTACCGAACATGTTTAAACAGTAGGATGTAGAGAGAGAAAACATAGAGAGAGAGAGAGGGAGAGTGTGTGTGAGTCGTGAGCTGACTTGCTGTTAAGTCAGTTTAGTGGGTTTGGGTTGGGTTGTCTAGACCCACTGCTGGACGTCCTAGTAAGAAGAAAAGAGGAGAATCAAAAGAAAAGAAAAGAGAGGAGAGGAAGATAGAGGAGAAGGAGAGAGTTGGAGAGCGCCTAGAGTCTTGGGGCTCCATAAATCGGTCCGTAATCACTCCTAAGGCCCTTAATCACTCCTGTGACCGTAATCGCTCCCTTGACTTCTAATCAATCCGTAATCGCGCTTGAGACCTCTTGGGACCTTTAGTCAATCAAAGGAACTCCAATGCACCTGTAATTTCTCTTTAGACCTCTAATGGGAATATAATCGCTCTTACAACCTCTAATCGTTCAGTAATCGCTTCAGACAATATGCCACAATTGTGAATTTGCAACGGAACAAGTCCGTCCGAAAATCAAATTAACGATGGTTTTGGTCCGTCCCTAATACATGATGATGCCCAATTATAAAACATTATTCTGTGTAGATCCATATGAGTTTTATGCCTCAACATGATTAGGAGGTAGAGTGGCCTTGAACATTGTTGTTGTGGCATACAATGTGTAACATGTAGTCTATCCTTTCTCAAGGGGCCTATCATACCAAATTTGATTAATTTTGCTTTACTCAACCAAAAATACATTATTTGCATCATTCCTTAAGAGTTTGTGTCATAAGATTAGATAAACATGGGTGAAGAGGAAAAATAGATATCAGCATCTACCAAAACTTCCATGCCTCCCTCAGAATTTTTCAACGATAGATTCAATACATTATTTCTTGTGGTGTGGCCCACTAGAGCTTTTCATAAACTTCATTTTGGGGCCCAAGCCATAAAGTTCTCTGGTACACTGGATGGACGGAGTGGATAAAATACACAAATCACGGTGGGCCTAAAATTGCGTGGATTGTCTACCACGTTGCATGCGGAAGCTTAACGGAGCTTATAATTATTGCCTATTTAAAACAATTCACCAATTTAAATTAAGAATGTAATAACACTTAGGCTTTTAAGCTAAGCGATTCCAATCACATGATTACAAATGATACAATAATAAGCAACTAGTTTATAGGGAGGTAGTGAACTTGTGTGTGCTTTGCAAGTTAAGTGCCTGACATACAATCCAATTCAAGCATTCATATAGTTTAACTAGCTAAACACATAAACATGAATATAATTGCACTTAATTGACAATCCCAAACACAAGCATGTATAGTTGTTCAGTTTTCCTACTCCACTCTCGGCAGATGCACTCTCCTTGAGTGTTCTTGTATTCACTATCTTATCAGTTTTCAATAATTTCACTCTTAATATTCAGAAGTGTACACTCTCGTCGAAGGCCTACATAAGGTCTTACAAGCATACACTCCCGTGTTGGTCACGATACGGTCCTACAAAAGAACCTATGAGAGTTTGGGTCACAAACTCTATACTCAATCCTACACCAAGAAAGAATATGTGGACTTTTATAATTAACAACTTATTTGTCGGATTGAACCCCTATGTAACGCCTTCTTGAGATGCTTTTTTCAATGCTCTCCCGTGCTTGAATCAACTTCTCATTTACTCCCACAATCGTTGATTTGAATGTTTTAGCTCCATGATCAAATACCTTGCATGTGATGTATTTATGAGGTTTAAAAGACAAATGATTTATCTATTGAATTTGTGTTTATCCTTTAAAAAATGCTAGAAACCAATATCATGTTCATAAGAAGCTTGAATGCTCATAAGAGTGATTAATCACATGTAAAATGACTTAAATTTCTTTGAGTGAGAGTATAGAAGTGTTGGGAAGTATTGAGACACAGTGGGGTTTTTAACTCACCAAAAAAAACCATATATTTGCCCAAGATCCAAGTGCCCTTTGGGTGAGAGTCTAAAGGTGTTGGGAAGTATTGAGACACATTAGGGCTTCTTACTTACTTAAAAACTATTTGTTTGCCCAAGGTCTAAGTGTCCTTTAAAAAGGAGATCAAGTTCTAGTAGTAAAAAAATGGGCGAAAAAAGACTCCTTCAATCGATTAAGTAATGCATTCTATCGATCGAGCGATGCCTTCTATCGATCGAATGACCCTTCAATGGGATCGAAGGTCCCTCAATGGGATAGAGAAAGTCCAGAATTTTGGACAATTGTGTTGGACATTTTTTGCCACCTTCGATCGATTGAGCCCTCAGCTTCGATCAATCAAAGCTCCACTCGATATATGTCGACGGTCTGTTGATGGAATCAAACTCCACTTTAAAACTGTTGTTTTATAACACCCCGTACTTTCAGTACTCGGGTGTTAGCATGAAGACCTCACCAAGTATAAACATAAACTTGATTAGTGTGAATATTCACATCATGTACCCTAAGTTTGATTGCTGGGAGTGATTTGCACTCGTAGAATAATGCATACAGCCGTCATCTTTCAAGATGGACCATCCTACCGTAGAAAATAATTTTTGGACCATCACATCACCAAGAGAACCGCATTGAACCTTATGAGGCTTAATTCTAGGAACCTAATTGAGGTAAAACATCAGACGATGTCCTGTTAGATTGATTAAGCTGTGGAAAATCGGTTTCAAGACTAAAGTCACTAGATTCACCATTCCTTATGCTTACAACCAATATTTGGGCGATCCATCCCCATAAATCACCTCAATAGACAGATTAAACCGTCTACTATCAATATCTATCAATATCAAACTCCAAGGATCACTAATGGTCAGGTTTGGAATTGATCAGACTGTCGATTGGATGGAAATCATAGTTTGAACTCAGAAATGAACGCTGTGTGACCCATCTAGTTAAAATAATATCAATTTAAAATAAATAGTGGCCTTGGGCGGCTCACTAGCTAGATGAATGGTTCTAATCATGGGTGTGGACCACATACCACCTCGAATCGATGATAACTAGCACTTAATTGCCATACTCTTGTTGATATGGCCCACATAAGTCATGGATCTGCCTCATTCTGTAGACTGAGTCCTAATCTGAGTAAATAAAACAAACGAAGGGCCTGGATCCATCAGATCATCACTATGGGCCCCGCATCTGCTACGAGAGTGCAGACAACAAGCATACACCCGCGCCGCACCAGATTGGGAAACCTAGTTAAGCGGGTTTGACCCAACAAAAATGGAAAGGGAGAAGGGAACTTTCTCCTGGGCACTGGACGATTAAACAGATAACGTCCATTTGTAAAGGTAGTGGGCCACCATCATGGACCGTTTCCTTGATCCAAACCGTCCATCATGTACGCGATGAGGGGATGACTAAAACCACGTCACTCGTGTGATCTCATGCACATGAACATCGGCCCAAGAAGAGTCGTGTGCAACGATTTTCGGAAATGGAAAACTTTCTTTTTCCCTGCCTCACTGGCGATCCAAGTCAGGATTCTTGCCATCATCTCAACCATTAGAATGGGTCCATCCTAGCCATCCATTCTCTTCGTGCAGTTTAAGGTTTTTGGGCAAAAGCACGACCGGTTTTTGCTATGCCCACTGTTTTCATCCGGCTCCCTGCCATAGAATAAATTTAGGCCATCCATCCTTCATCCAGTGGCTCTGAAGAGCTAGGAAGAGTCTTAAAAGATGGAAGATTAAGCATCACTCCATTGCCTTCTCTATTTCCTTCGAAAACCCTAGAAAATGACTGTTTTCCCTCCTTCGTTCGAACCCATCGAGCAAACCTCAATGGAGCTGTGATTTCTCACTTCCTCAAGCTTCATGACATCAATTTAAGTCGTCCAATGCTCTCGTTTCAAAGAAATAGACATAGATCGGAAATCTACCATTATCATCCTCGTTGAAGAGAAGTCGCACCACGTCGAGATGGGGTGAGTTCGAGCGCGTCTGGATGAGTCCATATGAGTCCAGAGGTCATTGGACTTCTAACAGAAGGAAGGAAAAAGAAAGAGAACGATAGGGGGAGAGAGAGAGAGAGAGATCTGCTGTCAACCTGCCGCTGCATCATGCCTCAGACCGAGTCTGGGCCGAGTTCAAGCCCTTTTTGGCTGTAAATAAGGCTCAGAGAGGAAGAGAGCGTGAGAGAAAGAGAAGAGGGTGGTTGTGAGTCGGGTTGCTGGGGCAAATTGAGTCAAATTTCGATCGGGTCTGCCTCAACCAAACGGGTGTTGTAGCCGCTGCGTTTGGCTGGGCTGACTCAGTAACTGAGTTCGAGCCGAGTCACTGTCCAACGAGCCAGGCCAATCTCTGCCTGAACACAGGTATTACCGAACATGTTTAAACAGTAGGATGTAGAGAGAGAAAACATAAGAGATTGAGAGAGGGAGAGTGTGTGTGAGTCGTGAGCTGACTTGCTGCTAAGTCAGTTTAGTGGGTTTGGGTTGGGTTGTCTAGACCCACTGCTGGACGTCCCAGCAAGAAGAAAAGAGGAGAATCAGAAGAAAAGAAAAGAGAGGAGAGGAAGATAGAAGAGAAGGAGAGAGTTGGAGAGCGCCTAGAGTCTTGGGGCTCCATAAATCGGTCCGTAATCGCTCCTAAGGCCCTTAATCACTCTCGTGACCGTAATCGCTCCCTTGACTTCTAATCAATCCATAATTGCTCTTGAGACCTCTTGGGACCTTTAATCAATCAAAGGAACTCCGATGCACATGTAATTTCTCTTTAGACCTCTAATGAGAATATAATCGCTCTTACGACCTCTAATCTATCAGTAATCACTTCAGACAATATGCCATAATTGTGAATTTGTGACGGAACAAGTCCATCGGAAAATTAAATTAACGACGGTTTTGGTCCGTTTCTAATTGTCATGCCACAAATTAAATGACGGATGTGAACCGTAAAAAATTTGTGATGGATCTGAGATGAGTCAGATCCGTCACAAATTTACAACAGATCCTATCCATCATAAAAAAAAAAAAATCCGTGAGACTGATCGCGTAACGGCTAGGACTCCGAGGATTAGGCCAACCAAGGACCTCCTACTTCTGAAATGTAAATGCTCTTGTGACTATAAATCAATCTATAATCTCTCTTTAGAACTCTTGGGACCTTTAATCAATCTAAGGAAGTTCGATGCGCCCGTAATTTCTCTTTGGACCTTTAATGAGAATATAATCACTCCTACGACCTCCGATCGATTAGTAATCGCTTCAGACAATATGCCAAAATTGTGAATTATTGACGGAACAAGTCTGTCACAAAATCAAATAACAATGGTTTTGGTCCATCGCTATTTGCCACGTTGCAAAAATAAACAATGGATGTGAACTGTCAAAAATTTGCGATGAATTTACGACGGATTCAGATCCGTCATAAATTTACATCGGATCCTATCCGTGCTCCAAAAATAAAAAATCTGTAAGATTGATCACATAACGGCTAGAAGGACTCTGAGGATCAGGCCAACCAAGGACCTGATATTCAGGAACGTAAACACTCTTGTGACTATAATCGGTCCGTAATCGCTGCCATGACTGTAATCGGTCTCTTAACTTCTAATCAATCCGTAATTGCTCTTGAGACCTCTAAGGACTTCGATGCACCCGTAATTACTCTTTGGACCTATAATGGGAATATAATCACTCTTATGACCTCCAATCGATAAGTAATCACTTCAGACAATATGCCAAAATTGTGAATTTGCGACAGAACGTGTCCATCGCCAAAATCAAATTAACAATGTTTTTGGTCCGTCGCTATTTGCCACTCCTCAAAAAATTAAACGAGGATTTGAATCGTTGAAAATTTGTGATGGATCTACGATGGATTCAGATCTATCACAAATTTATGATGGATCCTATCCATCATAAAAAAAAAAATCCGTAAGATTGATCGAGTAACGGCCTAGGACTCTAGTATCAGGCAAACGAAGGACCTCCTCCTGAAACGTAAATACTCTTGTGACTATAAATCGGTCCGTAATTACTCTTGAGGCCCTTAATTGCTCCGTGACCGTAATCGCTCCCTTGACTTCTAATCAATCTATAATTGCTCTTTAGACCTCTTGGGACCTTAATCAATCTAAGGAAGTTCGATGCGCCCGTAATTTCTCTTTGGACCTTTAATGAGAATATAATCACTCCTACGACCTCCGATCGATTAGTAATCGCTTCAGACAATATGCCAAAATTGTGAATTATTGACGGAACAAGTCTGTCACAAAATCAAATAAACAATGGTTTTGGTCCATCGCTATTTGCCACGTTGCAAAAATTAAACAATGGATGTGAACTGTCAAAAATTTGCGATGAATTTACGACGGATTCAGATCCGTCATAAATTTACATCGGATCCTATCCGTCCTAAAAATAAAAAATCTGTAAGATTGATCACATAACGGCTAGAAGGACTCTGAGGATCAGGCCAACCAAGGACCTGATATTCAGGAACGTAAACACTCTTGTGACTATAAATCGGTCCGTAATCGCTGCCATGACTGTAATCGTTCTCTTAACTTCTAATCAATCCGTAATTGCTCTTGAGACCTCTAAGGAACTTCGATGCACCCGTAATTACTCTTTGGACCTATAATGGGAATATAATCACTCTTATGACCTCCAATCGATAAGTAATCACTTCAGACAATATGCCAAAATTGTGAATTTGCGACAGAACGTGTCCATCGCAAAATCAAATTAACAATGGTTTTGGTCCGTCGCTATTTGCCACTCCTCAAAAAATTAAACGAGGATTTGAATCGTTGAAAATTTGTGATGGATCTACGATGGATTCAGATCTATCACAAATTTATGATGGATCCTATCCATCATAAAAATAAAAAATCCGTAAGATTGATCGAGTAACGGCTAGGACTCTAGTATCAGGCCAACGAAGGACCTCCTCCTGAAACGTAAATACTCTTGTGACTATAAATCGGTCCGTAATTACTCTTGAGGCCCTTAATTGCTCCCGTGACCGTAATCGCTCCCTTGACTTCTAATCAATCTATAATTGCTCTTTAGACCTCTTGGGACCTTTAATCAATCTAAAGAACTCCGATGCGCTCGTAATTGCTCTTTGGACCATTAATGGGATATAATGACCTCCAATCGGTCAGTAATCGCTTCAGACAATATGCCAAATTTGTGAATTTATGATGGAACATGTCTGTTGCAAAATCAAATTAATGACGGTTTTGGATTGTCGTTATTTGCCACGCCGCAAAGGTTAAACGACGGATGTGAACCATCGAAAATTTGCGATGGATCTGCAACAGATTCAAATCCGTCATAAATTTATGACGGATACTATCATTACAAAAATAAAAAATATGTGAGATTAATCATGTAAAGTCTAGAAGGACTCCGAGGATCAGGCCAATGACCTCCTACTTTTGGAACATAAACGCTCTTGTGACTATGAATCAGTTTGTAATCGCTCTTGAGGCACTTAATCGCTCTCATGACCATAATCGCTCCCTTGACTTCTAATCAATCCATAATAGCTCTTTAAACCTCTTGGGACCTTTAATAAACCTAAGGAACTCCGATGTGCCTATAATTTCTCTTTGGACCTCTAATGAGAATATAATCGCTCTTATGACCTCCAATTGATCAGTAATCGCTTCAGACAATATGCCAAAATTGTGAATTTATGACGAAATATGTCCGTAAAAAATCAAATTAATGACATTTTTGGTCCGTTGCTATTTTCGACGCCGCAAAAATTAAACGGCGAATGTGAACCGTCGAAAATTTGTGATGGATCTGCGATTGGGTCGGATCCGTCACAAATTTATGATGGATCTTATCCGTCATAAAAATAAAAAATCCGTGAGATTGATCACATAACGGCTAGGACTCTAAGGATCTGGCCAACCAAGGACCTCCTACTTTTAGAACGTAAACCCTCTTGTGACTATAAATCGGGCCATAATCGCTCTTGATGCTCTTAATAGCTCTCGACTGTAATCACTCCCGTGACTTCTAATCAATCCATAATCATTCTTTAGACCTCTTAAGACCTTTAATCAATCTAAACTCCGATGCACCCATAATTGATCTTTCGACTTCTAATGGGAATAAAATCGCTCATGCAACCTCCAATCGACCAGCAATCATTTCAGAAAATATGTTAATTGTGAATTTATGACGGAACAAGTCTGCCGCAAAATCAAATTAAAGACGGTTTTGGTCCGTCGCTAATTGCCACGCTGTAAAAAATTAAACGACAAATGTGAAACGTCAAAAATTTGTAATGGATCTGCGATGAATTCAGATACCTTTCAAATTTCCGGCGGAGAAGGGAAGAGGACACCGGAATTCATGAATTTCGGCCACCGTGGTCACATGCAAGTGAGGTGCCCCAAATCTCTCTCCTCTTCTCTCTCTCAGCTATTGGAAGTGCGGTTTGAGAGAGAGAGGACAACCTTTTATATGCCCAGAATTTATGTCTATTGACCCTGAGTTTCAAGAAATGCTTCTAATGGCCTTGTTGGACCCAAATCTGGTTGTTGGGGCTGTCTTGATGGGCCCCTGGCCCATCTGATACATGGTATAAGTGCCCCATGACTCGATGAAGGGTCGGGCGAAGTTTGATCGCAAATGGATGTGGGGTTTTGCTGCGGCGACCTGATTCGCGATCAACGGTCACCGTTCCACGATCAATGGCCAGATTTTGTAGGTGCGGGCCTGGACTTATTTCCAACCTTTGGTGTGGATTTAGAAGAGATTCGACGGCTGGAGTGCCCAAATTTGCATACTCAAGCAGCGGGGTTATTAGGGTAAATTTTAGATTTTTTTTGTCACTTTTGGCCGGGCAACTTGCAGTTTGTAAGTGCCAGCTGGGCAGCACTGTCTGATGGTTTCTGGGTATTTTCGGAGCCTGACGTTTGCATGGGACCACAAGCCCAATGAGCCCAAAGGTTTGACAAAGTTTCGAGATTTTTGGACCTTCCTCGGGCGATACACGGCCTGTACGGATAGTCATCGAATATAAAAGGGGCTACCTGGCTCTACGGCCTATGCTCGACCCAAGCATGATTTGATTTAATCCCATTAGTGGTTACATTTGTCATTAATTAGTCCATATTAGGCCCACATGTGCGATTGAATTATTCGATCCTGCGTCGGCTCGCACGTGCGCCTCAGGACAGTGTTCCCTTTTCGGGCGGGGCGTTACAATCTACCCCCCTTACAAAAAAAAAAATCGTCCTCAAAATTTGTACCTGCTCATATTGTTTAAGGAGGTTGGGGTAGTGTTTATGAACTTCGACTTCTGTTTCCTAAGCAGCTTCTTCTTCTCCGTGGTGCGTCCATAATACCTTCACTAGTGGAATCACCTTGTTTTGCAAAACTTGCTACTTCTTGTCCAAAATCCTGGTGGGCTTAAGGACATACGTGGCACTGTCCTTGAGTTCTACGGTTCCCACCGAATAATATGTGAAGGATCCAGAACATACTTCTTGAGCATGGAGACGTGAAATAGATTATGCATGCAACGAGGGCGAGTAGGCAAAGCCAGACGATACGCAACCAGTCCTATCTGATCTAATATCTGAAAAGGGCCGATATATCGTGGGGTAAGTTTCCCCTTCTTAAAAGCGCAGAACTCCCTTTATTGGCAAAGTTTTCAGCAATACATGGTCTCCTGCTTCAAATTTTAAATCTCTTCGCCTTGTATCTGCATAACTTTTCTGCTTGCTTTAGGCTGTCAATAATCGTCGTATGATAATTTCAATCTTTTCAGTAGTCGTTTATACTATTTCAGGTCCCAACAAACTTTTCTCGCCAAATTCAGCCCAACATTGTGGAGCTCGGCACGGGCGCCTATATAAGGCTTCGTAGGGTGCCATACCGATGCTAGCTTGGAAACTGTTGTTGTAGGCGAACTCGGCATACGGGAGATACTCATCCCAAATGTCCGAGAAATCCAATGTACATGCTCTCAATATATCTTCTAGTATTCGATACACCCGTTCTGTTTGTCCATCAGTCCGAGGGTGAAAAGCGGTGCTGAATTTTAACTTGACTCTTATGGCATCTTGCATTCGGGTCCAGAGCATTGAAGTGAATCGTGTGTCTCGATCCGACACAATTTCCAAAGGAACACCATGAAGTCGAACCATCTCTTTGATATATAATTTGGCTAAGTCGTCCATGGTGTATGAAGTTCAAATAGGGAGGAAGTGAGCCAATTTAGTCAACTAGTCCACAATCACCCAAATTGAATCATGCCCTTTCTTCGTTCTGGGCAAACCCGGAACGAAATCCATAAAAATGTTGTCTTATTTCCATTCAGCAAGTGGCATGGGCTGTAGGAGACCTGGCGGTCGACGATGTTTTGCCTTGACCTGTTGACATGTAAGGCACCGAGATATAAAGCCAGCTATCTCTCTCTTCATGTTGTCCCACCAGTAATTGTGCTTGAGGTCCTGGTACATCTTAGTGCTTCTGGGGTGCATGGCTAGCTTGGAGTTATGGGCCTCAGCTAGTAGTGTTTCCTTCAGCTTAGGATGATCTGGGACACAGAGATGGCCTTAAAATCGTAATCCTCCATCAGTGCCGATTCTCTATTCAGAATCGCTTCGAAATGCCGTAAGTTCTCTCATTTTCAACAATAATTCATCGCCCCTTTGGGCCTCAATGATCTGACTGTCGATCATAGGTTGGGTGTGAACATGTGCAATGACTTCATACGGTTCTTCTATTCTTAATTTCAACTCGAAGTTTCACACGAACTCTACCATATTCCACTCTTCTACTATTAGTGGAGCTGCAAATTTGACAGTCTTCTTTCGGCTCAAGGCATTTACCACTAGATTGGCTTTACCAGGATGGTAGGAAACCTCGAATTTGAAGTCTTTTAAGGTTTCCATCCATCGTCGTTGCCTCATATTTAAATATCTCTGGGTAAAGATGTACTTGAGGCTCTTGTGGTCACAAAAGAGTTCAAACTCTTCCCCATACAGATAGTGTCTCCATATCTTCAGGGCAAATATGACCGCGGCTAGTTTGAGGTCATGAGTGGGGTAATTATCTTCATGTTTCCTCAATTGCCGAGAAACACAAGTAATAACTCTGTCCTTCTGCATAAGGACGTAGCCTAGACCATGCGAGTTGCAACGGTAAAAATGGTGTACTTAACCCCTTGCTTAGGCAGAACGAGGACAGGGGCTGAGGTTAACCTTTCCTTCAATTCTTTGAAGGCCGCTTCCGCTTTTTCATTCTTCGCAAACTTGACTTCCTTTCGGGTAAGCTGGGATAATGGTCGAGCGATCTTTGAAAAATCTTTGATGAATTGGCAGTAGTATCCTGCTAATCCCAACAAGCTTCTAACTTCTGTAACTGAGCTCGACCGTTTCCAGTCCTGTATTGTGCTACTTTGGCCAAATCCACAGAGATGCCTTCTTTAGGCACCACGTGGCCCAAAAATTTCACTTCTTCTTTCCAGAAGTCAGATTTTTGAAACTGAGCGTACAACTTGTTCCATTTGAGCGTTTCTAAAACCGCTCACAGATGTTCTTCGTGTTCCTTGCGACTCTTGAAATAGATTAAAATGTCATCTATGAACATAATGACAAACCGATACAGGAATGGCCTGAAGACTCTGTTCATTAAGTCCATGAACACGACCGGTGTATTTGTGAGTCCAAAAGGCCTAACCAAGTACTCATAGTCTCAAAGCTGGTCCTGAATGCCGTCTTTGGCACATCTTCAAGTCTAATTCGCAATTGATGGTATCCGGATTATAGGTCGATCTTTGAGAAGTATTGAGCACCTCTCAATTGGTCGAACAAATCATCAATTTGAGGTAGGGGGTATTTGTTCTTTATGGTGACCTGATTCAACCTTCAGTAGTCAATAACAAATGCAGGTAGCCATCTTTCTTTCTCACGAATACAACTGGGGCTCCCCATGGAGACACACTGGGTCGGATAAAACCTGCTTCCAACAACCCATCAATTTGAAGTCGGAGCTCCTCCATTTCATACGGAGGCATCCGTTAGGTTGGGAGAGAAATGGGTGCAGTGCCCAACACCAAATCAATGGTGAAGTTGATCTCCCACCGGGGAGGAAGTCCCGAAATGTTCTTGAACACATCCACGAAGTTGCTCACAATGGGGGTGCAAGTTAATGAAATCTCTTCATGACATTCTTCTAGCGAAGCATAACAGAGGACTCGTTGTGGGTAGCTAACTTGTACTGCGAATGTGAAGGGAGAGCTACCGTCTTCATATATGGTCATCGTTCAGTCCTCACAATCGATCTCAACTCTCATTGCGGAGAGCCAATTCATTCCTAAGATTATGTCATAGTGGAAGACCTTCGTGACTATGAGATCCATATGAATCTTCTTTCTCCCAAAGTCTATGGGACAACCTCGGTAGATAGATGTAGCTTCGGTGAATGTTCTGGCTACCGCTATAATTCTTATCCCCAACATGGGAGTAGTTGGTAGTCCTAAACTCTTGACGGTTGTAGATGATATAAGTGAGGTTGTGGACCCAGTGTCCACAAGAAGAAATACGGGAGTACCTTGAACATGGGCCGTAACCTTAAATACTATAGGAGTAGTCACGGCTGCATCAACGCCCTCAGGTGTTAAAGCATGAATCCGAGCTTGCTGTGGTCGGTTGGGCTGGTGCATAGGTTGAGACGGCGGCCTAATCGGAGGGGCCGGCGGCCTACGTAGTTGCTGAGACGGGCCTACACACGTTAAGGAGGTGCAGGTGATGCTAGCTGCGGCGGACGGTCATGCGCTGAGGGGGTACATATCTGTGATTTTGCATCCTTGAAAAACAATAGGCCTCTAAATGGCTCACCTTCCGACAATACCCGCACACACGGTCAGGACGAGCGTATGCAGGTGGAAGAGGCATGTGCTTGGGAGGCGGATTGGGTGCCCCTTTCCTTCCTAATGAGGACGAGGATTGTCCTCCAGTTCTTCCTCTGGACTTGGCTTGTATACGTGCTCGAGAAACCCTTTCGCCATCCTGCTTTGACTGCAGGGACATTTCCACTAGTTTTGCATAAGTCCGAATATTTGCACAACACATTTTCGTGCAAATCTCGGCTCTCAGACCCTCAGCAAAACATTTCATGCGTGTCTCTTCGTCAACCACAATCTTCGGAGCATAGTGAGATAATTCGGTGAACCGGTTTTCATATTTGGCCACCGACATACCTCTCCGCAGGAGGCACAAGAATTCATTCTTCTTTTTTATACGGTAGTTTCGTGGGAAGTATTTTTGGAAGAACCGTGTCTTGAAGTCCTCCCACGTCCACACAAAATTCTTAGGGACCATTCTCAATACGCTGTCCCAGCAAACGTCAGCTTCTTTCTCGAATAGGTAAGATATCAACTCCACCTGCTCGGCTTCCAAGCAATGAAGAGGCCAGATTGCTTTTGTAACCCGGTTTAGCCAACTCTCGGCCTCCTCAGGTCTGTGAGTACCAGCAAAAGTAGGCGGTCTTAACCTTTGGAAGCACTTTAAAAGATTGTATGCCGCGGCTGACGTTCCGACTTGGCTTGACGATGGTGCATTCATATGATGGGCCATTGCTCCCACCAAGGTATGCAACGACTGTTGTTGTTGTTGCATCACGTGCAACATCTGCTCCATAGTGCCCCTAATTGGGGTGGTCCGGTGAATAGAGGTCTCGCCTTGGCATGGTGGCGCTCCAAGAAGTTGGTTCGACACCTCATCGTCCATGTCGATTTGACTGGCTCCGCCCGGATTAGGAGGCAGTTCATTTGGGGCAAGCCGCTCACGGTCGTCTCTCCTGCCCAAGGCTAGACGAACAAGACGGTTGTTGCCTTGGGGCCTCATTGTCGTGAAAGACAATTTCTTAACGTTTAGGCACCAAACATCCACGAACATATTGTACAGTATTTACGGAGTTAGAGCAATAACATTTGGGCATCATTAGTTCTCCAAACATTCCACACATCACTTAATAATAGTAGTTTCATGCATTTCATTAAAGAAAATTTGTCACTGTTACATATGTTATGACATTACATGTACAATGACAGAGAACGCATGATTTCTAACTAAACAGAAAAACTCCAACATTCACAACCCCAAACAACCAAACTAAGCCTATCTAAGGCTATTACAAAAAAAAAAGAAACAAACACATACTACACTCCTAATCCTCCAACTTCGGCGAAGGTGGAGGTGCTCCCTTATCCTGAATGTAGCGCAGGAGGGCTTTTAAAGTGCGAGACATCCTCTTGAATTTCTTCTTCAAATATTCCTAGTTCTTCACCACCTTGACCAGGGTTTCCCGCTCGCTATGGGTGGCAGGAGGCTCCCAGTCAGAGTCCTGGGCTTCCACTTCCTCTTCCTGTTCTTCATCCTCACTTTCCTCCTCTATTTCATCCCCCATTTCCTCTAGTTGGGCCATACGCTGCTTGGGGCCCATCTTCATATTGTTAAGGTGTTTTTGTTTATGGAGCGGATAAGGGCGAGATCATTCATGTGCAGTCTGAACCCAAAACTATGAGTAATTTTGTAAATCAGTCGGCCAAATGGGACAGACTAATCCTCCCGAATATATTGCGCCACTTCATGATCTGGGTTAAGACAAGAGTGGGCAGGCACACCTTATCTCCATGTCTTACCAGTTATAGGAAGTCCACCATGAATCTAGTGCACTTCGTGCGGTTGCTCGACCTGGGATACACTTTATACGTGCATATATGGTGGAGCATACAATAGTCAGGGGTCATGTGTGTCATTTTGAAGCTATTCTCTCACCTCCATTCAGCGAGTAGGCAGCATAGGAAACGCGTGCAGCGATCTCTCTCCCGCCTCTCAGCGAGATTGGTCTCATTGGCATGAGCAATGCCTCGCTCCACTCCCATGATGCGGGTAATAACATCTACATCAACCTTAGCTTCCTGTCTGCCCAGGGGGATGATAAACTAGAGAGGTTCAAAGGTTGGGTCCTTTATGTGTGCGTAAAAGGTTCGCACAAAGCCCCCACTAGCGTGAGAGTTTCCTTCAAATATAGGACCCCAACCATTTGCTAGAAGGTGGTCGATCACTGGATATTCTTCACACAACTTCTCATCTACATGAGCCTAAAAAATAACCTTGCGTTGACAGAACTTACCAAGCTCAATGCCTGCCGGTAGAGACCTCTCTATCGGGATTTGGGGGTTAAGGTCCCGCTTCGACCTTCACTCAGTGCTCGAACTCACACCGACACTCATCTTTTTCTTGGATTCTCTCAGACGGCTTGGCCCGACTTCATCCGGGACCGCTCGCTTCTTTCCCATGAGGGAAAGGAGCATAGAAATGGAGAAAATGGAGGTTACCACCTCAAAGAAAGCCATGGAGGTGGAAAGTTGTATGGAATGGAGAGATTTCAAGAAGATGGAGGTTATAGGACCTTAGAAAGGGGATTTGGTGCCCCAATGAGAGAAGTTTGAGATGTGTAGGGACGATTTAAGAAGATTAAGGTTGAGAGGAGGTTAGGGATGGAGCATGCAAGGAGGAAAATGATCCTAGGAGCTTAGAGAGGAGGATTTGAGAGTGAAAGAGGGGTGTGAAAATGGTTTTAAAAGGGGTAAAAGGGGTTAAAAGGGGGTGTAGGGACATGTAAGGGGCCCCCCCGTGTGGGGGCCCCACATGGTAAGGCTGAAAGTGGTGCGCCGCTGTCAGGGCAGTGTCGTCGCGCCCCTCTGGAGCCAGTGGTGGCGCATCGCCGATTTGGCAGTGTCGTTGCCCCTCTCTAGAGGTTTTGGCGGTGTCGCCGCCATTCGGTGTAGCCACCCCCTAGGGTTTGTGTTTTTGCTTCGTGGGACCCCATGGGTCCCTCTAAATGTATCTGTTTCGTCTCTATGTTGAATATAATGTATCTACTGCAGTCTAAGGACTGTTTTCTACCTAAATGGGGAGTTCGTAAGCTGAGTACACTAGCTCAGTGGTTTAGATTTGATATAGACACTTCCTTGATTCGTCTTAGGTGGGATCAAACTGATCCAACATCAATTGGGACCGTTAAATCCACAGACTAGACTATAGAAGTCCCCTGAGCTACTAGAGCAACTTAGACTTACATTGTTTAGCCTTGGTTAGCTTAGACCGTCTAATTCTAGTTAGAAGTGACTTAGATCACTTCGTATAACTTAAGTGGTCCTACTTATTATCCTAGGCTAGTCAACAGGGGTCGATTTGCCGATTAGACAAAGTTTCGGGATCCTAGTACTGTCTTTAAATTCAGGCGCTCCCTCCTAAGTCAAAGTGCGTCGTGTTGAACCTATTACCCTAGGCCCAGTTTAATCCAAATCATGCTCTGAGACTAAGTTGTAGCGCCCCAAAATTCAAGGATCGAGTAGCTACTCGGCTCCCGAATTCTCGAGTGCCATGTGTGCAACAATGAGTCATAAATGCATACAGTTAATCAGGTATTAGCAAGCAATGACGAATTAGACTAAGCTTGCTTAATTACTTATTAGATAATTAAGTTCTAAGTACTACTAACCAAGTAAAGTTCCATCGTAAATTCATATCCAACATAGCAACTTAATAGATTCGAATAACAGTCATCCAAGGATCCAATCCCATACACTCATCACACCCAAAAATGATCTGGGCTCTGGCCCAGTCCCGCTGACATCCACATCACTAATATGCCCTGCCAAACTCCTGATAGTACACCTGCTCCTCATCGTCGTCGACACTGACATCGTCTAATGCATGCTGCTCTAGGATACCTGCATCTATATCGGGTTCTGGTTGGTGTTTTAGAATACAGTCCCAGAGTGGGAGTGAATGATCAACTTAGTGGTACCATTAGCAATAAGCATACAAATTATCATGCATATGATACATTTAATGAACAACAAGCAGCATGAAATTCTAAACACTGTTGTTAATACAAATGCATGGTTATGATATGATGCATGCTCCTCACAAAAACCAACACTCTCTCAAGCGACGACATTTGACGTTCGCAATGAAACAACACTTCCTCAAAAGCGACCTCAACTGCATAATCGCCACAAATATAATGCAATGTCGTGAAATATGTTAGCCTGTTGATTAGTTAAGTTCATTCATCCAGAAGGTTGGGGAAACCGGAATACCCTTAGTGGAGTTATTGCCCTAACTCGATCGCGCCGCTCAAGGACTGTGGCTATGTGACTCTTGCGACCCTTATCCCTATCTTGGGGTCGTCAATCCCGAAAAGTAGTATAAACATAAGCGAAACAGATTGGGACTTAGATGTCCTACTCGCGGTCATTGTAGGGAGCTCGTCACCCAAACACAGGCGGATAACACGGGTACAGTGTCCCATACCACCGTTCTCTGCTCACGAGTCAAAGCATTCAACGGATACTATGGGGAGGCTCGTCACCCCAGCGTAGGCCGACAGCACGGGCATAGTGTCCCATACCACCATCCCCAGCTCATGAGACTTTGTGGGCTATAAATCATAGTTAACAATGGGTGTAATGGTCTTAGGGTACTTCGGGTTCATACTGGCATGATCAAACAAGGTTAACGTACAAGGATGGTCGACTTATAGTTAATAAGCCCCGATGGGCTAAACTGTAGCTAATTAGCCTGAGAACAGTGTCTCGTGTAGTCCAACTACGGCCAACAACCTATAGTTCAACTATTCAGGCCAGATTTACTCATGGACAGGTCCAATGAGGACTATCCAAGGAATTTCAGGTAATCGGCCAATCCATAGGGAAAATATGCATTACACACATCAACACGACATCTATGCATACATTTCACATAAGACATATAATTTAAGTGAAATCAATGCATGGGCTTCACAAAGTTCTATTTAATTTACAGGTTCTACACAACATGTTCTAGCTTATACAATTATATGGATAGTCATGTAGCAGTGCACCTAAAATAAATCCTCCATAGGTTATCATGTATTATACGATTCAACCATACATTAAAATCCAGGCAAGTGACTTGACCTAATCGGAAATTTTCATCATTAGACATCCATAACAAAGCATGCTCAATCACAGACTCAGGGAATCATGAAATCAAACACTAAATGACTATTTATAGCAATTCATATTATCATGTAGGCATAATTAACACCAAACTAAAAGAAACACAATTACCCATCAACAAATTAGGGAAATCCACAATTTTATAACCAACATAGCATGCACATCAGCAATTAAATTTATTTAAGGGTTTGGGGAAATTTCAGAAATCTCTCATTTGTCATCCAAGTTATACCTAAAAAGAAAATCCAACCACATGCACCAACATTCACCAAACACGTTCGTTAAACCTATACTAGGCGCAATAATCGATTACCTAAAGGTAATAGTTCTTACTTAAACTTAGCCGGAGATTGCTGAAACGATCCTAGCGAGGCCGGGTCCACAAGCTTGAGGTGTCGGGGCCTTGCATTGCATTGGATGGACAAAGATCACATGCATGTTGCAAAAATTATGAAAATAGTGTGAGAATTCCTATATTACCTTAGATGGGTCGAAATTCCTCTTCCAATGGTGGAGAACAACCAGGATTTCCGGCGGAGGGAAGAGGACGCCGGAATTCACGAATTTCGGCCACCGGGGTCACATGCAAGTGAGGTACCCCAAATGTCTCTCCTCTTCTCTCTCTCAGCTGTTGGAAATGGGGTTTGAGAGAGAAGACAACCTTTTATATGTCTAAAATTTGTCTATTGATCCCAAGTTTCAATAAATGCTTCCAATGGCCCTGTTGGACCCAAATCTTGTTGTTGGGGCTCTCCTGATGGCCCCTTGGCCCATCTGATACATGGGATATGTGCCCCATGACTCGATGAAGGGTCGGACGAAGTTTGATCGCAAACAAATGTGGGGTTTTGACGCAGTGGCTCGATTCGCGATCAACGATCACCGTTTCACGATCAACAGCTAGATTTTATAGGCGTGGGCCTGGACTTATTTCCAACCTTCGGTGTGGATTTAGAAGAGATCTGACTGCTGGAGCACCCGGATTTGCATACTCAAGCGGCGGGGTTATTAGGGTAAATTTCAGAATTTTTTGTCACTTTTGGCCAGGCGACTTGAAGTTTACAAGTGCTAGCTGGGCAATGCTGTCTGATGGTTTTTGGGTATTTTCAGGGCCTGGAGTCCACGTGGGACCACAAGCCTAGCGAGCCTAAAGGTCTGACAAAGTTTCAAGATTTTTAAACCTTCCTCGGGCGATACACGGCCCGTATGGACAGTTGCTGAATATAAAGGGACTACCTGGCTCTATGGCCCGTGCTTGACCCGAGCACAATTTGATTTAATCCTATTAGTGGTTACGTTTGTCATCAATTAGTCCATAGTAGGCCCACATGTGCAACTGAATTATCTGATCCTGCGCCGGTTCGCACATGCGCCTCGAAACACTGTTCCCTTTTCGGCCGGGGCGTTATACCGATGCTCTCATAATTATTCTTTAGACCTCTAATGGGAATATAATCGATCCTACGACCTCCAATCGATTAGTAATCGCTTTAGACGATATGCCAAAATTGTGAATTTGGGACGGAACAAGTTTGTTGTTAAATCAAATTAATGACGCTTTTGGTCTATCGCTATTTGCCATGCCGCAAAAAATTAAACGACGGATGTGAACCATCGAAAATTTGTGACGGATCATAAAAATAAAAAATACATGAGATTGATCATGTAAAGGCTAGGACTCAAGGATCATGCCAACTAAGGACCTACTTTTGGAATGTAAATGCTCTTGTGACTATAAATCGGTCCGTAATCGCTCCTAAGGCCCTTAATTGCTTCTGTGACCATAATCTCTCCTTTGATTTCTAATTAATTCATAATTAATCTTGAGACCTCTTGGGACCTTTAATCAATCTAAGGAACTTTGATTCGCCTGTAAGTGCCTTTTGGACCTCTAATGGGAATATAATCGCTCTTACGACCTCTAATCGATCAGTAATCACTTCAAACAATATGCCAAAATTGTGAATTTGCGACGGAACATGTCTGTCAAAAAATAAAATTAACGATGGTTTTGGTCTGTCGCTATTTACCATGCCGCAAAAATTAAACAACAGATGTGAACCGTCGAAAATTTCCAATGCATCTGCTATAGAGTCGGATCCATCACAAATTTACAACGGATCCTATCCATCATAAAAATAAAAAATCCATGAGATTGATCACGTAACCGATAGAAGAACTCAAAGGATCAGGCCAACCAAGGACCTCCTAATTTTGGAACGTAAACCCTCTTCTGACCATAAATTGGGCTGTAATTGCTCCTGGGGCCCTTAATTGCTTCCGTGACCGTAATCGATCCCTTGACTTCTAATCAATCCGTAATAGCTCTTTAGACCTCTTGGGACCTTTAGTCAATCTAAAGAACTCCAATGGGCCTGTAATTTCTCTTTAGACCTCTAATGGGATTTAATCGATCCTTCGACCTCCAATCGATCAGTAATCGCTTCAGACAATATGCCAAAATTATGAATTTGTAAAAAATCAAATTAACGACGGTTTTGTTCTGTCGCTATTTGCCACGCCACAAAATTAAACGACGGATGTGAACAATCGAAAATTTGCGATGGATCTGCGAGGGATTCAGATCCGTCACAAATTTATAATGGATCCTATCCGTCATAAAAATAAAAAATCCGTGAGATTGATCACGTAACAGTTAGGATTCCAAGGATCTGGCAAACAAAGGACCTACTTCTGGAACGTAAACACTCTTGTGACTATAAATCGGTCCGTAATTGCTCCTCCCATGACCGTAATCGGTCACTTAACTTCTAATCAATCCATAATCGCTCTTTAGACCTCTTGGGACCTTTAATCAATCGAAGGAACTTTGATGCACCCGTAATTGCTCTTAAGACCTCTAATGGGAATAAAATCGTTTCGACCTCTAATCGATCAGTAATCACTTCAGACAATATGCCAAAATTGTGAATTTGCGACCGAACATGTCCGTCGCAAAATCAAATTAACGACGATTTTGTTTCGTCGCTATTTTCCACAACATAAAAAATTAAACAATGGATGTGAACCGTTAAAAATTTGCGATGGATTTGCGATGGATTCAGATCCATCACAAATTTACGACAGATCCTATTCGTCATAAAAATAAAAAATTCATGAGATTGATCACATTACGGCTAAGACTCCGAGGATTAGGCCAACCAAGGACCTACTTCTGGAACGTAAACACTCTCGTGACTATAAATCAATCTGTAATCGCTCCCTTGACTTCTAATCAATCCATAATCTCTTTAGACATCTTGGAACCTTTTATCAATCTAAGGAACTCTGATGCGCCCATAATTGCTCTTTGGACCTCTAATGGGAATATAATCGCTCTTACGACCTCCAATCGATCAGTAATCGGTTCAGACAATAGGCTAGAATTGTGAATTTGCAATAGAACAAGTCCGTCACAAAATCAAATTAACGACGGTTTTGGTCTGTCGCTATTTTCCACGCTGCAAAATTAAATGATGAATGTAAACCGTTAAAAATTTGCGATGGATCTTCGATGGATTCAGATCCGTCACAAATTTATGACAGATCCTATCGTCATATATATATAAAATACGTGAGATTGATCATGCAAAGGCTAGGACTCCTAGGATCAAGCCAACCAAGGACCTACTTGTGTAACGTAAACACTATTGTGACTATAAATTGGTCCGTAATCGCTCCTCAGGCCCTTAATTGCTCCCATGACCGTAATCGCTCCCTTGACTTTTAATAAATCCATAATCTCTCTTCATATCTCTTGGGACCTTTAATCAATCTAAGGAACTCCGATGCACCCGTTGTAACGTCTCGAAAAAATCCGTACAAAGACCCGAGTACCACCTCAGGCAGAAATCATTAAGGGTTAAATTATGTAGAAATTAGATGAAAAGTAATTAACTACTAAACTGAATTAATCGTTAGATTAGCTTGAACCGCTTTCTATACGAACTACAAGACCCAAAACCAGTAGAATCGCTAACTCTACATTACTTAGAAACCTAGGATCAATCTCCAAACCCAGTTGCTCTCGGAAGCGCATTAAAACTCCGTACCGGACCTGGACCGCGTGTCGAAAGTCCGATTACCGCGAAACTATACGATTACAATTGCATTACTAGGCTTGACAACCATCTCGGAAATCAAATCCAAATAGTGTCCAGAAAGGCACAACTAGAGCCCTGAGTAAAGTGTGTGAAAAACGGAATATCTTTAGAAAATGAACTCGAATTTAAGTGAATTGGGCCATTCAATTGCAGGCCAAATTTAAGGTTTCAGACCATTAGAATCTGACCCAAATACACCCACGGATCAAGGAAATTTTCCTACACAGGGCAGTGTACTTGTGACCCTGATCGAGTGACGATACCGTTGAACTGAAACTAGTCCTCCACGGTCGATCCACTAATCCGATCGGACTGAAATCTTAACCTGATATAGATCCATCATCAGGGAACTTTCCCCAGACCGTATGCAGGAAATGGACCTCCAAATGAGCTCCGTTGGCCTGAAATAGATGACTTTTGGCTATAACCTAAGTATACCGGCCCTGGGGCCATTGACATCAGTTCTGGGCCTATATAAGAGCCTTAACCCACCTCTCTCTCTCATTTCATACGAATTTTCAAAGCCTTAAGTGAGAGAAGAGAGAAAAGAGAAGAAAAAAGTGAGGAGAAGTGAGAGAGAGTGAGAGATTGTTGCTAGGATTCGATCCCACCACTCCACGTGCCGAATCATCCTGTCTGTGTCACTACACCGGTGAATCCAAATTTATTTTTGGGTAAGAAATCCTAACCCTAATATGTTTTAGGGATTTCAATAAAAATTAGTGAAATAGCTAACCTATTTCATTGATTCAGGTAGCCGTTGTACCATAGACGATGGCATAGTGTTCGAACTAAGTTCAATACGAGTTTACCGACGGAAGATGCGGACTATAAACGTTTAGCTTATGGTTTTCAAGGCTTTCAATGTCAGTTAATGATTTATGACTGACTTGATTGCTATCTCATGTACTTAGATACGGTGTTCTCTGAGTATTACACATATATATGAACTATGTTGAAATTAATGCATTCCACGTGTTTGTTGAAATGTTTGCATGAATATGGAATTATGATTTGTGCTTGCCATGATTGTTGTTTGAGAATACATAATTGTGGTACGTGTGGCAACTCCCTTGTGAAAGGATTTGATATAATATACGTTATAACTAATTTATTACACGTATGTTGATATGTGTAGTCTAAGTGGTTGATAAAATGCCTGAATGAGAAAATGTTTGTTGAAATGTATTTAAAGAGGGTGTTGAGATAGAATTCCCAATTACCTTATCTATAGTTACAGTTTCCATCATGTAACCTATCTTACTACTACATGATTTATGGATGAAATGCCTATGTATGATAACATGTGCGCTATGTGTTTGTTGAAATGCTCAAATGAGATTTATATTTGAATTGGCTGTCACATGCTGTTTGACTATCACATATGAATGCCTATTGTGTTTGAATATGATTGGGACTACTGCGTAGTCCAGGTAATCGGTAATGATTCCCGAATTAGTGGCCGAGGTCGTTTCGCCACATAAGACACGTTCGATAAATCCGAGTTGTACGCTGATTATCGATAGTTGTTAAGCTATAAGGAGTGCGTATGCGCTCCATGTCGACTAATTCAATGTGCGCTCGTACCAGTCGAGCTTGTCAAGTAACCCGATTGACCTAATGTGTGTTTACCATGTATGGACACAACTGCTTGAATCTAAGGTACCACTTACCAGTGTAAAGCCCGTTTTACCTTGGTACCACGATCTGCTAAGACTCATGGCCAAACACGGTGATGTATGAGACACCGTGGTTGAGCTGTCGGCCTATGCTGGGGTGACGAGCCTCCCCATAGTGACCATGGCAGTGAGTAGCCCAACAACTCATGAGCCGAATATGGTGGTGTATGGGACACTGTATTCGAGCTGTCGGCCTACGATCAAGTGACGAGACTTTCGTAGTGACTCCGAGTATACACTAGGACTACGCTAAGGTGACGAGCCTTTTCGTAGTGACCTCGAGTATAAACTAGGCTTGCGCTGAGGTGACGAGCCTCTTCATAGCGACTTGGAACGGCCATCGTATGCGACTAACTAGGATTGACGACCCTAGATGGATCAGTAGACCTGGAGTTGCGTCATCGGGGCTATAGGGACATGAATTAGATGACATTAAACTCTTATTATTTTGTATATTTTAGAATAATACATGTAATTATTTAACCTGGTATCATGTTCATACTCTGGAGACTTACAATAATTTATGTGTTTTTATATATCTATCAGTCTTCTGCTTGCGTAATCTAATTGTCTCTGGAATATGATATGTTGATTTAGCTTAATTCCATTCATGTTTAATGCACTAATACGAAAACATTTAATCATCATTATCTATGTTGCATAAGTGATGCGTTGGAACTCGGGAGTTGAGCTTCTGCTCGACCCCCGATTTTCAGGGCGTTACACCCGTAATTGCTCTTCGGACCTCTAATGGGAATATAATCGCTCCTACCATCTCCAATCGATCAATAATTGCTTTAGACACTGTTAAAATTGTGAATTTGCAATGGAATATGTCCATCACAAAATCAAATTAACGACGGTTTTGGTCCGTCGCTATTTACCACGTCTCTAAAAATTAAATGACGGATGTGAATTGTCGAAAATTTGCGATGGATCTGCGACGGATTCAGATACGTCACAGATTTACAACTGATCCTATTCGTCATAAAAATAAAAAAATCTATGAGATTGATCACGTAATGGCCAGAAGTAATCTGAGGATCAGGCCAACCAAGGATCTCTTACTTCTGTAACGTAAATTCTCTTGTGACTATAAATTAGTCCGTAATCGCTCCTGAGGCCCTTGATCGCTCCCGTGATCGTAATCGCTCCCTTGACTTCTAATCAATCCATAATCGCTTTTTAGACTCTTGGGACTTGTAATCAATCTAAGGAACTCCGATGCACCCGTAATTGCTCTTTGGACCTCTAATGGGAATATAATCGCTCCTACGATCTCCAATCGATCAGTGATCGCTTCAGACAAGATGCTAAAATTGTGAATTTGCAATGGAACATGTCCGTCGCAAAATTAAATTAATGACAGTTTTGTTCCGTTGTTATTTTCCACGACATAAAAAATTAGACGACGGATATGAACCGTTGAAAATTGACGATGGATCTGCGACGAATCCTATCCGTCATAAAAATAAAAAATCCGTGAGATTGATCATGTAACGGCTAGAACTAATCAAAGGATCGGGCTAACCAAGGACCTCCTACTTTTGGAACGAAAATGCTCTTGTGACTAAATCAGTCAGTATTCGCTCTTGAGGCCCTTAATCGCTCCCGTGATCGTAATCGCTCTCGTGACTTCTAATCAATCCATAATCGCTCTTTAGACCTCTTGGGACCTTTAATTAATATATGGAACTCCGATGCGCCCATAATTGCTCTTTGGACCTCTAATGGGAATAAAATCATTCTTACAACCTCCAATCGATCAGTAATCGCTTCAGACAATATGCCAAATTTGTGAATTTGTGACGGAACATCTCCGTTGTAAAATCATATTAACGACGGTTTTGTTCCATCGCTATTTGCCATGCCACAAAATTAAACAACGGATGCCCACCATCGAAAATTTATGATGGAGCTATGACGGATTTAGATCTGTCACAAATTTACGACAGATCCTATCCGTCATAAAAATAAAAAATCAGTGAGATTGATCACGTAACGGCTAGGACTCCGAGGATCAGGCCAACTAAGGACTTCCTACTTCTAGAACGTAAATGCTCTTGTGACTATAAATTAGTCCGTAATCGCTCCTGAGGCCCTTGATCGCTCCCGTGACCGTAATTGCTCCCTTGACTTCTAATCAATCCATAATCTCTCTTTAGATCTCTTGGGACCTTTTATCAATTTAAGGAACTCCGATGCGCCCATAATTGCTCTTTGGACCTCTAATGGGAATATAATCGCTCTTACAACCTCTAATTGATCAGTAATTGCTTATGACAATATGCTAAAATTGTGAATTTACGACGGAACAAGTCCGTCGCAAAATCAAATTAACGATGATTTCGGTCAGTTGTTATTTGCCACGCCACTAAAATTAAACGATTGATGTGAACCGTCGAAAATTGACAATGGATCTATGATGGATTCACATTCGTCACAAATTTACGACGGATCCTATCCGTCATAAAAATAAAAAATCCATGAGATTGATCATGTAACGGCGAGGACTCCGAGGATCAAGCCACCCAAGGACCTCCTACTTCTGGAATGTAAACGCTCTTGTGACTATAAATTAGTCCCTAATCGCTCATGAGGCCCTTAATTGCTCACCTTTGACTTCTAATCAATTCGCAATCGTTCTTTAGACCTTTAATCAATCTAAGGAACTTCGATGCGCCCGTAATTGTTCTTTGGACCTCTAATGGGAATATAATCGCTCTTACAACATCCAATCGATCAGTAATTGCTTCAGACAATATGCCAAAATTGTGAATTTGAGATGGAACATGTCCGTCGCAAAATCAAATCAACGACGATTTTGTTCCGTCGCTATTTTCCACATCATAAAAAATTAAACAACGGATGTAAACCGTCGAAAATTGACGATGGATCTGCGGCGGATCCTATCCATCATAAAAATAAAAAATCTGTGAGATTGATCACGTAACGGCTAGAAGTAATCCGATGATCAGGCCAACCAAGGACCTAATTCTGGAACGTAAATGCTCTTATGACTATAAATCAGTCTGTAATCACTCCTGAAGCCCTTAATCGCTCCCGTTATCATAATCAGTCCCTTGACTTCTAATCAATCCATAATCTCTCTTTAGACCTCTTAGGACATTTTTTCATTATAAGGAACTCCGATGCGCCTGTAATTGCTCTTTGGACCTCTAATAGGAATATAATCGCTCTTACAACCTCCAATCGATCAGTAATTGCTTTAGACAATATGTTAAATCTGTGAATTTCCGACAGAACAAGTCCGTCGCAAAATCAAATTAACGTAGTTTTGGCGCGTTGCTATTTGCCACACTGCAAAAATTAAAAGACGGATGTGAACCCGTTAAAAATTTACGATGGATCTTCGACAGATTCAAATCCGTCACAAATTTAAGACGGATCCTATCCGTCATAAAAATAAAAAAATACGTGAGATTGATCATGTAACGGCTAGGACTCCTAGGATCAGGCTAACTAAGGACCTCCTACTTCTGGAACGTAAATGCTCATGTGATTATAAATCGGCCCGTAATCGCTCCTGAGGCTCTTAATCGCTCCCGTGACCATAATCGCTCTATTGACTTCTAATCAATCTGTAATCGCTCTTGAGACCTCTTGGGACCTTTAATCAATCTAAGGAACTCCGATGCGCCCGTAATTATTTTTTGGACCTCTAATGGGAATAAAATCACTCCTACGACCTCCAATCGATCAGTAATCGCTTCAAACACTGTTAAAATTGTGAATTTGCGACGGAACATGTCCGTCGCAAAATCAAATTAACAACGGTTTTGGTCCGTCGCTATTTTTCATGCCTCTAAAAATTAAACAACGGATGTGTCAAAATTTTGTGGTGGATCTGCGACGGATTCAGTTCCATCACAAATTTACGACGGATCCTATTCGTCATAAAGTTAAAAAATCCATGAGATTGATCACGTAACAACTAGAAGGACTTTGAGGATCAGGTCAACCAAGGACCTCCTACTTCTGGAACATAAATACTCTTGTAATTATAAATTGGTCCATAATTGCTCATGAGGCCCTTAATCGCTCTCGTGACCATAATCGCTCCCTTGACTTCAAATCATACGTAATCACTTTGAGATTGTTGGATTGGTAAATCCTGTTGTTTGCCATATCCCCAGAGCATGGTTGGGTGACGAAATCCCTTTCAATTTCCACAATTCTCTTCCATTGGGGTTGGATCAATGAGAAGTTCAGAGATTTGATTATCTCTTTCTCCTATTGGATCAGATTGGACTCTAATTCTAGTTGGATCTCTTGAATCAAGTAAGGTAACATCTCAATTGCTACAAGTGGATCCTTAGCACCGTAGTTCCCACCTTTAAATTCACAAGTTTCAATTACATCATTCACAATTACTATTTCCAATTATTCAGATTTAGATTTACATCTTTTTCTAGTTCTAGTTCTAGTTATTTTCAGAAATGTACGAGATTAGTCCCTATAGATTCGACCTCGGTCTTACCGAGATTATTACTACATCGTGACCCTACACTTGAGGTTGTGATCAGCAGCTGAGCATTCAGGTATATATATACACACAAGAGGCATGCTCACCTTCGCATGTGCGCACCTTTCCACACACGCCACGGGCATCTAATCCGAATGGTCCGTAAACCCCGTAAACCCCAGGGGACCGATATTGGTTCATCTTTTTCATTCGATTTTCTTCCAATAATGGAATAAGAAATCTCTATAACAGAAATTCTTCTCAATACCATAGGAATATCGTCAACTTGGGAATGAGCTTGTACAAGAAAAAAAATCATTCCATGTACATGGCGCTTCTCTAATCTGAGCCGTCGGTCGCCCATCCCTTGTAGGGTGTGGCTATGGCTCTCAACGGCACAGCTTTCTTTAGCGTAATCCCCATCCGTTCGCTCATGTCTATGTCTTCGGGCTTAAGATCGTCGGCCAGGGTCCAGTTGAAGGAGTGGAGGAGAGACCCCAGAGCCAGAGGGAGCAGGCGCGAGGCGAGTGGGACTGCCGGGCACATGCGTCGACCGGACCCAAATGGTATGAAGTCGAAATGGTGCCCCCTGTAGTCCACATGACTCAATTCTATGAACCTCTCTGGCCTGAATTCCGTGGGTTCGACCCATGTCTTGGGGTCCCTTCCTATGGCCCATACGTTAACAAGCACTTGAGTGTCTTCCGGTATATAGTAGCCTTGCATTTTGCACGAGTTCATGGCCCTGTGGGGGACTAGGAAAGGTAGAGGAGGGTGGAGTCTTAGAGTCTCCTTAATCACTGCCTTTAAGTACGGGAGCTCAGCCATGTGCTGCTCTTCTAGCTTTTGGTTTGGACCCACGACTTGACGTAGCTCGGCTTGGACCTTGATCATGACCTTCGGGTCTTGAAGAAGCTCTGCCATTGCCCACTCCAAGGTGCTGGTTGTAGTGTCAGTACCCGCGATGAACATCTCCTGATGAAGCCATTATTGGAGGGAAATTACACAAATTAGTTAACTTGATGAATGGTCCAGTGCAGCCCGTTACATTCTCAATTACTCTGTGTATATGGGAAATGGTACTATAAGGTCGACCTCACGGGAACTTCCCATGAGGTCGAGCTGTGTGGGCCACACCGTGATGTGTGTCAAAAATCTACCCCATTAGTCAGTGGGCTTTGGGCTTAAAAATCAAGTCAATCCATGACTTGGGTGGGCCACACCACATGCAACAGTTGAGATGGGTTATCCTCCCATTAAAACATTCATAATCATTTATTGGGCTCACCGAAATATGGTTCACAAATTTAGTCCATCCATTGTCAGTGTCCCACTTGGATGAGGGGTCAGACCAAGTTCAAGCACCATCCAAAACTCAGATGGGCCCCACCAAGTACTTTTATATATTTTAGGCACGTCTTCACATTTTTTAAAATGGAATGGCTCACCTGAGTTCCATATATGGCAGATTTTTGGGATATCCCCTAACCTAAAGGGACCCATCAAATGTACGGTGTTGATTTTCGACACACATTACGGTGTGGCCCACACAACTCCAGCTCATGGCAAGTTCCCATGAGGTTGACCTTATAGTACCATTTCCATATATATATATATATATATATAAGGTTCTATATGCAGTGGAGCACATGGGAACTTCCCATGAGGTGGAGCTGTGTGGGCCCATCATGATGCATGTCGAAAATCTACTCCTTGAGGGGTTACCCTCTATTAAAACATTCACAATAATTTTTTGGGCCTACCGAGATGTGGTTCATAAATCCAGTGCATCCATTATGTGTGTCCCACTTGTATGAGAGGTTAGACCAAGTTTCAGATACACCCAAATTTCAGGTGGGCCCACCAAGTGCTTTTATATGTTTTAGGCATGTCTTCGCATGATTTTAGATGGTATGGCCGACCTGGTATATGTCTCATTTTTGGGATATCCCTTAGGGGACCCATCAAATGCATGGTGTTGATGGTCAACACGCATCACGGTGGGGCCCACACCGCACATATATATATATCATGTGTCGATCAATGTGGAACACAGAAAATAATTAAAATTTTCAATGGCTCACATCCAACTCCTAAGATAAATTGTTAGGATCATCTTTGAAACATGACCATTAGACCATGGCTTATTTATGTATAGCATCTCAACAAGATGGGCGGGTTTAATCATCACTAATCTCTGCATGTGGGCAGGGATTACTTGAAAACAAGGATGCAATGTACATGACCCACTGATAATAGAAACCAATAAAATCTCAGTGCGTACGTGTGTGAGCTTATCTTGCAATTCTATAACATGTCGATGATCTTACCAGGACGATGACATTGATAGTCCTCGGCGACAATTTTGTGGGCTCCTCGTCTCCATCGCCTTCGAATTCCAACAACGCATCCAAAAAGTCCTTTCCCCCCTCACCCTCTAGCCGTGCTTTGATGATCCTACCCGCCATATCGAATACCCTTCCGACATGGAAATCCATCTTCCTCCTTATCCCTTGAGGATCTACCCACCTAAGCAATGGAAAGAAATCAGCTACATTCGGCTTCCCAGCTAGCTCCATAATCCTACCTGCATGATGAAAGAACTCTGCCCCCATCTTTGAGTTTGGATCCAAGAGATCCCTCGAGAACATGAGATTCCCAATGAGATTGAAAGACATCAAGAAGAAAAACCGTCCTACATCGACCACATTTTCCTTATGTGTACTGGCCTCTTCTACGTACTGCACCATGCGGTTCACACACCTCGCACGCATGTCACGCATTGCATCGAGACGGCTTATGGTGAAGAACTCCGATGTACAGAGTCGCCTCAGCATTCGCCAATGTGGTCCATATTGAGCTATGATCAACGAACCTTCATTGCCAGAGCTACCCTTCATGACTTCATAGACTTTCCGGCCGGCCAGCACTGTATCATGGTTCTTGAACATGTCACGTGCCGCCTCGTCTGATGAAATCACAACCGTCCTCATCAACCCAAGCCGAATGGTCATGATCGGGCCATGTTCACGAGCCATGCGAGCGAACGAACGGTGAGGAGCCCAGCCCAACTGGAAGATGTTCCCCACCACAGGCCACCCTCTCGGGCCTGGCGGAAGCTGCCCAAGCACTTCCCTCCGTCGATTTTGCCGCTCCATGATCATGGCCCACATGCACAGTATCAGTACACATAGCAAGATCAACAACTCAAACTCCATCTCTTCTCTCTCTCTCTCTATGTTGGATGTATAAACCTAAGCTGGCCATGAGCTCTTCTCAGGCGTATATATAGATCCTTGTCTAGAGTCACGACAAATACCATTTCTATTATGACCTCACAATCTTGCTTCATTGATAATCCTGACTTTTGACTTTTGCATTTGAATATGAGTCACTCAAACTTTATTTTTTACTGTTCTAAATTGATCTTTGTTCAAAATTATCAAATAGTTCTTAGGATGGCTTCTGTAGCATAGGATCTATATTATGAACGGTTTGGATCGTTATTTAATACGGAATTCAAGGGTCATGTGAGGTAGCTGTGGTACAGTAGGCACGTGTCCTATCAAAAGCCTTTCAATTTTTAAGTGTCAAAAGGGAAGCGGATTGCCTGCTGTACCACACACCAGCTATATAGCTGCTGTATTGACGTCAGCAAGTTCTGTGGGTCCCATCATGAGGTATGAGTTATATCCAAACCATCCATCTATTTGGCGATCTCGTATTAAGGGTTGAGACGAAAGAAAGACAGATCTAAAGATCAAGTGGACCACACTGCAAAAAACAGTAGGGGAATTGAACGTCTACCACTGAAACCCTTTTGAGGGTCACGGAAGTTTTGGATCAATATGAATTTTTTTTTCCTCGTCATCCATGTATTTTTGACCTACAGATTGGATGGAAAATAAACATTATAGTGGGCCCTACGAATTTTTTAACAGTGAAAATCATTATTCTAGCTGCTATTTTTTGTGTGGTCCATTTGACCTTTATATATGATTCAATTTTTTTTCTAATGCTCTAAAATGATGTCGAAAAATGGATGAAGAGTATGGATCTAATAAATACATCAAGGGGCATGTAACTTTGATCTCATTTGAACCGTTCCAGCAAATCGGATGCGGATTTCCTGCGAAAGTCTTTGGCATGAAGTTCCCGCGCTAGGAACCCAGGTGGGCCAATGTGATGTTTGTTAGAAATCTTCCCGGTCCATCCATTTTGTGAGTACATTTTAGGATATGATGCCAAAAATAACTTAATCCAAAGCTCAAGTGCGCTGAAAACGTGGTAATTGAACGTATACAGTTAAAATATTCATGGGCCACAGAAGTTTTGTATCATGCTAATATTTGTGATTTCAGTTAATCCGGAATGAAGTTATTAACCGTATTGATGGCATGTAAATATAGCTGTCGAGCCCGGGTAGGTTTCAATGGCAAGAATTTCCCAAACCACATTTTCCTTTAGTACGGCACATTTGAGCTTTGAATACAGTTCATTTTTGGCATCATATCCTGAAATGTACTCACAAAGCGGATGGAAGGGGAGGATTTCTCACAAACATCACATTGCCCCACCTGGGTTCCCAGCGCGGTAACTTCCTGCAAAGCGTTTGCAGGAAATCCGCGTCCGTATAACTGGGAGTTCGAGGGAAACGGATTGGCTATGCTATGTGGGCCCTACCATGATGTATGTATTTAATCCATTGTGTTCATCCATTTTTAAATATTATTTTATACCTTAATCCCAAAAATTAGAGGTATTTAAATCTCAGGTGGTCCACACCACATGAAAACAATAGTGATTGGATATCCACCATTAAAATCCTCTTAAGGCCCATTGTACTGTTTATTTGATATCCAATCTGTTGATTATGCCGCCAGAATGTTTTTATGGTCGACGCTCCTTCAACAATGTTTCCTGTAATGTGGTCTACTTGAGATTGGGATATACCTCATTTTTGATCTTATACCGTAAAAAAACAGATGGACAGCATGGATGAAACACATAGCACCGACCACCAGCCATTGGCTGGTGTAAGGGGAGTAGCCAATCCGTTCCTGAGTTTGAGGGGAAGAGCGTCGTCACTCGTCTTCGCACCACACGTATTTACACTAGCTCCACAAGCTACCTGATGTGTGGTACACCAGCCAATCCGTTTCCGTCCAAAAGGAGCAAACCAATGTTTCAATTACACTACATACGTAAGAATACATTCACACACGAAACGACGGATGTATCAGGCGACCGAACTTGTCGAAACGTGCGATTGCGAAATTGACCATGGAGACTTAACAACCGCCCATGGGATTTTGGAAATGATTTTGATGGAATATGCTATGCGAGGCCCCGTTGGATCGGATGCATGTCAGAGATCTGAACCGTTAATCAAGCTGCATGAGAGTGGACATGAGCTGGACAACATAATGATGTAGAACAAAATCCAACCGTGCATCCAGGAGAGAAACGGAGCATGGTAGATGTGACGTAGGGCCCACATCCTATCCCAACGAAGATATTGTTTATGATTGAAGTGACAAATGGACCCAAAATTAATTAAGCGTTAAACAGGTTTGGTTTGACAAGCATCTGGTGGGCCCATGAAGCCGTTGTTGGACGGCCGGGCTGCTTACTAATTGACGGCCCAAGTACAACAAATGAGTGCCCACTGCTCAAGCGTCCTACACTTGTATCAGTTTGTTGCACGTACTAGGTAGAGGTGCATGTGTGATGATGAACCTTTATACATGCATCGGGATATCTTAGCCAGTGCAGTTGGACGGTCCCACACATGGACTGGGTATTTGGTTGATTTGAGCCCCTGATTCAAAATATCAGTATCACGCTTTGTGTCTCATTCTTAAAATACATATGCGTATCAGTTATCATATAATCTGTAGCAGGTAATTTATTATACTTTTTAAAAAACATAGAAAAATATTGAAAAAAGGTTAAACTTTTTAATAAAATTTTAGGGATTATTAAAAAAGACCTTAATACATACTTTTAAATCATAATGTTTCGAAAAAGAAATCTACATAATATGTTTCCTTTATATAGGGTCCTAAGGTATACGTTGTTTGGTTGAACTAATGCAACTATATTACAATTGAATGCATAACATTTATAGTATATGTGATGTTCATGTTATCAAACATTCCTAAATACTTTGAAATTAGTCTCAGTTGAAAGTTGGTTGAAAAAATATATATTAATAATTTATTATTTTTAATTAAAAAATAAAATTTATTTTTAAAAAATTAACAAGGACATAACAAATTAGTAGATCGGCCTTCATGCATACTTGATTTCATGTTTGGAGTGCAAACATTACAAGCAATTTAGGAGAGATTTTAAATTTCTCTAATTTTTCCTAAACTGTACAACTTATACTCAAATTTCAAAATTAGAGTGTATATAACGATCATTGCATCAAATACTTATAAATACTTTGAAATTAGTCTCAATTGACAGCTAGTTGAAGGAATTAAAAAAATAAAAAAATAAATAAAAAAAATACAGAACATGAAGAATCAATGGATATCGAAATCAAAGCTCCAACTCTATGATTTTTCATGCAAAATATGAAGAACCAATGAATTTGTAACTGTAGACACCCCACCTAGGATAATATCTTGAGAAAGCTAGGACAATCCGGGAACTGTGATCCAAACCTCAACTAAACCTGAGCCATTACAAGCCATCATTCAAGTCAAAGCATACCCAAACCTTCACTCACAATCAACCCATTTATCGGGCCATTTTTAGGTCACAATCGAGCCAATTTTGAGTCATTTTCAAGCCAAATATCCAAAACGGACTTTATTCCGCTCTCAGGACCTAAAAATGGACCCACCGACCAAATTTCGAGAGAAACTGTACCCGAGCGGTAGTTTGACTACCTCCGGCGGTAGTCAAACTACCACTTCCTCTCGAAAAATGTGCGCAGACCTAGCCACACGAGTTTCAGACGAAACCTAGCCCAGGTGGTAGTTGGACTACCGCCGGTGGTAATCCGATTACCGTCACTCGCCTGATGCATGTGTCCTTCGAGCAACAGCTGTCTCTGTGCCCGAAAGTCAACTTTCATATGGAATTACCCCTCCAGCCTTCACTATTTATGACTTTACCAACCCCAAGAGCCAATGAGAGTGTGCCACGTGGTATTCCTCTCTTCTCAACTACTCACAAGCTGCCACATCAGCTTTTAACTCTCTCAAACCCAATAATTACAGCAATGTCATGGAGAAAGCTATAAATAGCCCTCTCCTCTTCACATTTCAACACACCAAAAAGAGAGAGAGAGAGAGAGAGAGAGAGAGAGAGAGAGAGAGAGAGAGAGAGAGAGAGAGAGAGAGAGAGAGAGGGTGCGAAGGAGCTCCCAAGCCCCAAAGTCCTGATTTCCCAGCCACTTCTTAGCCTCACCTCAATCATCTCAACCCTTTAGTCTAGCCAGGGTTAGCCATAGTGTACTACATGTTCTAGCCATCTTAAGAGCAAGCCAAAGATCATTTAATTTTACATACAAAACATTCATTACGACATCTATTCCCTTCTCAACCTCCTGCTCTTCTAGATGTCTAGTGAACGTATGATCTGTGACTTGCCGTACATCGAATCCAGTCACATTAGAAATTTCTATTAATTTAGTCCACTTTTCTTCATTTTGGCATAAGCATCATCACATCCGCTTTCTAGACACATTGCTGGATGTATGCTCTGTGGTTTGCCGAAATCTCAGATATTTCCACATCAGAAATCCACATGTGCCTAGTTCTAATCCGACCATATCATTCATCCCTTGAGATTTGTTTACCACACTAAGTAGAGACCGTACAAGTTGTACGGGTAGAGAGGGTGCCTAACACCTTCCCTCTTTGTAACCGAGGTCCCTTACCCGTAATACCAGATCGTAGACCAGGAGTCAATCTAAGGTAGAAGATTGTTCAAATTTCTCCAACCTTATATATATTTCACAGGTTTTAGCCGACTGCTGGATTCTGAGATTAATTGGCTAGTGGCGATTCCAACATTCACAAATTAGCCAACTAACTCCCACATATCAAACCAAAATTTAAAAACATTTTAAAACTCGCGTGGGCGCCGATTTCCAGCGTTCACAGAATGACGACTCCACTTGAGACATGCTAGAGCGCACTAACTGAGACTCAACTCGAAAGTGTGTGGTATTCCAATCTCAAGGGACATTCATCATTGCATTCATATAAAAAAATACATAATAGTCATGAGACAAACAAACAAACTAACTAAAAAAATCTATCTTTAACTTACACTTGTTTGGTTATCAATCCTAACCATGACTACTCGATCCCATGCAGCTATGATTACCCATAAAGAAGAGCCGGCGGCTTTGTCAGCTCCTGAAGCATCAGCATCGGCACCGGTACCGGCACCGGCGCTGACACCTCCTGTAGCTCCAATAGACTCACTAACTACTGTAGCCATGAATGAGATGGCCCAAAGTTTCCGAGCATTGCAAGAGATATTGCTTCGCCTAGTGCCAAGTGCCGAACCAAACATGCAGGCGACCCAGCCTAGTGTGCAAAACAGCTCAATCCCTCAAACTTCTTTCGCCTTCTCTCTCATTCCTCTAGCAAATCCTGCTCTCCCTCTCCTAAAGGAGTCAGCACAAGATCAACAACAACCAATGTAAATGCTATTGTCTCATGCTCTTTTGGTTGTCAAATTTTGTTGTGCCAAAACCTCTATCTGTGTGTCTTGTGTTTGTATGTTGATATATATATGATTCAAGACGACATCATAATGGTTCAAGACAAGTACGGTGCTCTGCTTCAAGAAATACAAGGTTATGTATTTTGTCCTCTTCTGTAAGCATCAATGTTCAGAGCTACATCTATAATGTCACGCCCCAAACTCGAAAACCGGGCTCACAAAATTCCCGATTGCCGAATCCGGCGCCTACAGCCTCCGTAGTACCCCATTCTCGGCTCCCAGCACCCATACGCCAGATTCCGATCCTAGGATCCTACAAGGAGGATTTTCAGTATGATTTTTTTGTATAATAGAGCATAACCACAAGCATAACCAAGTCACAAAACAACAACACCACATATCCACTATAAAAACTTCGAGTACAATGCAGAAAGGGAAATACAATATGAAGATATCAAAGGAAACTCCAAAAGCTCCAGAAGACTGCTGCACGCTCTGAGCTCAACACTGCTGCAACCTAACGCCACATGCACGCATCTATCGTGCATAAGCTTATAGAAAGCTTAGAGGGTGGTGAAAGTGTGTGTAAGGCGAGTGCCAAGTATACAATATCAGAGTAATGCAGAAGTATGCAGGTAAGTCCATGAATACTATTAGCTATACCAAAACTATGTAATGCAAGGCATGAATGCTATCGGTCATACCAAGGCCATGCGATTGTAAGGCCTATGTAGCTAAATGTCATATGCAAGATGTAAAGTAAGCATGCCAGTACTCATCAAGTACACATATCAGTACAGTTCCTCTCTAGATATCACCGGGGTCTAATACACCTCACATTGACTGCCTCCTCCCTAGCTGCATAGTCAAGTAAGTGGAAGAGACCACACTATCCGCCTGACCAGTAGTCTGCCAATACCTATCCGGCTCGTCGATAGCGGACACATTTGTGAGCTGGTCAAACTCAGCCTAGCTTATAGCCCCTCACTCGGGCGGATAAGGCCACACCCCCTTCCAACCGACCACGACACAGTGGGAGATGCGGCCTACTGGTATTCGGCACTCGGGAGCTCGTGTTTCCACTCGGTCTAGACGTTGGAGCATCCCTTGATACCAAAAAGGTTCTGGGACTTTCACCCAAGGACATCCTAAGTGCCTACAGTGCTAGAACAAAGTATTTTCGGTATCCGATACGGCCATCCACTATGTGCCAGTGGAGCCACGGCCTTGATGTCGTTAGGGCGTGCAGTGATCAAGTCACACATATACGAGATGCATGAGTCACACCGTACAATCATGCAACAATCTCACACGTACCACGTGATCATGTGGGGCACTCCATCTCATAAGGAGTCCCGTAAATGTCTCAGCCCAACGGCTTATGCTATGATCAAACATTCCTCATATTAAGCATACATATGATGCATGTGCGCATGAATCATGAAAGTGTACTAAGCATGTTATAAAGTAATGAACTATCCTTAAACCGAAGATGGGCCTAGACGGCTTACACATAACCAGTATGGGCCTATCAATGGGCCCAAGGGAGAGTCATAATGCAGACATTTAACCAACATTATTCTTACAATGTGGACGTCAAACCAACATTGTTCCTAAGGCATGGCCCGCCATAAAATGTCGCTACACAAACCATGGGAAATCACATATTGCGATGGACCTATATACATCCCATTGGGCCTTGACCCATAGGCCTCAGATACATCAATGGGTCGCCTTATATGGGCCTTATATAAATCAAGTGGGCCGCATCAACGGGCCTTGAGTACATTGCAATGGGCCATGTCCCATGGGCCATTGAAAACATCACAATGGGCCTCAACTCATGGGCCCTAGGATACATCAAAATGGGCCTTATAACGTGGTTCTCATATATGTCAAGGCGGCCTCAACAACGGGCCTCATACACATGACGATAGGCCTCAATAATAGTCCCTCATACACATCAAGGTGGGCCTCAATAACGGCCACAAATACACATCAAGGTGGGCCTCAATAACGGCCACAATTACACATCAAGGTGGGCCTCGGTAAAGGCCATAAATGCACATCGAGGTGGGCCTCGGTAACGACCACAAATACACATCAAGGTGGGCCTTAATAACGGCCACAAATACATCAAATGGGCCCCATAACATGGGCCTTACATAAGTGGTGATAATGACTTCCACCATTGAAATCCCAAGGCCCACGATAGTATTTATTTCCCATCCAATCTGATCATAAGGTCACAATGACCTGAAAGGGAAAAGCGAATATCATACTGGTCCAAAATGGGTGGCCCAAGGGTTTTAATGGTGGACAATCAAATCCACTACTTTCTATAAGGTGGCCCACCTAATCCTAGATCTGTCTCATTTTGGACTCAAGCTCCAAAATTATCTTTCAAAATGGTTGGATGGGTTGGAGCAACACATGCATCATGGTGGGGCCCATAGAGGCTCACCATCTGATATATATATATATATATATAATATATATATATATATAATATATATATATATATATATATTATATATAAATAACACATACACACAAGCACACACACGTGCACACTCACACACGCCCACCGTCCCCTGGACGGTGGGGTTAAAACAAATACATCACAGTAGGTACCATCGTCCAGGCGGACGGTGGTAATAAGACACATACATCATTGTGGGTCCCACGTGGGGCCCACCATAATGTTTATACGACATCCAACCCGTTGATAAGGTCACGTAGACCCAGATGGAGAGGGAAAACAAATTTCACGTTGATCCACAACTTCTGTGGACCCAAAAAGGTTCCAATGGCAGCCTTCCAATCTCCACTGTTTCCTATGATGTGGGCCACCTGAGCGTTGGATGTGGCTCATTTTTGGAGGGGGCCCACTTCAGGGAGGGGCCCACCTCTTGAACGACATGGATGACATACATACATCATGATGGGGCCCACGGCTGGAGCCGTGGGACCCTGGTCATCCGCCTATCCAGATGCCGCAGGCGCTGCCTGCGCCTCTGGCAGCAGCAGTGCCTGCTGTTAATTTTTTTTTTAAACGCATTTTTTTGAGGTTTTTCATGCGTGGGGCCCGCATCGGAAGAATCCAACCCCGCCATTAGGCTTCAGGGCTCAAGACAAACCCATCAAGCCCAATATTGGGTACATTTTGGGGTGTGGAAACAACACGTGAATTTTCAACGGTGACAACCACTGTTTCTTATGCTATGGCCCGCCAAAAAGTCGGATTGGCCCCATTTTTCGGCCCAACGCCTAAAATGGTCTGGAGAAAGGGATGAATGGTGTGGATTGGGTTGATACATCAAGGTGGGGCCTACATAGACAGCTCTTCCCCAAAGCTTTGAAACAAAGCTAATATTTATGTTTTCATTTCCACGTCCAGGGACGTCCTTGGACGCTGGACATCCGGTCAAAACACTTGTATAAGGTGGGCTTTGCTCAGGTGGGCCACCAAATGATGGGTGGTGTGGCTACAATACATATAAAGTGGCCTCACCTACAAATGACTTGGATCCAATCTATGCTTCATGGTGGGGTCCATCCAAGTGGGCCACACGGCCATATCATCAGACAAAAATAAATAAATAAAAAGAGAGGGAGAGAGAAAGAGAGAAAGAGGGACACGCGTGATGGAAGGACCCCAGCACTATGGGCCATCTGTTACAAGCTTCTAATCATACATCAAGTGGGTCCCATTGCATGTGGGCCCACCAAATCAAAGATCAACGGTGGAGATCCCTTCTCCACCAAGAGGGACGGTCTAAATGACCCATTTTTAAGCTAGAAAATAAACATCATGATGGGGTCCATGGAGAATGGTCCCATCATGAAATGATCATGAAGAACATGGTGGGCCATCGACCACATCTTAGGGTCCCAAGTGAGATCCATACCATTGATCGGTAGGCCTCACTTGGTCCATCATAAAAATATGAAAAGTCTAGCCTAACAAGCACCCATCGTTGATCTCCTTGGTCCGTTGGAATGCCTAACTCCTTGTGCTTCTCTTTGATGGTGGAAGATGGGAGATGGATGGCTAGGATGAGAGATTTTGGGAAGGGAAAGTGGGCCTCACACAGATACTTTTCTCTCCATGGGAAGAGCTTGGACGTGGGTGCTCTTGCTTGGAATTGTGAAGGAAAAGAGAGAGAGGTGTGGTGGTTGTAAGAGAAGTGATGGGAGATGGGTGATGGATGTGAGTGATGGGTGAGGTGATGGATTGGTTGACTTTTGGGTTTGCTGGACTTGTGGAGAAAGAAAGTATGGGGGTTCTTATACTTGACATGAGGGGTGATTGATGGGATTGATTGATTGATTGATTTGACATGTTGTAGATATTCTCTCGGAATCGTAAAAGCGCGGCGTTTCTTCGAAATAAACGTTGGCTCGCATCTTCTGGTCAGGGTATCGTATCGGTGTGCGAGTTACGGCGTCGGAACCGCGGTGACGGTGCAGTTGTAATGATACAGGTCTCGGATTAAGCTGACTCGATTCTACAGGATACGACTTAGGGTCGATCGCAAACGTCAGTTATTAGTCGCGGATTTTCGGACTTCGACGGAAAGGATCGCGGGATTCGACAGAACAGTATGAACTAGGATACGGGTCTTACATATAAGAAGAGTGTTTGTTCAAGATTCAAGTGCATTTCAAGACTCAAGTGCAACTCAAGTTAAAGGTTAAATTCAAGCTGTAGAAGATCTCAAGATCAAGTTACATCAAGTAGAGATCTTAAGCTTCAAAGGTTACCCATCATCTGAAAGAATGAATTTCAATGATTCATACTTCATGTCCTAGGTATGATAGACCTTAGTTTGACCTTAGGGTAGGTCATTTTGTATACATAATTCAATATGAATCTTTTTACATGAATTTGGTCTATTCTAAGACTAGTCCTGGACCTTGTTCGACTAGTCCTAACACTGGTTCGACCAGTCCAAGAAATTCCACGACCAGTCCTAAGTTGTTGAAAATTTTCAGAATTTTTTGGTTATTCTATGACCAGTCGTGGAGACTGTTCAACCAGTCGTAGGAATGGTCACGACTTGTCCTTCGACCAGTCCTGGTTCTTCGGCTCAAACTCCAGCGACTAATCTTTGTGTCTCATGACCAATCGTGGGTAGTGCACGACCAGTCGTAGAGTGCACACGACCGGTCGTGGACTACTTTCGACTAGTCGTGGAACGGTTTTTCCAGATTGCGCTTAAAAATTCAAAATGGAGTTCGTCCTACGACCAGTTGTTGTGGCCATACGACCAGTCGTAGACGCGTTTTCTGCAACTATAAATTGAGCACGAATTTCAGAGTTTTTCATTGATTAATCTGAGAAAAATTCAAGCCTCCACTCTGAGATAAGTTAGTGTTCATTTTAAGTTACTCTATTCATATTTAATATTCTTTTTTTGTTAGCTTATTTATATTTGATTTTATTTCTATATTCCAATCTTATTTGAAAAAGAGGAATTGCTGTATTCCTTCTTCTTGGAATCAAAATCAAATAGAGCTACGCCCAATTTGGTTTAATTTAAAATCAATTAAAACCTAGAACCATTTCTTAAGTGAGTATTATACATTGAACGTTGATTCGAACTTCTACTCTGATTGGTTCTACCGGGCTGCTACAAAAGAAGAAATCCAAGTGTTTTACATTTATTGTAAATTCCATTATTTTGGTTTTGTTTGAGATTCGCCAGAAAAATCTCATTGTTTTGGTTATCTGAGGAGAGCCAGAAAACTCAGAAAGTGTGGGTTTTTGAATTGTGTAAGCCCAAGTTAAAAAGACACAATTGTGAAGGTTTTAGGTGAACCTGTGAAACCTATTTTAATAGTGAATGCTAATATCCCCTGTGTGAGGATATTAGGAGTGGAGTAGCAAGCTGTATGGTTATTGTTTAACAGTTGGTGAACACACAGGCAAACCATTATATATCGGTGTGTTTTGGTGTGTTGTTTTGTGATTTGAAGTTCTTTTAATTCTATATCTTTAATCATTCAGATTGTGGGATGTATATGTGGATGTGAATGTTGTAATATTTACATTTCAAGCAAAGTGGGGAATGCTGTAATAGTTTAGAATTTATTTCTTGCTATTTCTTTTTTGTTTGAGTTTTGATATTCAATTTGTTCTAGTAAGGTTGTCCTGCCATAAACCCTTGGTTTTTATGGTACAAAGGTTGTCCTTAGAACAACGTTAGTATCAAGCTCTTTTTAAGATTGTTTTACATTTCAGTTCTTTGATTTATTTAAAGTATTGTTCTTTATTTATCTGTTTATAAGGCTATCATATTTCAATTCCGCGGTTAAATTTTAATTTGGCACAATCTTATTCACCCCCCTCTAGGACATATAGCTTGGCCTTTTTAACCAATAAACGGGAGCAACCGTGAGGCCCATATCCTAGCCCGTACCGTTTCGTAGGCTTCGACGGTCCTCTCGGTCGAATTCCGGCAACCAGCGATCCGTAATCAACAATTGCGCGTGATCCTAAGTCGTATCCCGTATTAAAGAGTCAGCTCAACTAGAGATTGTTACCTAGCTACCGCGCCGTCGCTGTCATTCAGACGCCGCGTATTACGCGCTGAGGCCATACCCAGGCTAGGAGATGTGGGCCCGCATTCAGTTCGAGAAAATGCCACGCATTTGTGAAATCCCAAGAGAATCTCTATAAATGTCAAATCAATAAAGTACATGTCTCGTCCCCAAAAGCAACCCAAAGTCAACTCTCTCTCTCTCCCTCTCTCCACCCATCCCTTTTCAAAGTATACCCATCACTCACAACATCACTCACCCATTACACCCATCCCTCTCTCCTTACATCTCTTTTCTCTCTCATTTCCCTTCTCCATTAGCAAGCTTGGACGTCTATGGCTTCCACCCCATTTCAACCCATTACATGCACCATCTCCCCCATCCCAACCCTCCAAATCTCATCCACGCCATTGAATCATGTTCCATGGAGCTCTAGGATGCTTTGACGTGAGAAGGAAGAGAAGATCAAAGGTGGGTGTTCATAGCATATTAAAGTGTTGATTTTGTATATTTGAGGGGCCACATTCAGTGGGACCCATGTAACGTAAGCATGGGTTGTATTGTAAGAGAGGGGCCCATAGTGGAGGGTCCCCTCCCATAATCTCTCTCTCTCTCTCTCTCTCTCTCTCTCTCTCTCTCTCTCTCCCTTCTTCCCTATTTCATGGCCCACCTTAATGTATGCATTTTATTCATGCCGTCCACCCCTGTGGACCCCACCTGGCGTACGTCCCTCATCTAGGCCGTCCGTCCATTCGCTGGACATCCAGCATCCCTATATGGAGTGAAAACACAAATATTAGCTTGATCAATAAGTGGGGCCCACCTTGAAGATGTGTTGTACCCAGCACGTGAGACCCACTGCTATAGAAAGCAGATTGGCTGGTGTACCTGTTGTATTGATGCCAGCAAATTACATGGGTTTCATCCAAACCGTCCATTCACGACCCACCTTGATGGATTGGCTGAGTACCTCACACCCAGTTGATGTGCACCGTCCATCCATTCCATCTAGACGAGGTGTGAGAATCCCACCATGATGCATGTTTTGTATTCCACGCCGTCCATCTGGGCTAGTGTGGTCCACATGATGTATGCGAGGTATATCCATACCATCCAACACCCTGGGCAGGTGGGACACCGCTGAAATCCCCATTGTCCATCTGTTTTGATGGTGGGCCAGCAGCCGCTGCCAGTAGCTGCTGCACGTGCAACAACAGCTCGGGGCCACCATGATATATGTGTTTCATCGTACCGTCCATCTGTGGCCCACCATGATGTGTGTTTCGTCTACATCGTTCATTTGCTAGACCATCCAACAATATAACTGTTGTATCAACGTCAACAAGTTCCGTGGGCCTGATCACGGATACGTGTTATATCCAGACCATCTATCAAAGGACGTCCAGGGCTAGACGTTTGAATATTATATAATATTAATGGATATATACATGATATATATACATATATGTATATGTGGTGGGCCCCACGTGGGACCCACCTGTTTGGGAACAGATTAGCTGGAGTACCTCCACCAGCTATCTAGCTGTTGTATTACGTCAGTGCGGGTCCGATCATGAGGTATCTGTTAATCCAAGCCGTCCATCTTCAGGACGTGCGGACTCCACTGGATGTAAGTGTTTTATCCATTCCGTCCGTCAGTAGGACGTGGGCCTCACCTGGATGCACGATGCATCCATGCCATCCACCTTGCTGGAGGGCCCACCTGTTGGTGTATGCAAGGCCCACCTGCTGAATGTATTAGGCCACCTGTTAGCTATGCATGGCCCACCTGCTGTGTGGCCCATTGTGATATGTAATGCGGCCCACTTGATATATGAGGCCCATTGGTGCGGCCCATGCGATGAGGCCCACCTTGATGTATCTATGGCCCATCCATGAGGCCCCCTTGATGTATATTTCTGGCCCATATGTCATGGCTCATTGTGATGTATTTTCGGCCCATTTGGGAAGGCCCGATGAGATGTATTTCCAGCCCATATGTCGTGGCCCATTTTGATTTGTATTTGGCCCATGTAATGTGACCCACTTGATGTATACGAGGCCCATTGTTGAGGCCTATGTGATACAGCCCACTTAATTATATGAGGCCCATATATTGTGGCTCATTGTGATGTATTTGGGGCCCATGGGATGCGACCCGCTTTGATGTACATTCGGCCCAGGTATGCGGCCCATTATGATGTGAATGGTGATGTATATGAGACCCACCTGTGATGTATATTGAGGCCCGATTTGATGTATTTGAGGCCCACATGATGCGGCCTGATTTGATGTATTTGAGGCCCACATGATGCGGCCTAATATGATGTATTTGAGGCCCATTTGGTGAGGCCCAATGTGATGTATTAGGCCCATGACATGTGGCCCGTCGTGATGTATATTAGGCCTAAATCATGCGGCCCGTTGTGATATATATTAGGCCCATGAGATGGGGCCCGTTGCGATGTATTTAAGGTCCATGTGTAGGGCCCACCTATTGTGTATTTGAAGCCCATGGGTTGTGGCCCATTGTGATGTATTCGAGGCTCATGGGCAAGGCCTGATGTGATGTATTTATGGCCCATATGATGAGGCCCATTATGATCTATTTCTGGCCCATGGATGCGGCCTGATATGATATATTTTTGGCCCATATGACGTGGCCCGTTGTGATATATTTCCAGCCCATATGCAAGGCCCGATGTGATGTATGTGTGGCCCATGTAATGCGCCCCACTTAATGTATATGCGGCCCAGACATGAGGCCTAATGTGACGTATATGAGGCCCATTGGTGCGGCCCATTGATGAGGTCCATAGTGATGTGTGTTAGGCCCATGTGAGCGGCCCACAGTGATGTGTATTAAGCCCATGTGATGCGGCCTGATGTGTTGTATATGAGACTCATATGATGAGGCCCGATGTGATGTATAAGGCCCATGTGATGCGGCCTACTTGATGTATGAGACCCTTGTGAAAGGCCCATTGAGATTGTATGTGGCCCATTGAGGTTGTATGTGGCCCATTGTGATTGTATGTGGCCCATTGAGGTTGTATGTGGCCCATTATGATTGTATGTGGCCCATTGTGATGTAATTGTGACCATTGATGAGGCCGATGTAATGTATTTTCAGTCCAATGTGATGTATATTAGGCCCTTGTGTGAGGCCATGGACCCACTATATGTTTGACTCTAAGTGGGCCACTCCTTGGGAGTGATTTTGGTTAAATGTTCACATTGATGGGCAATGATGGTTAGACATCCACATTGTGACCTTCCCTTAGGCCTTTGTTGGGCCGATTATTGAGGTCGATTGTCGAGGCCGAGGCCGATTATCAGTGCCGGTTATTGATACCGATTATCAGTGTGTGACAGCATAGCACCATGATACATGCCCTTACGCATCATCTGCATGTTTTGTTATGAGATGTGGTCGACCATTGCATATGCCACTAGGCAGGTTGTTTATGGGACTCCCTGATAGGCGGAATTGCCCTATATGAGTGCGCGGTACGCGCAAGTTTGATGCATGGCTGGATGATATGACTCATACATCTCGCATTTGTGTGATGTGACTACTGTACGCCCTAGCGACATCAGGTTCGTAGCCTCCATAGGCATATCGTGGATGACCAGATGGGACACCGAAAATGTTTGGTTCTAGCATATGGGCACTTTGGATGTCCGCAGGGTGAAAGTCCCTAAAACTCCTGTGGCCAAGGTGTCACGCCCTAAACTCGGAAATCGGATTCACAGGAATCCCGATCGCCAAATCCGATGCCGACATCCTTTGTAGTACCCCATTCTTGGTTCCCAGCGCCCATATGTCAGGTTCCGATCCTGGTATCCTATAAGGAGGATTTTCCAATGTACATTTATCTCGTAAGAAGCATAACCACAAGTTTACCTAAATCACAAAGGCAACATCACCACCACATATCCACTAATATAATCATTTGAGTACAATGCTGAAATGGAAATACGATATGAAGATATCAAAGAAAACTCCAAAAGCTCCACCACACGCTCCGGCCTCAAATCAGTTGCATCCTAACATCATCTGCACGCATCTATCGTGCATAAGCTTATAGAAAGCTTAGGGGGTGGTGTAAGTGTGTGCACAAGGTAAGTGTCAAGTATTCAATACATTGTCATAATTATACAATACCGGAAATACTGGTAAGATCATGAATCATACGATATCAGAGTAAGCGGAAATATTGACCAAACCATGAGTCAAACAATGTTAGAGTACGTAATACAGGTCAGCTATACAAATGAGGAGCTAAATATTATATGTCGATGATGCAATGCAATATATAATTCCTGATGAGTTCACGTATAGCGTCAGCCGTACCTAAACCATATAAATGCAGAAACACAGTAATCCAAAATGTTATATGCCGCGGATGTAATGCAATATGCGGTGCGATGGAATGACCATACTGGAGTGTGAAGTCGGGACGATAGTACGTAGTATCGCAGACTACGGGTCCACCACAAGTGACTTCTATCCAAACCAGTCCCATACCTAAATTTGGATAGTCAGACTCAATGTGGTAAACTCCTGATCTTAGGTTAGTTGCGCGCCCAACCGAAATCCTGACCATGCGAAGGTACATGTAACAATTAGTTGCACACCACTAGCCCGAGTGGATAGTGAATGAATGAATGAATGAGTATGCAATTCCTGCTCAATAAGTCCACATATCAGTACGGTTCCTCTTTGTGATCATCACCGGGGTCTAGTACACTTTACATGCAAACCGCTGGCCACTGACGCGCGACCATGCAAATGGAAGAAACCTCACTATCTGCCTAGCTAGTAGTTAACCAATATCTACCCGGCACGTCGATAGCGGACCCATTCACGAGCTGGTCAAACTCAGCCTAGCTATGCCCCCTACCCTCAGGCGAGTAAGGCCACACCCCCTCCTAACCGACCACGACATAGTGGAAGACGCGACCTCCTGGTATTCGGCCCTCATACGCTCATGTATATCCACTCGGTCTCAACATTGGGGCATCTCCTGGCCATGGAGGTTTATGAATTTTCACCCAGGAACATATATGGCGTCCGTATGCTAGAACAGATTTTCGGTGTCCCATCTGGCCATCCACGATATGCCTGTGGAGGCTACGACCCTGATGTCACTAGGGCATACAATAATCACAACACACAATGTAAGATGCATGAGTCATATAATCCAGTCATGCATCAATCCTGCGCATACTGTATGCTCATGTGAGACAATCTCCACCTATCAGGGAGTCTCATAACAACATGCCCAATGACATATGCAATGGTCAATCACATCTCATAACAAATATACAGATGATGCGTATGGGCATGTAATGCCCGTGTTTTCATGACCCGAGTATATGACTCGTTTCCCAAAAACTCGAGTGTTAACCTTAAAGGATGGTAAAATTTGAGTGAATTTTTTTTGCCATTTATCAGAGTAAGCAGATGAGCGTAATATGGACAAATCAGACATAAAGGAAAGTTACATTATTATTTAAATATATAAAAAACTGTCCATAATGACTTATACAAACCCATGTCCTCAATTCTTACAATACGAAATGAAATAACATTACATGTGAAACAATGTGAAGTGCAACAATCTTGAGCTGTGAAATCTTGTAGCAGCCCTTAACAAATACAATCATGCACCCTTGTTAACCATAGCCTACCCCTCACCAATAAGAATGTGAACATCATCTGGGCCACCTATGCTATCTGTACAGTTGTATAGTTGATGGATGAGTGATCAGCTCAGTGTGAATTCTCCTCAAGATTACACATTGCTACCTTAGCAAACATAGTTAAAAGGAAAACAAGCAATAATCCAAAACAGACAATATGCAGTCTTATTAGATGTATGGATGCATGAATGCACATCGTCCTGGGGATGCACATCCAGCTAGACTTGGGCTCGTCACCCATGCAATCATCGACCTGAGAATGATCATCCAGTCGAATAGGGGGTCGATAGTCGATGGTCTGGGAGCTAGCGAAACGATACCCCAACAATTCTAGGGCACATGCTACAACATCCAAAATATCCATCTGTCATCGCCAATATGCTATGAATGCATGATTAGCCGGCCGTTATTAATCTAGTTACAATAAGCTAATTTAAGTAACTCAATGGTCACTATGGGGGGCTCGTCACCCAGCGTAGGCCGACAGCTCGAGCATAGTGTCCCATTACCACCATCCTCAGCTCATGAGGTCCTCCACCTTGGGATGTTTTAATACGATACATTGATCAAAATGACACCAATTCAAGGTCCCTATTTCCCACACATTTGTCTAATTACATCCCAAGTGTGGCTTGTATACAATCATGGAATCTTCCACGTGTGGCATTATGAGATTATGTACAGAGGCAATCAAAATAACATGTGATAACATATAACTTCGAATAAAAACATGAAAGGAGGCATCAGAATTTTAAATAATGATTTTCGACAATGTATCAACAAGACAGGCGAATAACAATCGTTTTTCATGGGTTAGCTAACATGTGAGTCTATCATGTGGTGGAAGCAAGTATCACAATAGTGGTAATCTAGTGTGAACTATGTTTAACTAATTTTAAAATGAAAAGCCTAAGGGAAAAGTCATCACCTGTACGGTAGTGTTCACGAACTTGGTCTAAGTCTCCTTGTGACCCAGGGTCACTCAAAGAATCTCCTAAAAATTACAGTTTATGTTTGTCAGGTATTTTCGCGGCTTGGTACATCTAACAGAAAGTTCAAAGGGTTATAACGACAAGGCCCTTTAGGCTTGTGATAGGCTCACTATGTGTCTTAACAAGGTGGTCCAACAGGTCTCAAGCTCATCCTTACCATGGGTTGGACAGGTCCCCCATGTGGACCTCACCGTCCAGAGGACTGGACGGGGTGGGTGTAGGACACTCATTGAAGGTAGGGTCCTCGGTCCTATGGTTAGTGTAATTAAGCACTACTTCAGGTTGGGTCCTACTGTACCAACGACGCAGATAAGATACCTATGCTGTGATGGGACTCACACCATAGGGTGAAATTCACATGTATGGCCCACAAAAATTTCTAATGATTCAGAAGATACTTTGGCATCTTGGCCATCTATGACCAACTAGGGGGGTGCATCCAATGAATGGTCCAAATGGCACTCGCGCCACCCACGCCGGTGTACACATTTTATGTTAGCCACCCTGGTAGAGGTTGACACTAAGACCTTGAAAAGGCCTAGCTATATGTCCTAGAGGGGGGGTGAATAGGACTATGCCAAATAAATGTTATAACAGCAGAATTAAAAAATAATTTGATAACCAAAATAAATCACAATGCAGGAAAGTAAAACAACCTCAAAAATCTGATCTTGAGGGATTGATACAAATGTTATTCTAAGGACAACCTTTCACCAAAAACCAGAGTTTATGGTAGGACAACCTTATTTCTATAAAGATCTTTGTATCAAATTTCAAACCAAAGAGGAATACAGAATTAAGCACAAATTGAAATAAAGTGTAATCACAAATGTATTGTTCTAGGGACAGCCATACACCATAAAAATGGCAGGACAACCTTGCTGGAACAACTTTAAAGGAAATTTAAATTCAAGTAGATAAAGGAATAGCAGAAAGTAAATTCTAAATTATTACAAAATTCCCACAATGCTTGAATTAAATGATTGCAACATTTACCACCACATATACATCTCACAAATGAATATTAAAGATTAGAAATATAAATCATTCAACCACAACACAAGGGATTATAGAGGTTCGCCTGTGTATTCACCAACTGTTAAACAACAACCACACAGAATGCTACTCCACTCCTAATATCCTCACACAGGGGATATTAGCGTTCACTCACAAAATAGGTTTTCACAGGTTCACCCAAAACCTTTACAATTGTGTCTTTGTCTGTGGGCTTACACAATAAAAAAACCCCACTTCTGAGTTTTCCTAGCTCTCCTCAGATAACCAATACAACAAGATTTTTCTGGCAAATCTTGAAAGAAACCAAAACAGAAAGAATTTTACAATTAAACGTAAAATACCTGATTAACTCCTTCGTTGTAGCAGCCCGGTAGAACCAAATCAGAGTAAATGATTGAATGTTCAAGCTCAATGTCCAATACTCAATTACAATGGTTCTAGTTCTAATAGATTTTAAATTAGACCAAATAGGGCTTGTCTTAATTGATTTAGATTCTAAAGAAAGGGAATAACAATTCCTCTTATCAAATTAGATTGGAATAGCAGAAACAAAATCAATTAAATAAAGCTAAAGAAAGAGAGTATAAAATAAGCACACTTAGCTTAGATGGAGCACAAAATTACTTCTTAGAAGTTTGACAAAGATTGACTTGAATGGATTAATTGATTGCTATATTCTTCTGAGTTTTGTGCTCTATTTATAGGTGAGTAGATCGCATCTTCGACTGGTCTAAGGAGCTCTTCGACTAGTCGAAGAAATAACAGATTTGAAAAAAAATCGGGCGCGATAAGCTTTGACCGTTCTACGACTGGTCGAAGGCCTCCTTCGACTAGTCGTAGGTCACCTTCGACTGGTCGAAGGTCTCCTTCGACTAGTCGAAGACCTTGTAAATTATCACTGGACTTTGAATCGAAGATTTACGATTGGTCGTAGAAGCAGTCGACACTGTTCCTTCGACTGGTCGAAGCCTAACAGAATTTATCCGAATTTTGTAACAAACTTACGACTGATCGTGGAATTTCTTGGACTGGTCGAAGCAAAGCTAGGACTAGTCGAAGAAAGCCTAGAACAAGTCTCCGAACTGCCCAAACACAAGTGTCATATACATATGACTTATGTATCCAAAATGGCCTACTTCTAAGGTCAACCTATGGTCATTCAAACCCCAATCAAGAAGGACATTGAAAACATTAGGAACAAGTGACCTAGAAGTTTAAGTCTTGAAGTCTTGATGTAGCTCAACCTTGAAAGTGACTTGAGTTCTATACGAACTACTTTGTACTCTTCTTGAAGTCTTGTATTCTTGAGTCTTGTCTTGAGAGCAATACTTGAAGTCAAGGTTGATCTTTGTACTTGTAATCTTTGCTTGTTGTGAACTTTGCTTGTTTATGAATGTTGATCTTTAGAAAGAGCTTCACTAATGCAAGTTATATAACAGTGTTTTTGTCACCACTAATTTGACAACATACAGGGATATAACCTATAGCACTTACAATCTCCCCCTTTGTCAAATTAGTGACAAAACACATAACAAGATATAACCAAGATAAAAGTAGAATCACCGGATTGAGTTAGAGAGAAAACATAAACCAGTTGACATCAACTCTGGCTTACCTACAAATTAAATCCATATCTAACATTAAACCATTCTTAAACCATTCCAAACTTACTCCCCCTAAGTAACATAACCATTCTCCCCCTTTTTGTCACAATATGACAAATAAAATAACAATATAAAGGGATATATGAGAGGAAATAAGATGAGATATGAGATAATAACATAAAAAAAAAAAAAACAAATATCCAGCAGAAAAGAAAAATAGTATCCAATTCCAAATCGGATGACTCAAAGCTAAGATTTAAAGTTATTACAAACCAAAAAATCCCATATAGACTAGTCAGAATTAGAACTAGAAGACGGAGCAGGAATAGAGGGATCAAGTAGGTGCATGCCTTTGTTTAATCGCCGAAGATATTTCCACATGTACTTGAATTGAGAATCATGAGCAACAGATATGTTTTCTATCTTTTCATTCAAATTTTCAACTTTACCCTCCAATGCACTCAGACGTGCATCAAAATCAGATGGTACAAAATCTGGATCATTTGTTGAATCAGAATCCAGTTCCTCAAAGATATCATTCATATTAATGTCATCCCCCGCTTCTTCATGACCAGCACCACCACCATTACCACCTTGTTCAGGAAGTAATTCCAACTTCATCTTATTGAGATTAGAGTTGTTGAAAATCAGATGATGGATAGGTGCCTCATTAACTGGCATATCGACCAACATATGTGTAGCTAATACAGTCATTAAATAACCAAAAGGGATGTCACTATGACCAGGATGAAGTCTAAACTGAAGAAGAAAATGACAGATTAAGGATGGCAGACAAATCTGAGTACCACTGGAAATAGCATGAATAATACGTACTATAAATGAGGTCAAGTCAGTTTTATTACCTGACCGAGGATACAGATTAGACACAAAGATTCTGTGGAGTACTCTGTATTTGGGTAACAAATACCTTGCGGGAAGCGCATTCCCTTTTCGTGTCCATTGAACATCCATGTTGCACAAATCTCTAGTGAGCATGCGTTTTTCAGATACAGAGGGTTTATCAGTCAAATTATGAATAGGAATACCCTCATCATTCACGGGAATATCCATAAGGGCTGAAATTAAATGACGATCAATTTCAAATGGCCCTTCACTAGTAGATATTTTAAAAGTTAAATTATCCAGTGAGAAGTCACTAATACATGTAAACATGGATTGAGCAATGGACCGGTATGCAGGCCCACCCCAATGCAATAAGTTAACCCAACCTACAACTTCAAGCAAAGGAAGGATATCAAAAGGTGCAATATGGTTAATATCAACAGGATGTTCAACAATAACATTACGAGCTCTAAGGTCTATAACATAAGAAGAATCATTAGTAGGCTCAAGAAGATGACGTTTGGTCAATCTGGAGGAAGAAGAAGGACCACGGAAGTAGATTTTCTACCTCTAGAAGCCATATGCAGCAATAATAATAATAAGAAATAAGAAAATGCAAAGGATTGAGAAATGGGTTTACTCAAAACAGATTTTTTAAAATCAAATCCCCAAATCTCAATGAAATCCTAAATAGAAAGCTTCAAGTTAGAAAAGAGAGCAATCTAGACACTGATTTGCAAGAAAAACGTAAATGGAACACTAACCTTGAAGAACAAGAATGGTGGGTTCGACAAGTCGAAGCTCGGCTCCTTAAAAAAAAAAGAAATGAGGAAGAAAGCAAAAATCTCCAAATTTAAGTGATTTCCGAGATCTACGACTGGTTGTAGGTATCTACGACCGGTCGTAGGTCGACTGGTCGAGTATACTCACGACAGGTCGAAGGAAGTCCAGAAAAACATATTTCTTGCAATTTTTAAAGGAAATGGAATTAAACATAGCAAATATATACACTATGATATATGTAGGCATAAATAATCATTTTGAAATACACATGCCAAGATCAAATTTCATCTTATTAAACCTAATTTTATCAAGAGGTTTTGTGAAAATATCAGCTCTCTGATCTTCAGTAGGAATATATTCCAAATATATAACTTTTTCTTCTACCAATTCCCTAATATAATGAAATCTAATGTCAATGTGCTTAGTACGAGAATGCTGAATAGGATTTTTTGAAATACTTATTGCACTGGAATTATCACAATGCAATAACATAGAATCCTGTTTAATTCTATAATCACTTAGCATTCGTTGCATCCAAACAAGCTGTGTACATGCATTACCAGCTGCGATATACTCAGCTTCAGCTGTTGAAAGTGATATAGAGTTTTGTTTCTTACTAAACCAAGAAACTAAACAATTTCCAATGTAAAAGCAACCACCACTGGTTGATTTTCTATCATCTAGATTACCAGCCCAATCAGCATCTGAGTACCCAACAAGTTGGACACTAGTCTCATGAGAATACCAGAGACCAAGATTTATAGTACTTGTAACATATCTAATAATCCGCTTAACAGCAATCAAGTGAGATTCTTTTGGATCAGATTGAAATCTTGCGCAAATACCAACACTTAAAGAAATATCAGGTCTACTAGTAGTTAAATATAACAAACTACCAATCATACTCCAATAAAGTTTTGAATAAATATTTTTACCATTATAGTCTTTTGAGAGTTTCAGGGTAGTACTCATACGAGTATCGAAATTCTTGCCATTATCAAATCCAAATCTCTTGATTAGATTCAAGGCATACTTAGATTGAGAGCTGAATATTCCTTCAGGTTGCTGCTTAACTTGCAAACCAAGAAAATAAGTTAATTCCCCAACCATGCTCATTTCAAACTGTGATTTCATCAAGTCTGCAAACTCAGTAGTCAAGTTAGTACAAGTTGATCCATAGATGATATCATCAACATAAATCTGTACTATTAAGATATGATCATTATGTTTTTTAACAAATAGAGTTTTATCAACAGATCCCATTTGAAAATTGTGACTTAAAAGAAATTTTGTTAGTTTCTCATACCATGCCCTAGGTGCTTGTTTTAATCCATAAAGTGCCTTTTTAAGCCGATACACATGATCAGTATTTTTAGATCTCTTCAAAACCCATTGGTTGTTCAACATATACTTCTTCATGTAAAACGCCATTTAGAAAAGCACTTTTCACATCCATTTGATATATTTTTATCTTTCTAAAACATGCAATGGATATAAATAGCCTGATAGATTCAAGACGTGCTACTGGTGCAAAAGTTTCATCAAAATCAATTCTTTCTATTTGAGTATAACCTTGTATCACTAGTCTAGCCTTGTTTCTAATTATATTTCCACTTTCGTCCGACTTATTTTTGAAAATCCATTTTGTTCCAATGATGTGTTTGTCTTTAGGTCTTGGTACGAGATACCAAACATCATTTCTTACAAATTGATTAAGTTCTTCTTGCATTGCAACAATCCAGTTCTCATCAGCAAGAGCTTCTTTTACATTGGATGGTTCTATTTGGGATGTAAAACATACATAATTATATAAATCCTCAAGTTGTCTACGGGTGCAAACACTAGTGAGAGGGTTTCCAAGAATTTGAGTGGTTGGATGATCTTTAACAGTCCTCAATTCAGATTCAGTCTGATTTGATGAAGTATCGGGTTTATCGATGATTAGAACTTCATCATTATCTGAATTCGAGATTGGCTTATTTAAGTGATCATCAATGACAACATAGATGGATTCTTGAATCACACCAGTCCTTTTGTTCAGAATCCTATAAGCACGACTGTTTAAGGAATATCCTAAAAAAATCTTTTCATTACTTTTTGTATCGAATTTTTCCAAATTTTCACGATCACGTAAAATATAGCATTTGCTGCCAAAAACTCGAAAGTATTTGACAGTAGGCTTTTTGTTGAACCATAATTTGTAAGCCGTTTTATTATTATCTTTGCTAGTATAAACTCGGTTAATAATATAGCAAGCTGTATTTACAGCTTCAGCCCAAAGATTTTTAGAGAGCTTCATGCTATTCAACATGACATTAGCCATTTCTTGAAGCACCCTATTCTTTCTTTCCACAATTCCATTTTGTTGTGGAGTTTTGGGAGCTGAGAATTCATGTAATATTCCTTGGTCGGTACAGAACTTCTCAAAATTGCTATTCTCAAATTCAGATCCATGATCACTACGAATCTTACTGATTTGAGAAGATTTTTCAGTTTGAATCCTTTTGAGAACTTTTCTTACTTCTTTAAGGGTTTTAGATTTATCCTTTAAGAAGACTATCCAAGTGTATCTGGTAAAGTCATCAACTATTATCAGAATATACTTTTTACCACCACGACTTTCCGTTCTAGTAGGTCCAATTAGATCCATGTGAAGAAGTTCGAGTGGTTTTGATGTGGTATTTGAATACACCTTTTTGTGTGAGTTCCTTATTTGTTTGCCTATCTGGCATTCACCACATATTTTATCTAATTTCTGAAATTTGGGTAAACCTCTTATAAATTCTTGATTGCTCAATCTATATAAATTTCAATAATGAACATGTCCAAGACGCTTGTGCCATAAATCAGTCTCGTCTGTATGAACCATGTAACATGTTTGATTAGATGAGCTGGATTCGCTAATAATATAGCAATTTTCAGACATTCTACGTCCAGTTAATATTACAGAACCATTATTATTTAGTATCTCACAACTTTGATTAGAGAACCAAACACTATGGTTATTATCACATATCTGAGATATGCTAAGTAAGTTATGTTTTAGGCCTTCAACATATAAAACATTTTTAAATACATGAAGATTAAAAAGTTGAACCGTACCTTGGCCTATAATCTTGCAGTTGCTACCATCACCAAATGTGACCGAATCATCAGTCATATCTTTTAGATCCGTGAATAAAGCTTTGTCACCTGTCATATGCCTAGAGCATCCACTGTCTAGGTACCACTTTGAATGACTTGTTGCTTTGAAAGCAATGTGAGCAACCAAGCAGGTGACTTTTGGAACCCATTTCATAATTGTTTTGAGTTTAGAAACATAGTTGGTCTTCTTTTGTTTATAGTTATAAGAATAACCTATAGAGTTAGATTTTAGGAGCTCCTTAAGTAAATCTACTATCTTTTCAGCTAGTGGATTTCGTTTCTGATTAAAGTTGACATGACTGCTTCCAGATTTTTAAAGAATTTTTGGATTTTTAGAAAAACCATGATAAGTATTTTTCCCTTTTGAGTTTGAGGACTCTCCTTTCACAAACATAGGAGGAGTATACTTTCGTTTAGGAGATAAATTTTTATCATAGCCCGGCCCGGATAGATCGCCACATTTTTTTGATCCGGATAAGAGTTTTTCTAACTTTGGATCACCTTGGGCATATTTCCATGTGTCCTTTTGACTCAGAAGAGAAGATACTTCCTTTTCGAGATTTTCAATCTCAGATTTCAAATCAACAATTAAAGAATTTTTTAATTCCAAATTGCATTTTGTTTTTTCAAAACAATCTGAAATTTGTGATTTTTCTAAGATAAGTGATTCAAAACATTCTTTGAGTTTAGAAAACTTTTCTTTTTAAAGTTTAAGTTTGATAACAATTTTACAACTTTCTTTGTATAGGGCATTGTAAGCATCTTGAAGATCATCTTCATTTTCATATTCACTACTTAGATTTTCTTCACTTGTTGAGTCATTATCTGAAAATGTGAATTTGGCTAGAGTCGTAAGTGCTTTAACTTCATTCCCTAACTCAGTTTCAGAATCTTCTGATTCAGAAGAAGTTTCAGAATCAGATGATTCATCCCACGTAGCCAACATACTCTTCTTCTTGGGTTTGTCCTTTTTGAGACATCTATTTATCAAATGCCCATATTCTTGACAGTTGTAACATTGACTATCTTTCAAAGATTTTCGAGATTTGGGTCTAAACTTCTTTTTATCGTTTGATTTTTGGAAATCAACCCTTTTCTTGCTTTTAAAAATCTTGTAGAATTTCTTAGCCAAAAGAGCCATATCATCTTCTGAATCTGAATTACATTTAGAGGATTTTAGAGCAATCGATTTACCTTTAGGAGCTTTAAAGTTTAACTCGTAGGTTTGTAAAGAACCAACTAATTCCTCTACCCTCATATTATCCGTATCACGAAGTTCCTAGATCGCGGTTACTTTAGAATTGAACCGTTCAGGAAGTGAGCGTAATATCTTTGCACACACTTTACTTTTTGGGATTTTGTCGCCAAGACCCCACATTGAGTTTACAATGTCATTTAGTCTAGTGTAAAAGTCCATAAACATTTCATTTTCCTCCATATGAATTTCTTCAAATTTAGTTGTAAGGAGTTGAACTTTAGACTTTTTGACAATTGATGTACCCTCGTGTGTCATTTCTAGTATATTCGAGGCTTGTTTCGCAGTATCACAGGATATGATTCTTTTGAACTCATCCGGTGATAGTGCGCAAGTGATTGCATTTAGTGCTTTAGCATTGACACTATACTCACTTTTCTGAAGAGTGGTCCATAAATAATAAGCAGGTACAAACATAGTTTTTGAACCGTCGGATTCAGTTACTTCAATGGTAGGAGTTTTCCATTCAGTTACTGTGGCTCGCCACACACTCTCATCCATTAATTTTAGGAAGATTCTCATTCTGGCTTTCCAATAGGCATAGTTGGAGCCATCAAATGGTGGAGGCCTCGTGACTGAAAGGCTATCAAAATTCGACATTTTTTTAAATAGCTTAGATCGTTAGCTCAAGAAATAAATCCAAATAAATAGCAATAAGAACGAGCTATTAGGCTTTGATACCACTTGAAAAGGCCTAGCTATATGTCCTAGAGGGGGGGTGAATAGGACTATGCCAAATAAATGTTATAACAGCAGAATTAAAAAATAATTTGATAACCAAAATAAATCACAATGCAGGAAAGTAAAACAACCTCAAAAATCTGATCTTGAGGGATTGATACAAATGTTATTCTAAGGACAACCTTTCACAAAAAACCAGAGTTTATGGTAGGACAACCTTATTTCTAGAAAGATCTTTGTATCAAATTTCAAACCAAAGAGGAATACAGAATTAAGCACAAATTGAAATAAAGTGTAATCACAAATGTATTGTTCTAGGGACAGCCATACATCATAAAAATGGCAGGGCAACCTTGCTAGAATAACTTTAAAGGAAATTTAAATTCAAGTAGATAAAGGAATAGCAGAAAGTAAATTCTAAATTATTACAAAATTTCCACAATGCTTGAATTAAACGATTACAACATTTACCACCACACATATATCCCACAAATGAATATTAAAAATTAGAAATGTAAATCATTCAACCACAACACAAGGGATTATAGTGGTTCGCCTGTGTGTTCACCAACTGTTAAACAACAGCCACACAGAATGCTACTCCACTCCTAATATCCTCACACAGGGGATATTAGCGTTCACTCACAAAATAGGTTTTCACAGGTTCACCCAAAACCTTTACAATTGTGTCTTTGTCTGTGGGCTTACACAATAAAAAAACCCCACTTTTGAGTTTTCCTGGCTCTCCTCAGATAACCAATACAACAAGATTTTTCTGATAAATCTTGAAAGAAACCAAAACAGAAAGAATTTTACAATTAAACATAAAATACCTGATTAACTCCTTCGTTGTAGCAACCCGGTAGAACCAAATCAGAGTAAATGATTGAATGTTCAAGTTCAATGTCCAGTACTCAATTACAATGGTTCTAGTTCTAATAGATTTTAAATTAGACCAAATAAGGCTTGTCTTAATTGATTTTAATTACAAAGAAAGGGAATAACAATTCCTCTTATCAAATTAGATTGGAATAGCAGAAACAAAATCAATTAAATAAAGCTAAAGAAAGAGAGTATAAAATAAGCACACTTAGCTTAGATGAAGCACAAAATTACTTCTCAAAAGTTTGACAAAGATTGGCTTGAATGGATTAATTGATTACTATATTCTTCTGAGTTTCGTGCTCTATTTATAGGTGAGTAGATCGCATCTTCGACTGGTCTAAGGAGCTCTTCGACTAGTCGAAGAAATAACAGATTTGAAAAAAAATCGGGCGCGATAAGCTTTGACCGTTCTACGACTGGTCGAAGGCCTCATTCGATTAGTCGTAGGTCACCTTTGACTGGTCGAAGGTCTCCTTCGACTGGTTGAAGACCTTGTAAATTATCGCTAGACTTTGAATCGAAGATTTACGACTGGTCGTAGAAGCAGTCGACACTGTTCCTTCGACTGGTCGAAGCCTAACAGAATTTATCCGAATTTTGTAACAATGTAACACCCGGATTTTTGCACAACCTGGGATTAGACATCCTTAGGCCTTGGGTCAATCTTAACACCCCTGATTAAAACTTTTCAAACGCTCATTCAAAGCCTCAAATCCCTCTTAAACCATTTTCTTCACAAATCCCACCCTTCACTACCTTGTGCTTTCAATTTTTTCAAAGCACTTTCGCCCTAGACACTATCTTAAACTAGCTAAGTAGTAAGACTTGGATCACTTATATACAAACTGCAAAGGCCTAATTACCATCTCAACCAGAAAATAATTAGGATTAAATCCTTAGAATTTAACAAAGTTAACTAAGTGCAAACTCGATTAGCCATGAAATCCGTTGGGATCGCTTTAAATACGATCTGCAAGACCCAAAACTTGCAATCAGTGACTCTAGTTTTCCCTAAAGTCTAGAGCCAAACTCATTACCCGTCTGCTCTCGGGACTGAAACGAAACTTCGTATGAGGTCTAGATCGCACATCGGGAGTCCGATTAACACGAAGCTAAGGAACCAGGACCGCCCCACTGGGCTTGACAATCATCTCAAAAATCAGGCGATTCCGATGTCCCACGGCCATTTATTTCGATCCGGAGCGAGGGGGTGTGAAAAAAACTATTCCATCTAATAAAAAAATATCAGGAATAGTGATCTGGCCCCATTCGCTGCGCATCAGTATTTAAGCAACCTGACCGTCAGAATCAGACCAACAAATTACACCCTCGATAAGAAAAATTTCAGGAACATTTACATGTACTTGGAATTTCGGATCGTGGCCCACTGACCGTTGAACTGAAAGTGGTCCGCCACGTGCGATCTGGGAATCCGATCGAGTCGAAAATGTAATCCCACTGGATCCATAGATGGTGAGCTTAAGTCTTACGTTTGGCTCAAGGAGGGCCACCAGAACCTTCTTTTGAGCTGGAAAAGTGACGAAATACCTAATTAGCAGTAACCTTTGAACAGGAGTCTATTTCGGTGAGTTTTGAGACTATATAAGGACCTTAAACCCTCTCTCATGGCAGCCATACGAATTTGGATTTGAGAGAGGGAAAGAGAGAGAAAGAGTGGGGAGAAGTGGGAGAACTCCCCCTGCCGTCGTTCCCTGCCACCAACGGGCTGCACCATCTCGTTTCTCATCGCTTTTCCGCGATTCCAGCCCTGTTTCTAGGTAAGAACCCTAAACCTAACCTGTTTGGGGATTTGATAGTTGTAGGTTATGAAATAGCTAACCTATTTCCTTCTCTAGGTCGCCTGTTGCCGTATACGGAAGCTTAGCGAACCTATCAACTCCGTTACGATTCTACGACAAGGTGAGGACTTTAAGCGTATAAGTTACATTTTTTCAACGCTTTCAATGTCAGATAATGATAGATTCATGATCTGCATGCAAATGCACATGTACAAAGTGCTTTCCGTTTCCTGTTTCGATTAGCGATAAAGAATATGGATTTTCACATACTCTAGATATACGTAGAAATACCGTATACGTATTTTTCTTGGGAAAATGTTTGACATGTTTATTTAATGTTTGATTATATCATGTGTGGATAAAATGCTAGTTTGGCGAAAGGGATCGCAAAAATACATGTTCATGTGTAAATGTCATGTATGTTGAAATTGCGCATTCTAGAAATTTCCGCATACGTGCGGATTTTTGGAAATGTAATTGTCATGATTAATTGTTGTATGAATACGGTATACGCGGATAAAATAACCCTTAGCAAAAGAATAGCCCTAATACATGTTTGCTAACATACACTATGTATGTTGGAATAGTGTATTCTAAGTGTTGTGAAAATGGCTGAATGAGTATAGAATTCTCATTCGTGCTCGCCATAACTAATTGTCATGGATATATGATGTTGTAATGGCGATATCCCTTTGACGAAAGGATTTGCCCTAAATCACGCCACGCCAGTATCACTATATGTGCTAAAATGTGTGCCCAAGTATTTGTGAAAATAGCTGAATGAATATGGAACTTGGTTCCTGCGTGCCATGACTATCCGTCGTGGGTGTACGCGTGTTATGATTGGGGCAAACTCCCTACTACGAAAGGATTTGCGCGCCTAATGCCTATGTGGTCGACATATGTCATGTATGTTGATGTAATGTTTATTTAAGTGTTTCTTGAAATGTCTGAATGTGTAGTAGTTGGCAATTGTAATATATGAGGGTGTTGAGATATGATTCTCAAACCTCTTTTCACACTATGTGTATGATCTCCTTTGATAGTTGTGTGATTAGGATTTGAACATGTACAAAACTCATGCTTGGTGTTTTGTGCTTCATAACATGCTCAACTGTTTTATGATTTTTAACTATGTAATGCATATAT
>JAJHSJ010000016.1:27097789-27344007 GCA_021015155.1 Magnolia officinalis | reverse complement strand
ACTGTGATAGATAGATAAAATATATAACCTATGATGAGTCTCCAGAGTGTGATAACATTACCAGGTTAAATAAATACAAGTGCAGTTCTAGATATACCAAATTTGAGGAAATGTAATGCCTCCTATCCCATGTACCATAGCCCCGTCAATACAATATCAGGTCTTCATTGACCTGCCAGAGAGATACAGATAGGAGAACTCCTCCTATCATCACGAAAGTAGTCCGGCTCTGCTTCACAAGCATCGCCATCACCTGAAATTCAACAAATCTGGTGGGTGTTCGGAACACCGTCCCGTAACGTGGGAGTGAGTGATCAACTCAGTGGAACAGTAAAGCATAAGTTAACATGTTATCAAATCAATCAAGCAGTAATGATAAAGCAGTACAAATCAAGCATTTCTAACTACTCTTGTTAAGTGCAAAAATGATATGACATGATGCTGTATGCCCTTGCCAAACCACCCTCAAGCGACATCATCTTACGTTCGCGAATGCTAACTCCCTCAGTGCGCCACATCTACAAAGCACATGCGGTGCGATGATGCTCATGATTACCAAGTTTTTATTAGTCCATTTCAAACAGCAATATTGGGAAACTAAGGTACCTCCCTTGTATCATCCCCAACATGATCCATTCTAGGGTCGTCAATCCTAGTTATTCTCATACGATATTATAGTTTGAGAAGCTTAGTGAAGGCATCGCAAAGGGCTCGTCACCCGTCAGCGCGGATACAGATCTCACCATATGCGGCTCAATTGCTGGCCGTCAGCTCGAGTACAGGTCTCACCGTACTCGGCTCAATCACTAGCCGTCAGCTCAAGTACAGGTCTCACCGTACTCGGCTCAACTCACACTCTAGTTGCTGTGAAAGACTCATGGCCAATCACAGACTCTTGGAGTGTACTCGATGATACCACGGAGGACTCGTCGCCCGTCAGCACGAGCACAGATCTCACCGTACTCGGCTCTCGCCGAAGTATCGACAGCTCGAATACAGTGTCCCATACCACCGTATTCGGCTCACGAGTTGGTTGCGCAATGGTTACTACGGGGAGGCACATGGCCCCAGCGTAGGCCGACAGCTCGACCACGGTGTCCCATACCACCATGTCCGGCTCATGCGACTTAGCGGATCTAGGTACCATGGTTAAACGGGATCGCCACTGGTAAGTTTGGTACCCTAGGTTCAAGCAGTAGCGACCAAACAGGGTGAACATGCATAAGGCAGATCGGGTTATTTGACGAGCTCGACTAGCACGATCGCCCGTTGAGCTGCACGACATGAAGTGCATAAACAACTTCGTGTGGCCTAGCCACTGCCGACAGGCAACGCACGACTCGAGTTCGTCGAACACATCCCACGTGGCAAATGAATCTCAGCCACGAGTTCAATCTCGTTACCGATTGCCTGGACTATAATCATAGCCCCAAACACAATCAATTACAGAGATATAAAGCAGTAATGGATCAGGATTCAAATCATACAATCAGTCTGATATTATCCGTTTAGGGCTGCAAGGGCTGTTGCACGCACTCGTTGCTCTTCCGCTCCCCCATCACCCATGACGATCATACAACATAAATATAAATTTAAACATATGCATTACATAGTTAAAATCATAAAACAGTTGAGCATGTTATGAAGCACAACACAAGCATGAGTTTGTACATGTTCAAATCCTAATCACACAACTATCACAGGAGATCATACACATAGTGAAAAGAGGTTGAGAATCATATCTCAACACCCTTATACTTTACAATTTGCTAACTACTACTCATTCAGACATTTCAAGAAATACTTAAACAAACATACATCAACATACACGACATATGTCGATCACATAGGCATTAGGCCAAATCCTTTCACTAGGGAGTTGCCCCGATCATAACACGCGTACACCCACGACGGATAGTCATGGCACGCAGGAACCCAAGTTCCATATTCATTCAGCTATTTTCACAAACACTTGGGCCACACATTTTAGCACATATAGTGTATACTGGCCGTGGCGTGATTTAGGGCAATCCTTTCGTCAAAGGGATATCGCCATTACAACAATCATATATCCATGACAATTAGTCATGGCGAGCACGAATGAGAATTCTATACTCATTCAGCCATTTTCACAAACACTTAGAATACACTATTCCAACATACATAGTGTATGTTAGCAAACATGTATTGGGCTATTCTTTCGCTAAGCGGTTATTTTTATCCGCGTATACCGTATTCATACAACAATTAATCATGACAATTACATTTCCAAAATCCGCACGTATGCGGAATTTCTAGAATGCGCAATTTCAACATACATGACATTTACACATGAACATGTATTTTTGCGATCCCTTTCGCCAAACTAGCATTTTATCCACACATGATATAATCAAACATTAAATAAACATGTCAAACATTTTCCCAACAAAAATACGTATACGGTATTTCTACGTATATCTAGAGTATGTGAAAATCCATATTCTTTATCGCTAATCGAAACAGGAAACGGAAAGCACTTTGTACATGTGCATTTGCATGCAGATCATGAATCTATCATTATCTGACATTGAAAGCGTTGAAAAACGTAACTTATACGCTTAAAGTCCTCACCTCAGCCCTTGGAATTCCAACAAATCAGCAAGGGGGTTGGAGCTTCCGTATACGGGAGTTTCCTAGCCTAAAGAGCGGAACCGATTAGCCTTTGCACAACCTATCACTATTCAACCTCAAATCAGACCTAGGGTTAGGGTTTCTTACCTTCAAATGGGATGGACACCGCTGGGAAAACTCCTGGAATAGAGCGGTGTAGGCCGTGGGAGGAGTGGAAGCAGCAGGAGGAAGATCGGCTTCGATCTCCAAGCTTTTCTCTCTCTTTTCTCTCTTTCTCTCTAAGGGTTTGCACCCAAATTCGTATGGCTGTGAGAGGGGCTGTTCTAAGCCCCTTTTATAGCCAAAAACATGTCCAAAACAGACTCAGGTTCAAGGGTGGCTGCATATGTAGGCAGTTCGCCACTTTCCAAGCTCAAAAGGTATGTTCTGGTGGCCCTCTTTGAGCCAAACGTCAGACTTAAGCTCACCCTCTGCGGATCTACGTGGGATTACGTTTTCGGCTCGATCGGATTCCCAGATCGCACGTGGCGGACCACTTTCAGTTCAACGGTCAGTGGGCCACGATCAGAAATTCTGAGTACATGTAAATGTTCCTGAAATTTTTCTTAATCCGAGAGTGTAATTTGGTCTGATTCTGACGGTCAGGTTGCTTAATACTGACGCGCAACCAAAAGATGCCAGATCACTATTCCAGATATTTTTATTTGGATGGGAATAGTGTTTTTCACACTCCCTCGCTCCGGATCGAAATAAATGGCCGTCGGACATCGGAATCATCTGATTTTTGAGATGATTGCCAAGCCCAGTGGGGTGGTCCTAGTTCCTTAGCTTCGTGTTAATCGGACTCCCGATGTGCGATCTAGACCTCATACGAAGTTTCGAGATGCTCCCGAGAGCAACCGAGTAATGAGATTGATCCTAGGTTTTAGGGTAACCTAGCGTCAATGATTTGCAAGTTTTGGGTCTTGCAGATCGTATTTAAAGCGATCCCAACGGATTTCATGGCTAATCGAGTTTGCACTTAGTTAACTTTGTTAAATTTCTAAAGGATTTAATCCTAATTGTTTTCTGGTTGAGATGGTACTTAGGCCTTTGTAGTTTGTATATAAAGTGATCCAAGTTTTACTACTTAGCTAGTTTAAGTTAGTGTCTAGGGCGAAAGTGTTTTGAAAAATTGAAAGCACAAGGTAGTAAAGGGGTGGGATTTGTGAAGGAAATGGGTTCAGAAGTATTTTAGACTGTGGGGTTCAGTTCTGACGAAATAATAAGGTGTTAGGAGCAACCCATTACCTAAGGACATCTAATCCCAGGTTGGCAAAAATCCGGGATGTTACAGAAGTTGGCCACACACATTCACTTTTCTCACTTGGGAGGGCTTTGACGTCCTTAAAAACCATACGATAAAGACCATCTTTAAAAACCATTGGGCACAACAACCCTGGATGGTAGGCCCACATCAATGATCCATCTAGACCACCACTCAGTAACCATCAAGTCGAAGGTCCATTATGATCACAACTAGTCAAGTTACATCCTAAGTATGGGTGTACATTCATATGTGGAAATTTTCCACTAATGTACCAGTTTAAGTTTTGAAAGCAATCCACAATCAATCCACAAGCATGAATAATTATACAGGATAATCATAAAGTATGTAATACAACAATTCAATTTCCACCAGCTAACACATGTGATTATAAAGGGAGATATCAATTATGAATTTAAATAAAAACTATAACTTAAGCTAATGAGAAGATGGAAAACTCAAGGGGAAGAATCATCACCTTATACGTTGAATCGCCTTCTAGTGTCTCTAAGTTCTTGTATCCTACCACAAATCATGAACTTGTCTAATTAGGTCTAAGTTCTAATCACTTCCTAGGGTTTAAGGTCATGGCCTAGGGTTATCCTTTAGGGTTTTAGTGTAGAATTAGGGTTTTATCTTTTAGTTTGGTGCTTAGATTTTAGGATTTGAATCCCAAGTTATTATTAATATTATTATTGTGAAATGGACCAAATAATACTCACAATAGGAGTATTAATCCATCAAATGATAATTCATAAGTTTATATTCAATTATATATGTAATATCTAATGTTCTTATATTGACTAATAACCTATTAGATAATAAAGGTAATAGAAATGGAATATTTACTAACAGTAAAATGATAATAACCATATTACAAGAATTTTATTGATCCCTAAGGAAGTTGATAGTGTTTCTTAATGATACTAATCCTAATTATTAATAATAAATCTGGTCATGATAATGGATACTATGACCTACCATAAGTTATGAACTTCTACAATTAGCTCAATCCTAATACACTACCTAGGGTTAAGGTCTTAACCTATGATTTAGATTACCTAGGTCTTAGGGTTTAGTTTTAGGGGTTGATCTATAATGTATATGTAATTTATACAAAATGAAATAATGGGTTAGTTACCCTTTAGAGGTAATGGTACAACTATTATTTGTGACCATGGTAATAATTTGTACTAAAAATTGTAATAAGATAATATAACTTATTATTTAAGATAATATTCTCAAGTGATGGATACTATACTAATATTATTAATGGTAGTTTCACTCGTAAGAACTAGTATTAGTGCGACATATTATTAGTAATCGTTATGAGGATAATTATAATTGGTGATAATGATTACCATACGCTAATTAATACATTGTAGTGTTTATTAAACCTTCTAGTCAATAGCATTAAAATAACATTAATCGTCATACAGTTAGAGAGTAATAACGATATCACTAATAGCAAAAGCAACTAATGACCATTCTGATTGATGAAAAGAGATGAAACTCCTTACCTTGCTGACTCGGTTAGAGTCAAGTTGACTCGGCTCAACTTATGCTCTCATTCTCTCCCTCTTTCTTCTTCTCCTTCCTTCTCTCTTTCTTTTCTTTCTTTTCTTTCTCCCTTTCACTCCCTCTCTTTCTTCACCTGCTGGAATGTCCAGCCATACCTGGACTAGACCCAAGCCCAGCTGGATCTAGACTAGACCCATGGTCAACTCGACCCAGCTGACTCGGCTAGTCAGCCCATAACCTCAAGTCAAAACTCTCCCTCTCTCTCTCCCTCTCCTTTTTTTTTTTTTTTTTTTTTCACATTTCCTTCTTCTTCTCCCTAACTCTTTTTCTCCTATCCCTCTTCCTTTCCCTAGATTTCCCCCAAACCTGAAATGAACTAAACCCAGCTAGCAACTTGCACCAGCGAGTCAGTGGTTGACGACTCGGATGGCTGGGTCGAGCTCCCAAACTCAACCCACTTTCTTCTCTTTCTCTCGTTCCTTCTCTTTCTCTCATTCTCACTCTTCTTTCTTTCATTTTCCAAGGCCAGCAGCATCACTGGATGATCTGACTCGTCCTGGCCTGAACCGAACTCGACAGCAAGTTAGGTTGACTCGGCGCTACACAAGGAGCACAGGCAGTAATGCAGCAAGGCAGCCCCACTCCCTCGTACTCATTCTCTCTTCCTCCTTCTCTATACTCCTTTCCTTCTTTTTTTCTTCTTTTCATTTTCCAACGCCCAGCAGACCCGGAGTAAGCTCAGCTCGACAGTGAGTCTAACCAGTGTTGGCGGACTGGTGTGGTTCGGCATAGCTCAAGTCGAGCTCATCCTCTTTCTCTGCTTCTCTCTCTCTCCTTCCTTTTCTTTCTCTTTTTCTTCTTTTTCTTCCTCTCTGACGTGTCTAACAAGCTCATGACTCGGTTTAATTGAGTCCGAGCGAGCCAGCAGTTCGGTGAAGATGACATGGTCGTCAATGGCGGATTCAAAATGATAGCTTCTTCCTCCAATCCGCTCCGTTCAAATGATTCCTGCAGGTCTTAGAAAGCTTGTAAGCAAGCTTCACTGAAGCTTCAAGGAGGATGGGTTGGTGGGTTTTGAGAAGGAAGGTGGCGGTCGTTTTCTCTCGAACGGCTGCAAGAATGGAGAGTCTGCTCTTGTTGGTCGATCCTCCCTCCTTTTATGCTCGCCCTAATCCTTCCTAAACCGTCGAATGGAGAATAAAAGGCTCAGATGAAGTGGTTTAGCAACAACTCTAAGTTCAACCCGTTTTTACGAAACCGGGCAGTTTTGGTTTTGGCTCAAGTGGAAGCCCTAAATCGCTGTTGGAATGGATGGCTGAGATAGGCTTGGACGGAGGACTAAGATGAGAAGTTTTCTCCTCACACGGATCGCCCTCGTGACAGCAGCGGAATGGGATTTCCGTTTTTAGCAAATTTGTGTTTGTAGGGCCAATTTGCAGTGAAGATAGTGCATGCACACGTGCAGGAAAATCTTCCGTGACAGTTGGGTTTTGGTCAGCCCCACGCTCTAAAGATGATGGATGGTTTGGATTGTTTGATCGGATGATCATGGTGGCCTGCTGATCAATAAAACAGGCGTTTCTCGTTTTGCTAGCAGAGAACAAAAGAAGAAGAGGAGATTTCCTCTTTAGGCTTCATCGGGTCAGCTGTGCTTAGGGCTGAAAGTTGGGCAGGTTCAACCCGACCGACCTGACATTGGGTTGGGCTTGGGCAAGATATATCGGGTCTGATCTCAAGCTTAGGCTATACAAACACCAACCCGATAAAACTTGGGTTGGGCTCGGGTTGAGGTCTCGGGTTGCCCGACCCAACCTAAACCCGATCAATATATAAGTTACTTATAAATTATATTGAGTGTGGATCGTTTGTGTCGAAGGCACACTAGTGATGTTGGGCCTCATTTGTCCACGTCATTTCCAATGACTCAGGCTAACAAGATATGCCAAATTTCTCTCTCCCAAATAGATTGTTTGCTATGCTACATGACTTTTAAAGGAGTAGTTGTCCTATATTTTAGCTTGTTTTTTTAAAGAAAAAAAATGAAGTTTTTTATGACGAATAATCATATATATAATTAATAAATCATAGATACAAAAAATAAATCCTATATTGAAATCTAATAAACTAATGTAATAATGAAAATATTAACACGTATACCCGACCAACCCGATCAACCCGACTAAGCCCGCTTGGGTTGGGCTTAGGTTGAGAATTCCCAACCCGAGGTTGGGTTGGGTTGGGTTAGGGTTGAGGTATAGGAACCTTGGGTTGGGTTAGGGTTGAGCACCAACCCGACCCAACCCACCCGACTTTCAACCCTAGCTGTGCTTGACCGAGCTTGTAAGACCGGTGCACGGCGGGTGCTCCTATACTGTGTACACATGCAAGGAAACGTGGGGTCCACAAGTGGATTTGATGAAATCCATGCCGCCCATTAGGTTCTAAGGGTCCAGTTAGGGCCCTAGACCAAATATGAGGCAGATCCAAGGTTTAGGTGGGGCCCACAACTCGATTTGGGTCATATTGGTGGATTCTCGCCAATCCAACGGTTGGATCATACCGAAATTGAACGACAATGGTTAAAAGGGTCTAAGGGATTTATTTAGGCAACCGAGACCACTTACACTATGGATTTAGAATATTAAATGCCATTGCTAGAATAAGTTTTAATGTTTATTATTATTATTATTATTATTATTATTATTATTTTTCCCTTTATATATTTGTCATATATAATTTATATTATCACAAATTGTTTATATATATATATATATATATATATATATATATATATATATATATATATATATATATATATATATATAGTAAGTAGAGATTAATAAATATATATTATTATTATTTGTAGGGTCATATATGTGTTAGGTTTTTAAACTTTATACAAGTCATTAAATTGTTTGAAATATGATATTCATTATAAAATTTTCCAGTATATTTTATGTATTACAATTTCTATAGTTTATAATTTACATTAATGATGTTGTAAGTATATGCATATAATATAGGTTATAGTTACATATCATTTTAATATGAAACTTTAAATATTGATAAATATATAAATAATATTTCATAGTATATACATTTAGGTTGTCTTATCTTTTGTATTTATATTAAATTACATTAAATGGTAACACTCGAGTACTAGAAAGTACGGGGTGTTACAGGTGGAGGGGCTAACGAAGATGGTGCTGCATCATCTCGTCGGTATGTAATCAAATCGATCTATTGCTGCACCGACTGTTGTACGCTAGACATCATCCTCTCAAATGCTGAGAACCTCGTGTCCACTAGCTTGTCTTCTATCCGAGCTAAACCCCGCTGCGTTCCACCAACACTATCTTGGTGAAACTTGACATGTTGGGTTGGAGTCGAACCACCTGGATCTGGAGCATGCTGTGGCTCCATAGGATCTGCACAGTTGGTGTTGTGCCTTCTCATGTTTCTCCACCTTCATGAATAGCCTCCTCAGAATCCTCTTCCACATAGTCATGAAATTTAAGGTCCAATTTTTGTATATTGACCTTGTTAAAGTGTTGGAGAGGATGCTAAGGATCATTTGTTTGAGGAATACCAATTATATCACAGATTACATGAATGATGTGGGGAAAGGGCAAATATACTGCTCTGGACTGGTGGATGACACTTGTTAATTGGTGAAGGATCAAGGTAGGCAGATAAAGTTTGACTCCAGTGGCAACACAGTATATAATCATGGTCATGAACCCGGTAAGATCAGCGCGATTGGGTCTACGAGGATAAGCATTTGAGCAGAATATCCCATGCAAGATGCGGTATCGAGGGTGCATATACTTTGCTTTTAAGGCATTCCCTTGATACCATGGGATATCTCGACCCTGACACATAAATTTTGTAATTGTAGAACGAGTGATAGGATTTTCAAGATTAAGGTTAGACAATCCAACTGGAGACAAAGTTAAATCAAGAATGCTAGCGATGGATTCTACGGTAATCTCAACACTATCATCTCCAACTGTGACAGTAAAGGATGGTGGTTCTAGTGTTGGAGAATGACAGTATGCAAAGAAGCGAAAGGTCCGCTCAATATGACATGCTCCCCCGAAATCAAGAAGAGGCAGCCAGTCGATTGCCTCTAACAGAGCTTCTATATTGTAGGATTTTGTGCATTCCCTGTCAACCGTACGCTCATCCACCAAGCGCCTCCCTGAGTATTTTTCAAGTATGTGTGGAGAAGGACCCACAACAGTATGTGGCGGTGCTGGTGCTTCAGCCGGAGCTTCTCTACGAGACAACTGCCGAGTAGAGGAGCTCCGTGGACGTGCAGGGGATCATTGAGACTGAACCCTTCCCTTTTCTCTTGAAGCCACGACTTTCTTTCTGATAGGCCGAGATGACTCACCGATGGCAGGAGACTTTCCTTTCTCCTTACTCATTAGGACAACTCAGAAGGAAATGTCAAAGGAAAGAAGAATTTGAGGACCTTGAGAACTAACCCGAAATTTCTAAATAGAAAGACTTTAACACAAAAAAGTATACTTTGAGGAATCAAGAGTATGTGTTAGAGATTACCTGATTTAAGACACCTTAGATGACATACGGTTGACAAACGATGAGAGCCACGAAAGAAAAACCTAGAAAAATCGAACAGGGAAGCAAAAATGAATTTTTCTCACTCGTCAGCTATTTATCAGGCGGTAAGATTCGATATCATCGAACATGGTTTCATATTGATATACCCAATTCGATGTTATCGAAGATGTCTTCGATAACATTCTCGATCATGTGACTTTTCAAATTCTGAAGAGACGTCGATGATATCGATTCTTGATCGATTTAATCAAGAGTCCATATGATTTATCGACAGACATATTGAAGATGTATATCTTTCATTTTTCATCATTTCGATAATCTTCCATGTGTAATATACTATATCCTTATATTGAACAGTGTACACAACAAAATTTATACAAGCATTGTACAGTCCAAAATTATAAACATCAGGATGTTTATATACAAAAAGATTGAGGTGAGGATCCTCATATATATCATTAACAGTTCATCCAAATTGCATCTTTTCATCAACTATCCAGATTTAGATGCATCACTTGGACATGTTTTTCTATGCTTAAATGTTTCTAAGCATATGGATCAGCCCTTCCTTTGCTTTTAATGACATAGCAGTGGTTATTTGTACGACAACCCTTCATTACTGGTTTACCTGATAGGTCCAGGATTTCGCATTCTTGTTTGTTGAAAGTAACCACATGCTCATTGTCACATATTTGAGAAATGCTCAGAAGATTATGTGTCAATCCTTTTATGCAAAAGACATTCTCACTTTTGAGCATATTTATTCCTTTGATAATTCCCTGTCCAATTACCTTAGCGGTGCTTCTGTCTCCACAGGTGACTATCCCATCATTAAGATCTGAATAGTTTAAAAGAAGGGATTTGTCACCTGTGACATGTCTTGAGCGTCCACTATCCAGGTACACTTAGCATCATTGCCTGTTATATGATTTGAGTGAGTAACAAGGCAATTTTTCTTTTCTTTCACTACCTATTTTGTAACAGGATTTATAATTGTGGTAGTTTTTGTTTCTTTAATCAAGTTGGGCACCTAAATTGTGTTTTCTTGTCTCGCCAATTCATTAGTTCTCTTATTTAATTCAGCCACTTAATTTAATAATTCCTTCATTCTGTTAGTCATTCTGGGTGGTGATGGATGTGTATTTTTTCTATCCATATTCTTAGGTGGATTCCTAACATTTTGTATTGTTCTTCTGGTTGGTCTATATTTACTGGTATGATTTTGACCAGAATTATGTTGAGTCCTCTTAGGTGACATGCATTCAAACTTATAATGACTAGAATCACCACATGAATGACATACAGAAGTAGGTCTTGTTTTACTTCCTGAAGCAGTAGATTTTTCAGCCACCTGTGCTATAATTCCAGATTTTGTTTTAAATTTATCATATCCTAAGTCACTCTTGTCTTTTCCAGTTCTTCCCATCCCCAAGAGTTTTTCTAATTTTTCATCACTCTAGGAAAATTTATAGTTTAGCTTAATAGATTTTCTGGATTCTTCTAAATCGAACAGAAGTGTGTGATTTTCATTTTGAAGGTGCATGTTTTTATCTTTTAATAGCTCAACCTGTTTGTTTAGTTTTTCAGACTCAGATTTAAGGAAGGTATTGGTTCTTTCGAGTCTATCATTATCTGAGTGATATTGCTGTAGATCATCAATTAAGTGTGTATTATTTTTTAATGTTTTATCCAGATTTTTTTGCAGCAATTCATTTTTATTTTCAGTTATTCCTAGTCTTTTAAGGATATTGATGCTATGAATGTAGAGTTGATTGTAAGCATCTTGTAGTTTATCCTGTTCTTCTTCTTCCTTCTCAGTTTCCTCATTATCCTATAAAAATGATTCAGTGGCTTGCGGTTCTTCAATGTTCTCGGTTTCGATGGGAATGGTTGAGGTAGTGGAGACCATAAGAATTTTCAGAGATTTCTAGTGTTCATTGCTCTCTAAGTCGCTACATTCTGAATTTGACTCTTCCGTGTCATCCCATGTGGCTGTCATTGCCTTTCCTTTGATTTTTCTATTTGGGCATTCAATGGACAGGTGTCCAAACTTTCGACAGGTATAACATTGTGGTTCCTTGGACTTTTTACCAGATTTACTTGTGAAATATTTGTTGTCCACTTGTCTTTCTTTAAATGGACGACCACGATTTTTCTGAAAGAACTTTTTGAACCGTTGTGCTAACAAGGCCACTTTTTCATCTTCATTTTCTCTTTCACTTTCAATGTCCTCATTTATAGTATTCTTTGAGGTTTTGAGGATAGTAGTTTTGGATTTCGGGGTTTGTTTGAAGTATAGTTCAAAAGTTTGTAGGGAACCTACTAGTTCTTCTACTTTCATCTCATCATCTATGTTTCTACACTCTTCAATGGTTGTTACTTTAGGATTAAACCGTTCTACTAATGATCTTAGTATTTTTCTACATATTTTTGGGACCAGAACTTTTTCACCTAATCCACCCATGGAGTTACAAATGATGTTCGGGTTTGTGAAAAACTCCATAAAGGTCTCCTACTCTTCCATTCTGAGACTTTCAAACTGTGATGTTAGGAGTTACAGTTTGGATCTCTTCACAGTGCTTGTTCCTTCATGGGTTGTTTCTAACAAGTTCCATGCTTCTTTGGCTGTCCCACACATACTGATTTGATTAAAAACTTCTTGGGACACAACACAGTAGATAACATTCATAGCTTTAGCCTCAGAAGTTTGGTTTTCTTTATCGAATGATGTCCACTTTTCTTTGGATTTTGGTTTGGTGATAGTTGTTCCATTTTTAAGTACTATTTGTTCAGTTGGTGGCACATATCCTTTTTCAACTATATCCCAAACATCATGATCCAAAGATCTCAGAAAGTAATGCATTCTAGCCTTCCAGTATGCATAATTTGATCCATCAAATACTAGAGGTCTACTGACCGATGAGCCCTCTCCTTTGGCCATATTACCAACTTCAGTCAAGATCACTCTCTAGGCGATGAAGCCCTTAAGAGAGACCCACTCTAATACTAACTGAAATTATGGTAATGACCGCTTTACTTGAAGTGGGAATATGCCAATATGTCCTAGAGGGGGTGAATAGGACTTTTTAATATTTTATGGTAATTTAAAATCCTATCAAACTTATCCTGAGAAAATATGCATATATCAGGATTTCTTCAAAGTAACTATAATGGCTTCCAAGCCAAATAGAGGATACAGTCATAATACTATTTAAAAGATGAACAAGATGCAAATCATAGATTATGATGGATGTGACTGTGTGTGAGGTGTGATCTCAGATAAACAAATACGAAAGCATTTAGGGAAATCACACAGGTAATCAAAGATAAATATCAATCTCAAACACAGTTATTTTTATAGTGGTTCGACTACTTGTCTACTCCACTTCCGGCGGACGCACTTAACCCTTAAGTGTACCGGATCTCACTAACGAAGGTTTCACAACAGGTTCACCTCAAACCGGAGGTTTTAAATTAGCTTCACCTCTAACCAGTACAACCTACACCTTGGCTGACACAGCGTGTTTACATGACACAGTTTATGCTCCCATGAGCAAGGGTCAACACACAACACCCGACTTTTAGGCCACACGGGCCAAGGATCCACACAAGGAACCTCACCAGTTTATGCTCCTATGAGCAAGGGTCAACACAAAGTACCGAAATTTTAGACCACACAGGTCAAGGACCTACACAAGGACCTAAGAGTTTATGCTCTCCATAGAGCAAGAGTCAACACAAAACACTCCCACGTACACTCCCGTCGGAGGACTCCTATGAGGACTTGCAAGGGGTGAGAAACACCTTAGACCTAATCCTACAGAGGAATGGATCATAAGGGTCCTCTGGACTCTAATGACTTACAGATAAGTAGATGAGCCCCATTCCGCGTGTTGTCGAAGATCTCCTCCTTTGATGACGAAGAATCTTCAGCTTCCTTGAACCGTAACTCAGATGATGTACCAATACATGGCTACGGGTTGGGTCAAGGTTATGATGGAATCCTACTCTATTAAATGTTTTCCTATAAGGGAGATAGAGCGATTCCAATCATCTATGCATTTAAGGCATCCCAACTTAATGATTTAACATTAAGGTAGTAGCTGTAGGATACTTGAATGTACTTGAATGCGGAAGGTCATTCCCCAATCCACTCTATTGAATGTCAATGATGAGGGTGGATTGGAGGATGAACTTCCATGAGAGAAAAGGCTTGGGGTATATGATCTAGGGTTAAACACTCAAAAGTACTCTCTATTTTCTCTACCAACAACTAAGGGCAAGCTCTCATTAAATAGGCAAAAGGTTCCAACGGATATAAAACGGTCACATTTTTTTACAGAGTTTGATATCATCGAGCAAGGTCAATATCATCAAGCATAAACTCTCAATAGCATCGACTGGCCACTCGATGACACGTACTCAACTGTCAAATGCTTTTGAAATCTTTTGCCAACTGGTCGAGGAAATCAAATGTGCGTCGATGTCATTGAAATTGCAGTGAAGACCGCTTTAGTTGAAGTAGGAATATGTCAATATGTCCTAGAAGGGGGTGAATAGGACTTTTAAAGTTTTTATGGTTTATTTAAAATCCTATTACACTAATCCTAATCAGCAGGCACATATTAGGATTACTCAAAGATAATTCTACTGGCTTCCAAGCCCGGTAGAGGATCCAATCACAAACTATTTAAGAAGTGAACAATATGCAAACTAATTTATGATGGATATGACTGTGTATGTGTGTGAGGTGTGATCTCAGATATTTAGATATGGAAGTATAAAAGTAAATCACGCATTCAAAAAAATAGTAATCTCAAACACAGTCATTTTTATAATGGTTCGACGATCAGTCTACTCCACTCCCGGCAGACGCACTCAACCCTTGAGTGCGCCAGATTTCAGTAAGGAGGTTTCACAGCGGTTTACCTCAAACCTAAGGTTTTAAATCAGGTTCACCTTTAACCTTTACAACCTACACTGAGGCTGACTGTTTATGCTCTCACGAGCAAGGGTCAACACAACACACCCACTTTTAAGCACACTGGCCAAAGATCTTCCATAAGACCCTACCAGAGGTTTCTACACGGTTCACCTCCAACCGAGGTTTCACAGCAGTTGACCTCTAACCTAAGGTTTTGACTGGTTCACCTTCAACTAGATGTTTATGCTCTCCACAGAGCAAGGGTCCACACAATGCACCTACCACGTACACTCTCGCCGGAGGCCTCCTACAAGGGCTTGAGAGGTGAGAAACACTTAAGACTCAATTCTACAAAAGAATGATCACAAGTGTCCTCTAGACTCTAGATACTTATAGATAAGCTGATGAGTCCCATTAAGCACGTTGACGAAGATCTCCTCCTTTGTTGACGAAGACTCTTCGATCTTCTTGATCCGTAACTTAAAAGATATACCAATACATGGTGACAGGTTGGGTCAAGGTTATGATGAAATCTTACTCTCAAAAGATTTTCCTATAAGGAAGATAGAGCGATTTCAATCATCTAAGCATTCACGGTATCCCAGCTTAATGATTTGCCATTAAGATGGTAGCTGGAGGATCCTTGAACGCGGAAGTTCATTCCCCAATCCACTCTATTAAATATCAATGATGAGGGTGGATTGGGGGATGAACTCCCTTGAGAGAAAGGGCGTTGGGTATAAGATATAAAGTTAAACACTCAAAAGCTCTCTCTTCTTTCTCTCACAGCAACAATAGACAAGTCCTCTTTATATAGGCAAAAGGTTCCAACAGATATAAAACGGTCACATTTATGACAGAGTTTGATATCATCGAGCAGGTTCGATATCATCGAGCGTATACTCTCGATAGCATCGATGGTCTGCTCGATAACTCGAACTCTATGTCATACGCTTTTGAAACCTTTTGTCAGATGATCGATGAATCGAAACTATTGTTGATGATATCAGATTTCGAACTCCGATTCCATTGATGAGAGGTTCGATCCATCGACACTTGAAAAATGAGAGAGACTTGACTAGAAATATTTCAGGTTTTTATGAATGATCGGGGAACCATCGAGATCATTAGAATTTGAATGTCGATGATATCGATATCAGAGTCGAGGCATCAATAAATCCAGCGAAATTTTCATTAAGCTTGCTAGACAGTTTATGTCCTTATTTGATGCAATCGACCTGGTACCGATATCATCGATATTTGAATATCGATTCTATCAAAGGGCCCCCGATCATAGTTAAACAACCCTGAAATATTTTACTGGAGAACTTGGCGCCCAAGATTGATATCATCAAAGGCTTACCGATATCATCGAGGTTTGCATTTCGATGGTATCAAGGAGGCTTCGATATATCGATGCTTATATGATATTCTTTAAGAAAAACATGGGCGCCAGAAATCTGCCTGTCAATAGTATCGAGTCGATTTCGATAGACTCGAGATTTGAATATCGATGATATCGATTGGTGTATCGATATATCGATAATTCGTCCAGATATGTTATGAGGTTGCTGGACATATTTGGTCCTATTTCCGATAGTATCGATGAAGCATCGTGGATTCGACAAAGCAGGTCGATTATATCGAGATGTGTATCGATAAAATCGACAAGACAAGAAAACTTAGAGAATTTTCCTATTTTGAAAATATTTTCTTACTTTAAAAACCCTATGATATTCTAACATTTTTTAAGGGTTTTAGCTTACCTGGTGATTTGGGAAAAGGGATGTGAGGCTCAGATTTACTTGTGGCGAGCTTGCACACATCCGGTTGAGGCAGACGCTTGAATTAACCTTCCTATCAGGCTCTGTAAACGAACTGACTCAACACTTACGCTAATTGACAAACCAGGGCACTTTCAGCCATCGAATTTTGAACTCTGATTTCATCGACACAAGGTTCGATTCCTCGACATTTGAAAATGTGAGAGCACTTGCCTTTGAAATATTTTAGGTATATGATATGATCGAGCATCACTCGATATCATCGGAATTTGAATATCGATGATATCGAGGGCAGTGTCGATTCATCGAAAATTCCAAGGAGTTTTCCTATAAGCTTACTGGACAGTTTATGTCCACTTTCGATGACATCGACCATGCCTCGATATGATCAATATTTGAATATTAATTTTATTGAGTGATTCTCGATCCAAGAAAAAATAACCTGAAAACTTGCTTGATAGATTTGTGTCCCAATCCGATATCATCGAAGGGCTTCCGATATCATCGAGATTTGAATTCTGAGGATATCAAAGAACTCTTCGATATATCGAGGATTACATGATTTGCCTTAGTAGTAAGGTACTACAGCGCCGCATGATTGGTATAAATGATTATCTTAGATCCTATCAAGTAGGACCTAAACTTGACCAAAGAAAACACCATGGCTAGGAGTTCCTTCTCCATAGTAGAGTAGTTTACTTGGGTAGAATTTAGATTTCTACTGACATAGTAGATGACGTAAGGCTTCTTCTCCTTTCTCTAGCCTAATACCACCCCAATAACATAATCACTTGTGTTGCATATAATTTTAAAATGAATGCTCTAATCAGGTGGTTACATGATAGGAGCTCTAGTCAACATGCCTTTAAGCTTGGTGAAAGCTTTTTAGTATTCCTCACTCTACTCGAATGTAGTGTCCCTTTGAAGAAGATTACATAAAGGACGAGAGAGGTGACTAAAGTCCTTTATAAATCTTCTGTAAAAACCGGCTTGTCCTAGAAAGGATCGCACATCGCGTATACTTTTGGGTGGAGGTAGGTCAGAGATGAAGTCAATTTTTGCCTTATCTACCTCGATTTCATTGGACGATATAATGTATCAAAGGATTGTCCCCTTTCGAACAGTAAAATGACATTTCTTCCAATTAAGCACAAGATTCTTTTATTCACATCTTTTCAGCACAAATTTAAGGTGTTCAATGCATTCGCTGAAACATGAACCAAAGATAGAGAAGTCGTCCATAAAGACCTCTAAAAATTGCCCGACCATGTCTGAGAAGATACTCAACATGCATAGGTGAAAAGTGGCGAGAGCATTACATAATCCAAACGGCATCCTTCGGTATGAGAAAGTGCCAAAGGTACATGTAAACATTGTATTTTCTTGATTTACAAGGGTTATCTCTATCTAATTGTAGGACAAATACCCATCTAGAAAATAGTAATAGGAAGACCAGCTAATCTTTCTAAAATTTGATCAAAAAGGCAAAGGAAAGTGGTCTTTCCTTGTGACGGTATTCAATTTTCTATAGTCAATGCACATTCTCCACCCAGTTGTAACTTTGGTTGGCACGAGGTCATTTTCCGTATTGGCTATGATGGTGATTCCGAACTTCTTGGGAACCACATGAGTTGGACTCACCCATTTACTATCGGATATAGGGTATATGATACACACATCCAACAGCTTACGCATATCGGTTTTAACCACTTCTTTCATGTTTAGATTTAGCCAACACCATGGTTGTCTAGAAGTTTTTGCATTTTTCTTGAGGTGAATGTGATGAGTACAAATCAAAGTATAGATTCCCTTGAGGTCCGCGATCATCCACCCAAGGGCTCTTTTGTGTTCCTTGAGAGTAGAAAGGAGCATACTTTCTTGTTCTTCAACTAGGTGGGACGAAATCACCACCAGATATGTCTCATCTTGACCCCAGTAAACATATTTAAGATCAGTATGTAATAGTTTTAGGTCAAGCTTCGGTACCTTGATACTAGAAGGTAGAGGCTTTGTCTCGGTTTGGGGCAAATTTTCAAATTGTGTCCTTCACCGGTTAATTTCAAGTACCTTATTTGCATCGAGCATAGCGTCCATCTCCCTAATCATCTCATCATCTAAATCAAGGGAGTGAGCCAAGCATGTCTCTAAAGTGTCAGAGTATAGAGTCAAAAGTGTTTATCTTTCATGAATGAATCGATCATGTTTATTTCGTGTGCATCAACAAAATCTTCGAGTTGTTTGCACATAATAAAGATATTCAGCTCTAATGTCATGTTTTTGAAAGATAATTTCATAACTCAATTCCTACAATTGATTATGGTGTTTGATGTAGCTAGGAATGGTCGGCCAAGGATGATGTGAATTTGAGTGCTTATGTCAATGATGGGTTGAGTATCCAAAATACTAAAATCTACTAGATAGTAGAATTTATCGACTTAGACTAGCACGTCATCAATCATTCCTCTTTGTATATGGACCAAACGATCAACTAGTTCAAGTGTGGTCCTGAGGGGTTTTAATTCACCAAGGCCGAGTTGTTTGTAAACTGAATAAGGAATCAGATTTACACTTGCCCCGAAGTAAAGTAGTGTGTGCTCAATCTACTGGTCACCAATCACATAGGAAATGATTAGGCTACCAGGGTCTTTTGTACTTTTGTGGCACATCTTGCTTGAGGATGGCCTCACTTTCTGTCACACCCCATACTCGATAACCGGACTCACAAGGAACCCGATAACTGGTTCTAGCCGCGATAGCCTCTGTAGTACCCCATTCTCGGCTCCTGGGCAGTTCCGATCCTGGGATCCTACAAGGAGGATTTTTATAACAGTATAACCATTTCCAATACGAGCATACCCAAGATCACAACAAGTAAAATCTCGAAAATAACAAGGAACACATCATAGAATCCACTATGAATTCGAACTTTTACTAGCTTTCACAAGGTCCAAAAGGACATACATAAGATAATAACAGAAGGAGAGAAAGGTCAGCAACACCGGGGTCCTCAAGCTCAACTCTAATCCAAGCTCTACCGTTACGACGCCTGCTTAGGATCTCCTGCACGCATCAACCATGTATAAGCTTATAAAAGCTTAGAGGGTGGTGAAAGTGTGTGACAATAGTGCATAAAAGAATAATAGGGGGTATAAGAAGGGAAACATGCTCAATGACAATATCACCGGCCTTACCAAGGCTTGTCATGAATACGATGCAATGAGTACTGGGCACCTTACCAAGGCAATGCATGAAGAGGCTGATACAGCCGATGTGAATGCGATGTAAAGTAATGCCAGTGCTCATAACCAATCCACATATCAAGTACATTTCCAATCATAAGGAAATCATTGAGGTCCATTACACTGTTGGATGACTGCCATTTTACAGACACCATACAGTCAAACGAGAGTCAAACGAGCGTAAGAGACCTCACTACCCGCCTTTGGACAGCCAATCACCAGTAAGGCCTAATGGTAGCGGACCCATTTACGAGCTGGTCAGACTCAGCCTAACAATGCCTCCTTACATCAGGTGAGTAAGGCCACACCCCTGCCCAACTGACTACACGACAGTGGGAGTCGCTGCCTAATGATATAAGGTCCTCATACGCTCATAATTTTCACTCGATCACGGCGTTGTGGCAGATCCTTGGTACCATGGAAGTTTTGAAAATTTCACCCATGGGCATCCTATGCACCCGGTATACTCAAGTAATATTTCCGATGTCCACACATACGGCCATCCACGAACGTCCCTGTGGAAGTAGGGCCCTGATGAAGCAATGGAGGTATCTTCATGAAATGCGATGCCAATGCATGAGTCACACATACAGATCATGCACTAGTTTCAGGCACTCAATGTGCACAATGGGAGAAACTCCATCCCTCTATGACCACTACACGATGCAATCAATTCACACAGATGATGCATATGGGTCACAATGATGTAAGTGCGCTACCTGTAGAATATATTCCTCATTCCCAAAGAGGGACAAGGTCTAGATACATAGACAAGTACTCTAAGGAGAAGTGAAGTCCTCTAGTGGGGGCCCAATACTTTGGGATGACCTACAAACTAAGAGAGTCATAAAGCCTCAAGGAGGAAGCGGTCCTAACAAGGTCCAAGGTGGGCCTTCAACCACCTATGAGGACCCTATGGGTCTACCTTAGGGCCACCAAGGAGGACATCCAACCTCAAATGGGTCCCAAAAGATAGCCCGCTATGCATATAAAGTAAGGTCCAAGGCCCAAGCAACCCATGGCCTAGTGGGCCATACACTAAGCCCAATACATAGGCAACATGGTGGACCCTTAAGAAAGGTTTGGCCCCAACCATAAAGATCATGGGTCCACTCATTGTGGTGGGCCTAATGGGTAGCCCATTATTCCAACATATGGGTGATCATTATATTTAAAACAAGTTGGGCCTCACATATCGACACAAGTATGGGTTTATTTTAATGGGCCAGCAAGGGCCCAACTACTTGAGTATTTAGCCCATAAAACCCATCACAATGGCATGATAATATAGGCCAAAAGGGTCCAATGGGCCTATCAAAAAGTTTCAAGATAATGGGCCTAGGAAAACCCAACAAATAACTAAGAAGACTAGTACAATAAAAACCCAATTAAAATGGGCATTAAATATGCACTAATTATGCCCAAAAATCTAATTAAAATGGGGCAAGATATGTGTAACAATATCCCCAAATTTGGTGGACCATGCTGCCCCAAAACATCCATTTATGGGCAACAACCATGGGCCTATTGCTGAAATTCCAGCCCACCCACAATCTGGCATTTCTGAAAATTCAAAAATTAATTAATTTATATGTTTATTTTAGTTCCTGGTGACCCATACATGTCACAGGGGGATCCAACAGATGAAGGGAATAGATTGAACACATAAATCAAATGGGCCATGCTGCTAGACTGGACGTCCAGCAGCAGCCCAATGGGTTGGGCATCCCATGTGTAAGCAGCTCTATTGGCCTGGGTATTTGGCCCAAAAACTCATCCAATAGGCCCCAATTGAATGCTACTGAAGGGGAGGATGATCAACTCCCCTATGGAACCCACATAGATGAACGGTGGGATATAAAATACACTAATGTGGGCCCACAAAGTAGCCTAGTCGGCCAGCCAAGGCTGGACGCCCCAGCTTGGGCGTCTCAGCCTGGTGAGCCACTCTAGGCCGCACCATGGACAATACAGGAGCCTGATGGCCCTGAAAATTCACAAGGTGGTCCCTCCATATGTGGACCATACCTCCACAAAATTTCATGATTTTTGGATAACTAGAAGTATTTTAATTAATTTAAAGAAAATAGTCTATCCAAAAAATCTGTCTGACCTGGACGTTCCAACGTGGTGGGCCTGTCCAGCCCTTTCCACGTTGTGTACAGGGGTCCTTTGGCCCCAAAAATTTGTATGTGAGTCCTAACATGGGTGGTCCACACCTCCACAAAATTTCATATTTTTTTGAAATAGGAAAGTATTTATTTAAAATTAAAGAAAATTGCCTGCCCAAAAATCTGGTTAGTGCAGATTTTTGGTTGGCCCTGATCTGAGCTCCCAATGGGGTGGACTAAAGGCCTCCAAAAATTGGAGAAAGATAGTTTTTATGACCCCTCATATGTTTACCATAGGGTGGGGTCCACACAAGTGGCCCGCCAATGTAAAAATTATTTTATAATATAGGATTTTCAAACTGTCATGTTGTTGGAACAGTGCAGAAAATCCAGATTGTTCACCTCACTTGGACCACACTTTGGGACCTCTTTCAAGGTCAGATGGGGCTAAAATTTGGAGGACATTAAGATGAGATCCCCACCTTTCAAAAAAAAAAATATTTGATGGGAATAAAAGTCCCCCAAACAGTCCCAAATTCTGGTTCAAAATCAACCAGAAAATTCTGGACAACAACATGCACTTAGATAAAATTAACTATATAAGTTAAATAAAAAGAGAAATACATCAATAGAGGATGGTGCGGACTTCCTTAGTGGACCCCACTAATGTCTAGATCATAATCTGAAGCCAACACACCTTGCATGCAACATTAAGGCAGCAAGTAGGACACCCAAAATCAAACAATGGGCAGTTTGCGCATCCCACCTTGCTGAAATTTCTGGACATCCCAGGCCCACCAAATGGGGCACACACATTAGGGAATTAAATGGAGGAAAGGATAGATAGAAGGACAATCCGACCATAGGGAAAGGGCTCCGCCACTATTGAGCCCTCCCAAGATCAATCACACCCACACATCATACATAGATTTACATTTACAACATGGATCTTGCACATACATGGCATATAATCAAAATGTGTAGTGGGGATGCCATCCCCACCATGGTTCTAAGGTCTAGATGACCCAAACATGATATAAAATGAAAGGAAACTACCATGATGGGGCCCATAGAGAAAGGCCCCATGCATGGATCATGTATGCATAAGGTGGGCCATTAGGCCACAACCATGGAATTGTGTGGGATCTCCACCATTGATTGGTGGATCCTACACTTTCCTCATGAAAGAAAGAAAATATCTAAGCTATAGAAATCAGATTTTTACATTTAGAGGAGTACCCACCTCAAAGATCTCCACCAAAACTCCAACTTTAGGCTTCTAAGGCTCCATGCAAGCAAGATTGATGGTTGAGATGGGATTGGAATGGATAGATTGAGGGGAAATAGAGGAGAAGGGGGCTGGAGTGTGTGGACGTCCCACCTCTCTCTCAAGTGGGAAGAATGAAATGGGAAGGGAGAAATGAGAGGGAGAGAGGAGAGAGAGGGGTGTTGTAGCAAGTCCATCATTACAAGAGGCTTGAAAAGAGTAACCATCATGCACTCTCTCTTTCTTGGGAAGAAAAATCTGACTTTTCTAGGAAAGAGGTGCTTGGTTAGAGAGTCTTATGATGAGCTAGCAAAAGACAGGCTAGATGGTGGCTATAGGGTAGGTGTGGGTAGTGTTAGTAGTGTGGGTGGTGTAAGAGATGTAGGTTTAGGTGGTGTTGGTTGGAAATTGTGTAAATGGAGTGGGCCACCTTGAAAAACGTGGACACCACTCTAAGTGGGCCACACAATCATGATCAAAGGGCTAAAATGATGAAATGCCTACAACTTATGATCTACACATCGGATGGACGCACAGGACGTGGCACTGGAACCGCGGCGACGATGCTAACAAGATGCATAGGTTTCAGCTCGATCCGAGTCGGGTCAACGTGACCAGACATAAGGATGACCGCAAACACTATCCAAGGGTCGCAGGTCACGGAATTCTATCGGTAGGACCGCGGGACCACAAGAAATGAAATGCATACTCACACACACACATGCACATGCAGGAACTTGGGTCGGGTCTTACACTTTCTCAGTTAGAAAATTTTTCTTTTGGATATTTTGTCATCTTTTGACCGTGCAAAGATCTTTTAAGAACTTGGCATATGATGGTATTTGTTTTATGGCATCCAAGAGAGGAATATTGATTTTTACCTATTTAAGCACCTCCAAGATATCCTACGTATTAGTCAGAGATTTTTGGTGAAATCAACCTTTGTTAGAACGGAGCAACTAGCTTATATCGTGTTTCTAGTTCTTTCTCATGTGACGCCTCACTAAGTACATCATTCCTCATGGATTCACTCGAGTCCTCAGGCTTCTTAGCCCTTGTCGAGAAAGTTTTGTCAATTGTTTTACCACTTCTAAGAATGGTGATAAACTTAGCTTCTTCCATATGCTGATTTGAAAAGGTCAGGTCACTTATCTCGAATTGTGGTTTTGGGTTAGGTAGAGGTTGGGCTAGAAGAGTCCCTTTCTCCCTAACAGCTAGTTGTGACCAATGTTTTAAATATCGACGATATTCACCAATATATCCCATGATATATCTTGTATCCCACCAGTGTGATACTAAACGCACAGGTAGTGTCGTTATATCCCACATATTCGATTCGATGAGCATTTTTAAATTTGTATCCATGTTTTTACTGTAAATCACATTAAACCAGTGTTAAATGGTTATAAATCTATGATTCTTCATGCTTTCCATGAAAAATCATTGGAACTTCGAGTTAGAGATTTGGGGGAGATGGGTTAAGTTACGAAAAATTGAGAAAAATCAAAATTTCTCAATTTTTTACAAATCAATTACAATATTTGTATCCAAACACAATTAAACATGTATGTATGTAACCTCATCTGGTGGATCCTTACTGTTGCACAGGTGGTAGACTATCAGGAGTTTCAACACCCGGTCAAGGGTTTGAGTATCCATAGGTGGTGAAATTCCATCAGCGTGAGTGAGTGGGGTGTGTGTGCGTGTGTGAAAAAAAAAAACCTCATCTAGTGATACTTCTTTTACTTTTGAATGTATTGCTTCGGTTTCCATACATGGCTTCTTACGTCTATAAATTATATGAATATACTTGCATAAGTTCAGTTGGAAAGCGCATATATTAGGACATTATGCAAAGGAAACCCCTATTATATGCACTTTTTTTTTTATAATGTTTTGATTTCTAAGTGTGTATTGATGTATCTTTCAATTATCCCTGAAGTTTCATTCAAAAATTCGACCAATTTCCCAATGTTCCCATGTTTCCCAACATCAACGATAAATTACGCGATACAACCGATATATACCATCCGATAACCGATATGTATCCATATCCCAAGGGTGCGATACATGATGTGATAACGATATTTAAAACATTAGTTTTGACTCGATTCTTTGGATAGATGATGTAAGCACTCCTAAGGATATTTTAATATCCTAGAATGCTTGTAGTGTGTTTTGATTAAATTGCTATTGATTTTGCATAAATTTTTGAATAGTGTCCTCTTGGGGTCTTTACTGATTGGGAAATTGAGGAAGAGCCCCTTAAGGATTTCTATTTGTGTTAGCTATTTGACCATTCCTCCAATTGAAGTTGGGATGGTTCCTCCAACTGAGATTATACGTGTTTGAGATGGTGGCGCTAAAAGGCCTTTGATAATTGTTTACAGCATTCGATTGCTTGTGTAACAACTCTTGAAATGCAAGAATTGTAGGACAAACCTGCGTCAAGTGTATGTTAGTGACACAAATCCTACAAACAATTTCAGCAGTCTCTTCAGGTTTGACCATCTTTTTCAGTTCCATGGCTTCGACTTTTCGTGTGAGATTGGCCACCCTTGCATTCACATCATCTTCATCTCTTAAAACGTATATTCTTCCCTTCTATCTAGATTGAGTTGGCCTGAAAATAGAGGGCTTGGATGAAGTATCCCATGATTGCACATTTTCAATAAGTCGAAATAATCCCACACATCATCGGCTTCCTTATTCATGAATTCCCCGTTACACATCATCTCTAAGAATTGGCGCATGGGTGAAGTCAGTCCATCATAGAAAAAGTTTATTACCTGTCAAAGTTTCATGGCCATGATGTGGACATGAATTCAATATATCCTTAAATCTCTCCCAACATTGGAAGGTCTCTCCCTCTTTTTCGGGAAAATTCATGATTGCCCTCAGGGTATTTGTCTTATGAACCGGGAGAACTTTTTAAGGAACTCCCGGGTCATCTCAGCCCATGTCCCTATAGATCTCAGCCTTAAAGAATGAAACCAAGACTTGGCTTTCTCCTTTAAAGAAAAAGGGAACAATTTCAATCTTAGAGTATCCTCGGTCACATTGTGGAAGTGCAAGTTACTACAATCTCATCAAATTCCTTGAGATGTAGATATGGACTTTCAAAATGAAGTCTATAAAACTTCGGAAGTAGTTGGATCACTCCCAACTTAAAGTCTACGTTTCTTGCATTTGTGTGGAAACACCATGCGGGAAGGTGTATTAGCCCTTACTAGTTGAAGGTAATCACGTAAAGTTCTCAGCGGAGGAGCATTATGTACTTCGTTTTCATCTTGTTGCTCTTCAGTCGGATGTTGAGGTTGATGTTCAACCATAATTTTTGCTAAGTCTGAGGATCCTAAGGTGTGTTAATCCGGCGATGGATAAGCAAACCTTCGACTAATCCTCCTTCACTTAAGAGACATAGAGTGTTGTCACGAACCCACTTTGGCATAAAACACTCTAATTCCCAAGTTTGAAAAGAAAAACTATAGAAGAATAAAACTAGAGAATTTGGAAAAGAGAAAAGTTTAAACGATATTACTGAATTGAAGAAGTTATGTTAATTGCTACAAAATAGAAAAATAAGTCAGTCTAAAAGAGAATTTAGAAAAATCTAAACTAAAAACAGAAAAGGTAATCCTAATCCTAACCTAATTTTAATACTAATAAATTTCAGAAAACACAACTGAAGTCCCAGGCAATGGTGACAAAAACTTGTTCGCTTGTCACCCTTAGTGCAGGCTTGCGATCTAGTAATAACTCGGTGAGAACGAGGTCATACCCATAGGGACTTGCTTTATATGAATTATGAAATAAAGTATAACTAGAACTAGAATCTACTTACTAAATTCTGGATAAAAGAGATCAATTGTGAATAAACTATCAAAGATAAGGAAAACTAGAGCACCAAGGATCCACTTATAGCCATCTAAATGCTAATTTACCTGATTCAATTGATAGCACAACTGGAATTGAAGTCATGTCCTATCCAATTGGATGATGTTGAGTATGAAATATTTTCTCCCTAATTATTCCTTGGTTTTATGGACATAATAATGCTTAATCGATCTTTTTATACATGTTTTGTCTTGCAAGGTAATTTGAGAGCTTAAGGTGAAAAGGATGTTAAAAGCATAGATTTGATGCTCAAGAATCACCAAAGCAAGGATTGGATACTTGGAGGTCAAGATTGAAGATTTCAAGAGTTCAAGATCCAAGAAAACTAACTGTTTGATGTCATCGAAGGAGGATCAATCCCATTTGAAAATTAGAAAAAATCAAGTTTAGTTACTGGACATATGGGTGCAATTCTCGATCTCATTAAAACCCTTCGATCCCTTCGAAGACATGTTAGATGTTATCGAAGCATGTTCGATGCCATTAAAGCCAGTTCGATGATATCAAAAATATCATGAATTTTGGGAATAACTCACTGGACAGTTTTGGACGTTTTTCTATCCCATCGAGCACATGTTTGATGACATTGAAGGTCGAGCGATGTCATCGATGGACTTATGCAGATGGTTGTTGACAGTTTTCAAATTTGAATCGAACTTGGCCATGTATCTTTGATGTCATCGAAGTCCCATCAAAGCTCCCGTTGAGGCTACATAAACTGTGTAAATTTGATATGGTTTCAAAGTCGGTCCAATTAAAACCTATATAAAGAAGTTCTCTGATTTCTTCAAAGCACGAATTAGGGTAGGAAGAGTAGAGCAAGGAGTTAAGCTCTTTCTTTCTTTTATAGTTAATTTTTATGTTTTTCTTTAAGAGATTTAGTTTAATCATGTTTATGGTTAACTAATCTCTTAGCTAGAGTTAAGAGGTGAAGCTTGTAGTTTGTCTTAATATTTATCTTACTCTGATTCAAAGTTTATTGGTTTATATGTTAAACTATTCATTGATTTTGTTTGAATGAAAGAATATTTTCAATTTTCTTTGATCTATTGTCGACTCCGGGCACGATAGATTCTTAGGAAGCTTTTGATATGTTCTTACCTGTTTTGCAATTGTGTGATCTATAAAATTCCTTGATCTACCATAGACTCCAAGCACGGTAGATGCTTTGAATTCCCTGCGATCATTACATTTAACCTTTATGAGGAAACCAATGCAATGAATGTTCAGAATCTATTTTAAGAAATTTATGATGTTTTAACCGCTTTATCATTTGATTGGATAGGATTAGACTTCGATTCCGATCGTGTTATTATTAAATCAAGTAAGGTAGTATTAAGATGGTTATAAGTGGATCCTTGGAGCTCTATTTTTATTATTTTAATAGATTCAAGTCATAACAATATCTCTCTCAATTTCCAGATTTTAGATTCTAGTTTTAGTTCTAGTTTATTTCAGAATATGTACAAAGAAAGCCCCTGTGGATTCGACCTCGGCCTCAACGATATTATTACTACGGCGCGTTGTGAACAAGTTTTTGGCGCTGTTGCCGGGGACTATGGTTTTGTTTTTCTGTGATTGATTAGTATTGAAATTAGTTTAGGATTAGGACTAACTGTGTTCTTAGATTAGATTTTCTGAATTTGTTTTTAAGAACTAACTTATTTTCTGTTTTATAACAACTGACATAGCAACTCCAGTCTGGTAACTTCTTTCCAACTTTCTCTCTATTCAGATTTCTTTTCTTCCGTAGTTTTTCTTTTAAGATCTTAGTTTTAATTATTTAAAACTTGAGGGTTGAGAGTGTTTCATGCCCAAGTAGGTCCGTGACAACACTCTACGTATCTTAAGTGAAGGAGGATTGGTCAAAGAATTTCCTATCCATCACCGAATTAGACATCACTTAAGATCCCCTGAGCCAATAGAAATTATGGTTGCAAATCAACTGTACCATTATGTTAAGGAACATCAAGATGAGAATGAGGTGCACAACGCCCCACGACCAAGAACGTTGAGAGATTATCTTCAACCAGCAAGGGAAAATACACCTTCCTGCATCGTGTTCCCATACAATATAGGAAACTTGGACTACAAACCAGGAGTGATCAAACTACTTTAGAAGTTTCATAGACTTGATTTTGAAAGTCCATATCTACATCTCAAAGAATTCGATGATATTGTAGCAACCTTGCACTTCCCAAATGTGACTTATGACACTAGGAGACTAAAATTGTTTCCTTTCTCTTTGAAGGAAAAAAGCCAAGTCATAGCTTCATTCCTTACAGTCAAGATCGATAGGGACATGGGCTGAGATAACCCGGGAGTTCCTTAAGGACCTGTTTGGCCAGGTGTATTAGATGGTATTAGATGGGATGGTATTCATAATCCCATTTAATACATCTTGTTGGCATGTTTGGAATGATAGTTGAATAGGATGATAAAAGCCATTTTGGGTTTGGTGCCTAAACACCATACTGTGGGCAGGATTTCACCATCCCTTATACAGGAAGGGTGGGGCCTCCACTCGTGGGTCTATGTTTCATCCAAGTTGTCCATCCAATTCTCCATTCCATTTTATCCTTTAAATCCAAAAATGAAGTCGATCATCATTCCATGTGGGCCACACCTTAAGTGTAAGGGGGACTAGAAAACTCCAACCTAAATGACGGTCGCATACATAGAATTTTACAGTGGGTTTCTACTTGTGGGAACCATCATGAGGCGGTTGTTAGATCCGCACCATCCACCTCTTTAACCAAGTTATTTTGACCATTGAGCCCAAAAATCGGGCTGATTCAACCATCAGGTGAACCACACTATAGGTGACGACCCACTCACGTCACTACTCGTCCAAGTGGTGGGGGGGTGGGGGGGTGTCCCACTCCTGACCCTACTTTGATGTATATGATAAATCCATGTCATACACTAGTTTCTCCATATCATTTTAGGCCATGGGTCGAAAAATGAGGCTGATCCGAGTTTCAAGTGGGCCGCATGGAGGGAAATGAACTCCTATTGTTGAAACCTTCCAAGGCCCACTGTGGGGTCCCTGATCATCCAAACCAGCCCAAGTCAGGGCCCATAAGACCCGCTCGAGCTGACCTACGTGGTGAACGGGTCAGATTGTCCAAACAGGGCCCACCTCGATGGCGACACAAAAATTATATAATATAAAACATGAAGGGGAGAAATGGTTTATACATTTGCAATCGACTCTTTTTCCAAACACGACATTGGAAAATATGGGATAATCCCAATTCGCCGACAATACCTTACAAATTTATTTATTGTATCTTTTCCAATTCCATCCACTTTAATACGACTTAATACACCTGCCCAAACAGGCCCTAAAAAGTTCTTCCCAGTTCATAAGACCAACACCCTGAGGAGAGCAATAATGAATTTCTCCCAAAAAGAGGAAGAGACCTTCTTCCAAAGTTGGGAGAGATTTAAAGACCTTTTGAACTCTTGTCCACATCATGGATACGAAATTTGGCGGGCCATAAGGTTTTTCTATGATGGATTGACTTCACCCGTGTGCCAATTTGTAGAAATGATGTGCAATGGAGAATCAATGGAGAATTTATGAACAAAGAAACTGATGATGCATGGGACTATTTTGATCTACTCACTGAAAATGCGTAGTCATGGGACACCTCCTCAAAAGCCACAACTTCCAGGCCGACCCAACCAAGAGAAAAGGAAGGAATGTACGTCTTAAGGGAAGAGGACGACGTGAGTGCAAGAGTGGCTAATCTCATAAGGAAGATAGAGGCCATGGAACTGAAGAAAGTAGAGACAAACAAACCTGAGGAGACCGTTGAAGTTATATGTGGTATTTTTGCCACTAACATACACTTGACACAGGAATGTCCCACCATTCCTACATTTCAAGAGTTGTTGCATGAGCAATCGAATGTCATAAACAACTATCAAAGGCCGTTCAACACCCCCATCTCAAATACTTATAATCCTAGATAAAGGAACCATCCCAAATTTATTTGGAGGAATGGTCAAACTACTAGTGCAAACAGAAATTCTCAAGGGGCTTTTCCACAATTTTTAAATTAGCAAATACCCCAAGAGGATCCTATTCTTAAACATATTCAAAACTACGAACTCTTTGATCAGAATACATTACAAGCATTACAGGACCTTAGTAAGTTTATTCAAACGAATGAGTCACACCTAGTGATTAGGGAGAAATGGACTTTTCCAGCCCAACCTCTACCTAACCCAAAATCGCAATGTAAGATAAGTGACCCAAGCTCTTCGGAACAACATGTGGAACAAGCTAAATCCATCACTACCCTTAGAAGTGGAAAAATAATTGATGAAACCATCCCAATGAAGGCCAAGAAGCCTAAGGACTCGAAAGAATCTAAGAAGAATGATGGAATTAATGGTCTCACATGAGAAAGAATCGAACACACAATATAAGCCGGTTGCACCGTTCCCATAATTATCTATTTCGCCTAAGCCTCTGGCGAACACTCAAGACATCCTAAAGGTGCTTAAGTATGTGAAAGTAAATATTCCTCTTTTGGATGTCATCAAGGAAATTGCCTCATATACCAAGTTCCTAGAAGATGTATATATGGTCAAAAGACAACAAAACATATAAAAGAAGATCTTTTTTACTGAAAAAGTGAGTACCATCCTCAAGTAAGATATGCCACAAAAATACAAGGATCCAAGTAGCTCAACAATCACTTGTGTAATTGGGAACCACCGGATTGAACATGCACTTCTTAACTTAAGAGTAAGTTTAAACTTGATTCCACACTCGGTTTACGAACAGTTGGGCCTTGGTGAATTAAAACCCACCAGGACCACACTATAATTAGTTGATTGTTCGGTTCGTATACCAAGAGGGATGATCGAGGACATGCTAGTCCAAGTCGATAAATTCTACTATCTAGTAGACTTTGTTATTTTGGACACCCAGCCTCGTCATGGATATGAGCACTCAGATTACCGTTATTCTTGGTCGACCATTCTTAGCCACATCAATTGTAAGAATGGAGTAATGAAATTATCTTTCAGAAACATGACATTAGAGTTGAATATCTATAACATGTGCAAACAACCAGGGGATATTGACGACACCCACGAAGTTAAGTTGATCGATTCATTCATGGAAGATAAATCACTTTTGACTCTATACTCTGACTCTTTAGAGACGTGCTTAGCCCACTCCCCTGAATTAGATGATGACATGATTAAGGAGATGGATGCCTTACTTGATGCGACGTCAGTACTTGAAATTAACGTGTGAAGGCTATAATTTGAGACTTTGCCCCAAATCAATACAATGCCTCTACCGTATAATTTCAAGGCATTGAAGCTTGACCTAAAACCTTTGCCCGCTAATCTCAAATATATCTATTTAAGTCAAGGCAAGACATACCCGGTGGTGATTTCTTCCCACCTCGATGAAGAACAGGAGAGTATGCTCATCTATACTCTCAAAGAACATAAGGGAGCCCTTGGATGGACGATTATGAACCTCAAGGGAATTAACCCTTTGATTTGTACTCACTGCATTCACCTCGAAGATAATGCAAAAACTTCCAGATAACCACAACACCATCTAAATCCAAATATGAAGGAAGTGGTTGAATCTGAGGTACTCAAGTTATTGGTACCCTATATCTGATAGTCAATGGGTGAGTCCAACACAGGTGGTTCCTAAGAAGTTCGGAATCACCATCATAGCCAATTTCGATAATGAACTCATGCTAACTAGAGTTACTACTAGTTGGAGGATGTGCATTGACTATCGAAAGTTGAATATCGTCACTAAGAAAGACCATTTTCCTTTACCTTTTATTGATCAAACTTTAGAAAGGTTAGCAGTTCATTCTTATTATTTCTTTGTAGACGGGCATTCAGGCTACAATCAGATAGAGATAGCCCTTGAAGATCAAGAGAAGAAGACATTCACATGTCCCTTTGATACTTTCGCTTACAGAAGGATGTCATTTGGATTGTGTAATGCTCTCACCACATTTCAACGATGTATGTTGAGCATCTTTTCTGTCTTTGGTCCATCCTTTAGCGAATGCCTTGAACATATTAAACTCATGTTGAAGAGATGTGAAGAGAAGAACATTGTGCTAAATTTGGAGAAGTGCAGTTTCATGGTTCTTAAGGGAATAGTCCTTGGACATATAATATCGTCCAAAGGAATCGAGGTAGACAAGGATAAAATAAACTTGATCTCTAATCTACATCCACCCATAAGCATATGCGACATGCGATCCTTTCTAAGACACGCCAGTTTCTATAGGAGATTCATTAAGGACTTTAGTCACCTCTCTTGTCCTTTATGTAATCTTCTCTAAAAGGACACCCCATTCGAGTGGAGTGAAGAATTCCAGAGAGCTTTCTCTAAGCTTAAGGGTATGTTAACTAGTGCCTCTATCATGCAGCCACCCGATTGAAGTGTTCCTTTTGAGATCATGTGCGATGCAAGCGACTATGCTATTAGGGCGGTGTTGGACTAGAGAAAGGAGAAGAATCTCTACGTAATCTATTACGCAAGTAGAACTCTAAATTATGCCCAAGTGAACTACTCTCCTACGGAGAAGGAACTCTTAGTCATAGTGTTCGCTTTGGACAAATTTAGGTCCTACTTGATCGGATCCAAGATCATCATCTATGTCAATCATGCGGCGTTGAAATATCTTCTTTCTAAGAAGGATGTCAAGCCTTGCCTAATAAAATGGATCCTCCTATTCTAGGAATTTGACATTGAAATACACGATAAGAATGGAGTAAAGAATGTAATGGCTGATCATCTCTCTAGACTTGTCCTATCAGACTCCTTTGAGCTGACACCAATTAATGACATGTTCCCTAACGAACAACTTTTTAAACTCTCCTAACTATCGTGGTTTGTTGATATCGCAAATTATCTTGATACAAGTTTTACGCCGATTCATTGGACTGTGCAAGATAAAAAAAGAAATTCTACATCGAGGTGCACAAGTTTATATAGGAAGATCCATATCTATTCAAGTATTACCCAAATCCAATCATAAGGAGATGTGTGTCCGACAACGAATATCAAAGTGTAATCTCCCTTTGTCATTCATAGGCCTATGGTGGTCATTACTTTACCAAAAAGACCACGGCTAAAATTCTCTACTGTGGGTTTTACTGGCCCACTATGTTCAAAGACACTCATGAGTTTTGTAAAGCTTGTGAGCGTTGTAAAAAATGGGAGAATTGTCCCAACAAAACATGATGCCACTGAAACCCATTCTAATTATTAAAGCGTTTGATTGTTGGGGCATCGACTTCATGGCACCATTCCCCCAATCATTCAGAAATCTTTACATATTGCTCGCAGTAGATTATGTTACTAAATGGGTCGAAGCGATCCTATGCCGGAAGAATGACCATCACACGGTCATTAGATTCTTAAAAGAAAATAGTTTATCCCAGTTCAAAACACCTCCAGTCATTATCAGTGATGGAGGAACCCACTTTTGTAATAGGTCATTCGACACTTTAATGAAGAAATATGGTATATCGCACAAAGTGAGTACCCCTTATCACCCGCAGACAAGCGGTCAAGCTGAGATTTTTAACAGGGAAATCAAGCAAATTTTGGAGAAAACAGTTAACCCCGATTGTAAAGATTGGTCAATTCGATTGACTGATGCATTATATGCATACCATACCACTTATAAGACTCCTATAGGAATGTCTCCCTTTAGACTCATCTATTGGAAGGCTTGTCACTCGCTTGTGGAGTTCAAACATAAAGCCTACTAGGCAATTAAAAACTTGAACTTCAGTTTGGACAAGGACAACGTCGAATCACTGTGCAAACTTCAATTAAATGAACTTGAAGAGATCCGGAACGATACATACAAGAGTTTCAAAATTTATAAGGATAGGATGAAGAAGTTCCATGACCGGAACATTCTTTGAAAATCATTTAAACCAAACCAAAAGTCCTCTTATATAATTCCAGACTTCATTTATTTCTGGAAAAAATGAGATCTCGTTAGACTGGCCCCTTTGTTGTTAAAATGGTATATCCTCATGGGGCTATTAAGATAGAAAATCCAATTAATGGTAACATTTTTAAAGTGAATGGTCATCGTCTCAAGCCATTCATTGAGAAATTTGATTCAGAGGACATGTCCAACCCTCTAAATGATCTTGTATATTAGGATTGACCTTTGTAAGTGCTATTATGCTAAGCACACATAGATTGTCAAATTTCGTAAGACAAAAGCGCTTCAAGGTCAAATCACAAGTACTCTACATGCCTGAAGATCACTCAAGATCAGTTTATGATCAACTCAAGATCGACGTAGCTTCTCAAGAAATCAGGGCCCATGTTCAAGACAAGATCAAGCCAAAGTTCAAGAGATGATGTCTTATATATTTGATAAAACACAGGTGATATAACCCTAGAAAGACCTTAGGTTTAGGTACATTTAAAATTTCATTAAATTGGGTTTTTATAAGTGTTTTTGCCTTGGAATTCGGCCAGCCTAACTTCCTCGGCCAGTTTAACTTCCAGCCTGAGCAAAATAACAAATTCTGTTGAAAATTCATTTAGCCTAAGTTTCGGTTCGGCTAGCCTGAGAAAGTTCGGGTGAAATTCCAGCAATGCAAATCTTTGAAATTTGTGAGAATTCGTCCAGCTGAATTTTGGATAAATCTTATCTCACGCGATCCGAGAACCATTGGAACAAATCTGGTGAACTCCGGCCAGTCTTAGGCTAGCCGAAGTTCCAATCTCTTTGCCTATAAATTGAGTCTTTCTCTCATTTTAAAAAATAAAAAAAAATATTATAATCCTTCTGCAAGATTGTAACAACCCCAACCCTAGTAACTAGTCATGAACACTTATGCATAGAGACATGGTAGAAAACATTGTCCTCATTCTCATTTAAGGGGGGTAGATTGTAACACCCCATACTTTTCAGTACTCGGGTGTTATCAGGAAGGCCAAATAATTCATTTTAAATGGGATATAATTGTATATATATTATAATAAAATAATAATAATAAAAATAATTTTATAATTATTTGTAAAGATACGTATGTCACTTAAATTATTTAAATTATGTATACTATTTTAAACTATATATGAAACAAATTTGTAGACCAACACATTATTAAATAATCGATGTATATTAATTAACATTTATATTTTATATTAACTCTAACTATACACTAATGTATTAAAAAATATATATCTCTTAATATTAATTTTGCTATACTAATATAAGCATATATAATCACGAAAATACATTATAAATATATTGTAAATAAATACTTATAAATAACTATCAATGTATTAATATTAGTTCTACCATACTATATATATATATATATATATATATATATATAAAATAGAAAGTGGCCCTGGGTGGCTCACTAGCTAGATGAACGGTTCTGATCACGGGTGTGGACCATATTCTACCCCGAATCAACGATAATTAGCACTTAATGGCCATAATTCAGATGGTATTGCCCACCTAAGCTTTGGATCAGCCCCATTCTCGAAACTCAAGGCCCTACACGTATCAAGGAATCAGGTGGATGGAGCAGATCCGTCAAAAAGCACCCTAGTGGACCCCACCTTGTGGTGCGTGTGCACAGTTAGTGCACACCCGACGTGCACTGAGTTGGGCTGCTCAGTCAAATGAGTTTGACCCGATTTCAACTCAAAAGAGAGTTTTTCTCTCCTTTTTCTCACGCCAGCAACAACGTCCGAGAATGCCGTCCGCTTGACTCGGATCTGGCCCACCATGATCAAACACCTTGACGATCTAATCTGTGCATCTTGTAGGGATTTAAAACCTACGAGACCCATGCTCAACCCACTCGTTGGATCACACACGTACGCCTACAAATGCTGGTACAAGAAGGCCGTGCACAACCACATTTCCAAAAATAGAAAGAAATCCGTTCTTTCTGCTTTCCACGCTGGCAATCCGCGTGAAAGCTCCTCCTGGGATCTCAGCCTTTCATTGAAAGTCCATCCTAGCCATTTGTACCAGGGTTTCCTTCATAGCCAAGCTAAGATTTATAACCGCCGCCTCATCTCAAACCCATTAAATAGAACCATTAATCACCGTCCGGCTGAAGAACCCCACAGTCATCAGAGAAACAATCCACACCATCCGAGCGCGTCAGATCATCAAGATACCAGTCCGATTCGGGCTTGCCATTAGCAAGGGTCGTCATCTTCTCCATTGGCTGAAATATCCACCAGCTTTCAATGGGCCCTGTTTATAGATCTGAAGTGTCCATTAGGTGGACCAGGATCTCATAGAATCAACCCTGATGTCTGATGAGGGCCATGCCGAACGGGGTATTAACCCATTTATATGATCAGGTTGCTTGGAGTAAAGCTAACCGATTAACTGGCCAGGATTAGTGGGGTTGGGAGCATTAAGGGGTGGATTAAAGGAGCCCTATTTAGGCTCTCGTTCGGTTAGGTCAGCCCACCCAAATAGAAAGAAAAAAAAGAGAGTGGGGGAGAGTGTCGCTGCCGCCGCCATTGCCAACCTGCTGCCGCACCAGTGTCACTTGGATCGAGTTCGGTCTGAATGCGCAGCCCGTCTGGCCGTCAAAGAGGCAACAGGAAGGGAAGAAGAAAAACAGAAAGAGAGGAGGAGAGAAAAGAGAGGAAGGCAGGGGAGAGAAAGATAAACGAGAAAAGGAGGGAGGAGTGCTGCCGCACTCCTGATTGGACGCAAGCTAAGGCACGCTGCTACTGCCGCTAACACCGTTACCACTGCTGCTGCCACACCAGCTCAACTCGGGCTGATTCTGGATCCAAGTTTGCTGGATGGGTCTGAGAAAAAGGAGAAGAAGGAAAGGAAGAGAAGAAAGAGGAAGAAACAATGGGGGAGAAGTGCATTGCTGCACTAGCTCAATCCGGACCGAGTCACTAACTCACTCAATCTTGGTCAGGTTGAGTCCTGAGCAGGTTGGGTTGTTGGGTTATGAAAGCAAGAAGAATGGAAGGAGAGGAAGAGAGAAGAAGCGAGGGAAGGTGAGAAGGGAGAGCGTTTGAGTTGTAGGTGGCTACCGAGTCAACTCGGCTAAAATCTGCTGAGTTCAACTCAAGTTGGGCCTGGTTCGGGTCATGTTGTGTTTCTAATAGCAGGAAAGGAGAATAAGAAAGGAAGAAAGAAATGAGGAGGAAAGGAGAGATGAAGAGCGGTGGCCGTGTCAACTCAACCTCTCGAGTTAACTCGTCGGGCATCAGGTTGGGCCACATCCAACCTCCGTTAAGGTATAGAAACCCTCCATCCTTTTATGTTGTAAATCATATTTGATCATCTAATTAGATGTTGTAGCTATTAAGCTTGTATCTCTCAAACCTTGACCTTAGTTAGATTATGGGTCAAAGCCCACTAGATGATATGACCAAGGTCCTAACGTTGGTCCTAACTATAAATAAATTATAAACCTTTGAACTAGTAGGTTGACCATGGTGAGTCGACACGTTTTTCTCAAACTAAAGTAATTCGATTTACAATTATTATCCTTACTGCTATTATCATTATAAATTTTAGTAGAGATATGATTAGCCATTAATGGACTATTTATGCTAATATTAGTTATTATAAACAAAGTTACAATTACTAGATATTTATATCTCATTCATTACTCAGAAATATTTCCATTAATAGTAGAACATGCCATGTACAACCATCATAATGATTATTATTAAAATGATGAACTAATATTAATTATATCATTAATGTTAATAATTAGTTATAGTTAGTAAGTTAACATTTCAATTAATTATACCTTAGCTAAAATTCAAACCCTAAAACCTAGCCTAGACCTAAACTCTAGGATAAAATCCTAGACCTAAGTAACTTAAACTCTAGGTTAAGACCCTAACCCTAAAAAGTGTGTAAGCTTGGGTCTGATTGTATAACTTTACAATTGATGGTAGGAATTGATTCCAAGGAAACACGCATTTTTAACGATGGTGCATGCAGTTCAAACATAAGGTGAGGACTCACCCTTTGAGCTTTCCACTTAATTTCATCAATCTGGATATAAATGATGGTATGATTCTTCTAATTGAATTACTTACCTTATTATTGAATAAGCTAAATTGTTGTGCTAGATGGTAGACATCTCTCTTTAATTATAACATGCATGAATGAATTGGTTGCAACATGCTATCTTGAGTTGTACATTGTAAATTAGTTGTATGTCTGTCGTTTATAATCGAGTGATGTAATGAATGAGACCTGTCATGAACTCACCACCTTGCGGTCTATATTTGACTTACGCGACTTGAATCGTGCATCCTTACATGTCTTGGACCGCATATTTACCCTACGTGGTTTAGATTGTTTATTTGCCCTTCGTGGCTTTGATGGGTCGTTGGTGCCCTTTTGTGGTTTGATGGTCATATTCTCATATCTTGTTGTTTCCTAGTCATCTTATGGTGTTCGGTCGTATTGTGATTTCTGGGTGGGGCGGGTGTTCGCTTGGTGATTTCCTAGCCATCTGGCGGAGTTCACATACGATTTGATTTTCGGGTGGTTTAGAGTTTATATGTTGCTTGTCTCTTCACCTTGCGGTGTTCAGTCGTACCATGATTTCCGGGTGGAGCGGGTGTTCGCTTAGCGATTTCCTAGCCATCTTGCGGAGTTCACGTACGATATGATTTCAGGGTGAAGTAGACGTTGTACGTTGTTCTCTCTTCATTTGTGGAGTTCAGTCATAACATGATTTCCAGGTGGAGCAGGTGTTCACTTAGCGATTTCCTAGCCATTTTACGGAGTTCATGTACGATATGATTCCCGAGTGAAGTAGAGGTTTAAAGGTTGATGTTCTATTCACCTTATGGATTTCAATTGTACTATGATTTTCGGGTGGAGCAGGTGTTCGCTTAGAAATTTCCTATCCATCTTGCGGTGTGCACGTACAATGTGATTTTCGGGTGTAATAGAAAGTTGTATAGTTGATTATTTCATTACCTAAACATATATCCTTATATTGTGATTGCTATTATGTTTGCTTATGATGAGATTCTGTTGATTTGCTAAGTTTTGAGTATATGTTCATGATTATGAAGTGCCCTGTTTAATATATCCGTTTTCATGACTTGCGATCTATATGGGATTATGAATTATGAGTGTGCAATCTTAAAGGGTGCTCCTCACTGCGATAGCCATTAACGCTATCAAACCGTAACAGTTGATGTAGGTATAGCAAGCCGATGTTGTTCACAGGGTTGCTAAAGGATTTCACATCCCAAAATTTGTTGTAACTTACTTTATTTCACATGTAATATTATTTCATTTTGTTTTGTAAGAATGGGGACATTGGTTTGTCTAAGTCATTATAGGCAGCTTTTTATATTTTTAAATGATAATGCAACTTTCCTTTATGTCTGATTTGTCCATACTACGCTCATCTGCTTACTCTGATGAAAGAAAAAATATATATATGCGGACTTTGGCTCTTTATAAGTTAACACTCGAGTTTTTGGGAAACGGGTCATATACTCGGGTCTTGAAAAGTCGGGGCGTTACAAAGATAGTGAGAGAGAAGCTCAAGTCCTCGGCAAGCTATCTGTTGGTATTTATAAATTTTAATTTATAGCTTATTCAATTCCCTTTTTCTCAAGATCGTTTAAGTCTTATTTTAAGAGAGTAATCTATACTCTTCTTTGAGATCTAAGAAAATTGAATCAACTAGCATTTGGATTTTCCATTTATAAAATTTATAGAACCCTAGACTCTTTCTATCTGATTGAACACTACGCCATCTACGTTCAAGAAAAAAGTTCTTCTGCTACAAGCTTCTGCCATGTCTTCGAATCTCCATTTGAAGATAAGTATATTTACTGTATTTCATTTTAGATTTTTTTTAAGATAGCCTATGAAAATCTTGTTGAGGTTTGTCTAAGACAGCCTGTGAAAATCTCTGAGGGGTTTCTATTTGTGATTACCTGTGATAATCACAAAATGGGTTTTTATTATGATAGCCCATTAAAATCACAAAGAACTATATCAGGTTGTTAAGGTGAACCTGTGAAAACCTTATTATAATGAAAGCCAAAATTACCAAGGTAGTAATTTTGGGAGTGGTGTATGTGTGGTTGTTTTAAGCACCGAACCACTATAGCTCCTTATACTGTATGGTGAATGCTTTATTCTTTTTGGTGATTGGATGTTATTTATTATTTCATTCTTGTGGTAAATGTCGTAATCTTTTTATATTCTCTTGCTAGTTTGAAAGATTAATTTTAAAGACATTTGTGAAATAAGGTTGTCCTGCCTAATATTTTAGGTGAACATTGTCCTACGAATTATTTGGAACTAAGGTTTCAATACTTAAGCGATTCAGATTCTTGTAATCTTTATATATTCCACATTTATTTCAATTATTTGGCATTATCCTATTCACCCCCCTATAGGACATCGCTAGCTCTCCATTTTAACCTCCTAGTCTGATGGAGGTATAGTTAGATTTATTGCTTTCTTAGGATTTAGGACTAGGATAGTTTTCTTTTGTTTAGTTTCATGCTAACTCCTTTAGAATGATGAAGACTTCAAATTGTTCCAAATTTCCTTCTTATCACTCCTCTTTTCTTTTATTTGAGTTAATTGTTTATATCTTGTACATTGAGGACAATGTAAATTTCCAGTTGTAAGCCCCGTATCCTAGACCGTATCGTTCCGTAGGTTCCCGCGGTCTTCCCGGTCGAATTCCTGAAACCTTCGACCCTTAACCGACTTTTGCGCACGACCTTGATTCACACGTCGTCAACCCGAATCGACTCAACCTAAGATTAGTACCTTAGCGACTGCGCCGTCACTGCGGTTCCGATGCCGCAACTCGCACGCCGATCCGATACTCTGGCCAGGAGATGTGCGCCAGCGTTCGATGTGAGGAAAATGCCGCGCGTGCGAAACCCAAGAGAATCTCTACGACTTATCACATCAATCCATCAATCAATCAATCCCATCATGTCAAGTACACATCACCTCTTACCCTTCCCTAAGCAACCCCTAAAGTCAAAAGTTTCTTACACCACCTATACTTTTCTTACACTATTTGCCACAAAAGTCAAAAATCTCTTATACACCCATTACTCACCACATCAACACATCCATCACTCCATCACCCATCTATCCCTCTCTCTTTACAACCCTCTCTCCCTCATTTTTAAACTACATTCCCAACCAAGAAAAAAACTCCATACGTCCAAGCTTTTCCACTCCAAGAGAGCTACAAGTGTGGCCCACCTTTCTTAACCTTTCATCTCCCATCTTAACCATCCAAACCTCATCTCCTCCGTTGGAATCAAAGCTAAGGAGCTAAGGAAGCCTTGGGTGCAAGTAGAGCCAGTGAGTGATCTTGGATCTCCACTTATTTTAGTTGTTTTGTGATTTAAGGGCCACTTGTGGTGAGACCCACCTTGATGTAGGCTTTGTATCAAAGAGGGAACCATAGTGGTGGGGCCCCTCCATCCTTGCCGAGCTCTCTCTCTTTCCATTGTTTTTTTTTTATATGATGGCTTGTGGCCCACTTGATGCATGACCTTATCCATGTCATCCATTGAGGTGGACCCCACTGTTTCCAAGGGTAGTAAATGCCTTGGGAAAAACACGAATAACAGGCTAATCCATATCGGGTAGGCCATGTGGGACCCACCTTGATGGGGTGTACACCCACACCGTCCGTCCAGGCGGACTCACCAGTGGGAGTAGGTAACGGTGCAGTTGCTGATAGTGGGAGTTGCTAATAGTGAAATGTGCACTGACGTGGGTGCTAACATGGAGTGTGCACTGACATGGAATGTGTACTGATATGGGGTGTGTACTGACACGGGGGTGTGGGTGACGGTGAGGTCCATGGGACCCATCCACACCGTCCATTCATTTAGAGTGGGCCACACCACCATGACGTGTGGTGTCCACCGTCTTTGGACGGTGGGACCCACCCCATCGTGTGGGGCCCTCCCTGATGCCAGATCTATAGCTCACTGGCGGTCTGAGTGGAGATACCTTGTTACAACGCTGAGGTCTTGATCCCTGTGGAGGGTGGCTAACGTGGAGTGTGGACTGATGGGGGGTGCACGCTATTAGTGAAGCGTGAGTGACGGTGGGGTCCATGGGACCATCCACGCCGTCCATCCTTTTAGGTGGGCCACCCCACTATGTATGTGGCATCCCAACCGTCCACCGTTCTTGGTCGATGGGGCACACCCCACATGTGGGGTCCTCCTTGATGTATATGACCATCCAGGCCTCCCAAGGGCCTAGACGTCTCATATATTTTATATATAAATATATACATATTATATTATATATGTGATATATATTATATATTATATTATATATATGTATGATATACATTATATATTATAATATATATTATATAGGTACCTATGGTGGTGGGCCCTACGTGGACCCACCCCTGGGTTGTTAAAGGAAAGAAAGGAAAAAGAAAAAGAAAAGAAAAAGGGGCAGTTATGCTGCTTGTACTCTCTCTCTCTCTATATCTCTCTCTCTCCCTGTAGCGTCAGCGGACTGTAGACCCCACATGATGTATGTGTTTTGGCACGTGTCGTCCATCTGTTTTCGTGGTGGGACCCATTGCCGTCTAACGACAGCAAGCTTTGTGGGTCCCACTACTAGACAGCAAGTCACGGCCCCACTTTAATGTATATCAACACAGTCCACTATTTGAACGGTGGGGTCCACCATGATGCATGTGTTGTATCCATGCCATCCAACCATTTGTGAGGTTATTCTTACATCATGGAAAATAGTGTGAGCCAGATCTAAAGTTTAAGTGGACCCCACCATTTAAATTGTGGGTCGTGGCACCCACAGTTCAAACTCCTAAGGGCCACGGTAATTTCTATTTGTTTTCATTTCATCTACCTCTATGTTAACTTATGAATAGGTCGGATCTCAAAAATATGAGGGTGGGCCCGATTTGATATACTTGAGGCCCATTTGACTTGGCCCGATTGATTCGGCCCATTCAACTCGGCCCATTTGACTTGGCCCGATTGATTCAGCCCATTCAACTCGGCCCATTTGATTAGCCCATATGATTAGGCCCATCTTGATGTAGTTATGGCCCATCCGTTGAGGCCCACCTTGATATATATGAAGCCCATGTCATGGGGCCCATTTGATATAACTAAGGCCCATGGGTCGATGCCCAATTGGATGTACACAAGTCCATTAAGATGTATGACCCTACCATGGCTTGTGTAATGACGTTATTACAGCCGTGCCTTGGGAGCAATGTTGGTTTGACGTCCACATTGTAGAATAATGTTGGTTAAATGTCCGGATTATGATTCTCCCTAGGGCCCATTGTTAGGCCCATACTTGTAGGCCGTCTAGGCCCATCTTCGTTATGAACAGCATCTATTCCACATATCATGTTTAGTATAGTTCCATGATTCATGATCATACGCATCATATGTATGCTTGATATGAGCAGTGACTGATCATAGCATATACCTTCAGATAGATTGTTTAGGGGCTCCCGGTTAGGCGGTGTTGCCCCACATGAGCGCACGATACGCGCAGGATTGCTGCATGACTGGATAGTGTGATTCATGCATTTCGCATTATGTGACATGGTTATCGTATGCCCTAGCGACATCAGGGCCAAAGCCGCCACAGGCATATCGTGGTTGACAGTATTGGATACCGAAAATCTTGTTCTACATGGGGTGTTATAAATATCCCTGGGTGAAAGTCCCTAAACCCTTATGGTACCAAGAGGTTGCTCTAACCTCTAGATTGAGTGGGTGCAAGGGCACCGAGTGCCGATTATCAGAAGGCCACGCTTTCCACTGTGTCGTGGTCGGTTGGAAGGGGGTGCGGCCTTACCCACCCGAGTGGATGGGACAAAGCTAGGCTGAGTTTGACCAGCTCGAGGAATGAGTACGCTATCGACGAGCCGAGTCCGATATTGGTAGGCGGATAATGAGGTCCCTTCCACTTACCTTATTGTGGGCGATGGGGCGGCAATCTGGTTTAAAGTTTACTAGACCCCGATGATATTCCAGAGTTGAGTTGTATTGATATGTGGACTTATATGAGGATTTGTATGCTTGAGTTGCACTTTGCATCTCATGGCCTTGGTATGGCCGACATCATTCATGCCTTGCATCGCATAACCCTGGTACGGCTAACAGTATTCATAGATTCATTAGCATGTTCCGCATTACTCTGATACTTCATTACTACCTTGCGCACACACTTTTACCGCCCTCTAAGCTTTCTATAAGCTTATGCACAACCGTTGCGTGTGGGTGACATTGGATCGTAGCAGCGCTGAGGCAAGAGTGCAGAGCTGATCATTTTGGAGCTTTTTGTCTATCATCATTGTATTTCCCTTTATGCTCATTGTACTTGTAAAATTTTTTATCATAGTGAAAATGTGATGAAGTTTTTGGTTGTTGTTTGTGGGTTATGCATTTGGTTATGCTTATTACGAATCAAACTGATGTTGGAAATCCTCCTTGTAGCATCCCAGGATCGGAACCTGGCGAATGGGCGCTGGGAGCCGAGAATGGGGTTCTATTGAGGCTGTCAGTGCCGGATTCGGTGATCAAAAATTTTATGAGACCGGTTTCCGAGTTTGGGGCATGACACCAGTTAAGGGTGAGATTAGATGGATCTAATCAGTATGTTCTAGTTTTTGAGAAAAAATTTCAAAATTTTTGAAATTTTCTATTTCAAAACTCTCTTTGAAAGTGAATTTCTGTGTAATTTGAATACATGTTGAGTATTATGATAAGATATAAAATAAATCTTTGAAAATCTAGAGTCTAGTTAGTTATTAAATTTTTTATTAAGCTTTCCTCATTAGTTAATTAATAGAAAAGTAAACATCAATTGAGTCTAGCTCACAATTCACATCTAACTTATATTTATGAAATTGCCTACTTTCTAGTGTTAGCATGCGAATTTCTTAAAAGTGATTAGGAACCAAGTTTGGAAATCATTATCTACCTAAAAAGTGTTTTCAAAAAATGAACCAGTTAAAAAACAGTGAGATCAAAATAAGGAAGAAAAGACTGGAAATGGGTAAAATCCATCAATATAAAATGAAAAGCTGGAAAATAATTGAAATTGGGAGATAAGATCAGAATCAGTACTTGTGTTAAGTTGTCCATTTTAAGGTAATGAACATGACCGACATTATGAAAAGTAAATCAATTTCATGGAATTTTAAGTTAGAGATCACTAAGCATTCTAGGAACTTTATGTTTAAACTTCTTCTATTGGTTAGGTACGGAATAAGGACTTAGTTCATTTGTTTGCTACGGATATTAGAACCTATATCACCCATGTTTTACTGTCACAACCTAGCTCGAAACCTGAGTTTGCTTCACTCAGTCGCCGAATCGAGGGTGTGACTCGATGGAGAGGGGATAATATTATACACATTAACATAATAATAATATCAAATAGTAAACTTAATTAATCGTTATGAATCCAGTCAAAAGTATCAATTATCTACTAGCTGATATCTAACACAAGTTCATATATCATTATTTAAAAGAAATAATAAAAAATAAAAAATTCTTTATTCCGGTATGAAATTTTCAAGAGCATGCCTTTCAAAGTCATCACTCTACACACGAAGACTCTAGTTCATTTCCCTACCCTGGATGGTTTTCCAATCAACAGAATGAGCTAACAGGCGAACAAGTAATTGTATGCATTATTCACAACATATGCATAATACAAGTGCATATATAAGAATCTTAATATGCCACATTACCATATAAACAGTTTCTTTAGTAAACAACTAGGGCCATATTTGTCCACAGTGTTTGGCCTACCAACACCCATCTGACCGAGATTCAAACGAGCCCAACACGTGTAGGAGTTTAATCACATCCGGCGCGAACGCTTGCTTGAGGTATCTCACGTACCGTGCGTAACCGTATAGTCTGGCAATGAGTGGCCCAATCTAAAGATGGTCAAACTCCTTCCCCAGCCTCAACCGTAGTCCAAGGAGGAGGCCTTATTAGTACCAACTCGGGTTCCATTAGGAACTCTACCCGAGAATTTAAGGGATAACTCGATCCCTAAGTTGTCTGGTGTTCTTAAAATGACATATCAAATACAAGACAGTTGTATACTTAAATAAATATCAACATATTATAAAAATTAAGCAAAAGTAAGCATGTAATGTTATGCAATGCATGCGAAAAAATCCATCCGTTATAGTGACTACTTACATAAAACATCCATTCCTTATTCGACCATTTTGACATTTTGATCATTTCTTCATGGATCTGATGACTACACTCAAGTCTATGATTCATAGAAAGTTTCCTTTTTTAGTCATAAATAGATTACAAGCATCAAATTAATTTATTCCTTAGTGTCCATTTTCTTAAAACACTCACAAAAATGAGTAAGATCCTAAGATTGTTATATTAGTCCATTAAATCGGTCAATCAAGTTCCTAATTTCTTAAATCCGAGCCGTAAATATTCCATTTACCATGTTTCTTACCATAGATCAAAGGTATTAATCTTTTTCAGATTGAGATCTACCTTAAAAACAATTAGATGTTTAGATCCATCTGATTCGACCATTTATTTCTTTCTTTTTCACCATTTTGGTCTAATGGTCATAATTGATCTTTGATTAGATGATCTGATCTAACATTAGATCAAGTGGATTTTTAATTTTCTTAAATATAATCCCTCAATTACTTTATTAAACCATTGATCAACGGTTAGATTAGACCTGATCGTCGATTAATGGTCCAGATCATTATGAAGATCTTTCCCCTAATTTTAACAATCTGGATCTAAATTTATCCTCAATCCATATTTACATTTAATGAATAAGATTTCTAAACATACTGCTAATTTTATGTGAGGCTTAACCCCTCGAAAAATTTGTACAAAGACCCAAGTACCACCTAAGGCAGAAATCACTTAGAACCAAATCCTTTAGAAATTAGATGAAATTAACTAAGCGCTAAACTAGATTAGCTGTGAAATTAGCTTGAACCACTTTAAATACGAACTGCAAGACCCAAAATTGGTAGAATTATTAACGCTACATTACCCTATAATCTAGGATCAATCTCAAAACCTAGTTGCTCTCGGGAGCACATTAAAACTTCGTATCGGACCTAGACCGCGCGTCGAAAGTCTGATTACCACAAAACTAAACACATATGACTGCCTGATTAGGCTTGACAACCATTTCGAAAATCAAGTCCTAACTGTATCCAGAAACGCACAACTCGAGCCCAGAGCGAAGTGTGTGAGAAACGCGAATATCTTTAGAAATTGAACTCAGATTTAAGTGATTTGGGCCGTTCACATGTGGGCCAAATCTAAGCTTCCACACCGTCAGAATCTGACCCAAATACACCCTCGGATCAGGGAAATTTTCCAGCACAGGTCAATGTACGCGTGGCCCTGATCGAGTGCCGACGACTGTTGAATTGAAACTAGTCCGCCACGGTCGATCTATATATCCGATAGGACCGAAAACTTAACTCAACCTATATCCAATGTCAGGCAGCTTAAGTCCGACCGCACGGAGAAAAGGGGCCTTCAGATGTGCTCTGTTGGACCGAAACAGCCCCTATTTGGTTATAACCTAAGTATACCATGACCCTGGGGCCATTCCCATCAGTTTTGGGCCTATATAAGGGCCTTAAACCCTTTCTCACCCTTCATATACGAATTTCTAACCCTAGGTGAGAGAAAAGAAAAGAAAGAGAAGGAAAGAGAGAGAAAGAGAGTGTTGGAGTTCGTTCTTGGGATTCAATCCCTCCGCTCCATGTACCTAACCACCACTTCTGTATCACTATTCCAGCAATTCCGCCGCCGTTTTTAGGTAAGAAAAACCTAACCCTAATCTGTTTTAGGGTTTTAAATAGTGTAAGTGATGAAATAGCTAACCTATGTCATACTGTAGGTTATCGTTGTGCCGTAGACAAAGACTTGGTGTACAAACTGAGTTCGATACTTGTTTACTGGCGAAAGGTGCGGACTATAGATGTTTAGGTTATGGTTTTCAAGGCCTTCAATATCAGTTAATGATTTATGACTGACTTGATTGCTATCACATATGCTTAGATTCAATGTTTCCCATATATTACATATGTATGTAAACTATGTTGATTAAAATGCATTCTAAGTGTTTGTTATAATGTTTGAATGAATATGGAATTATGATTTATGCTTAACATGATTTCTGGTTGCTAATGTATGATCGTGTTGCACGTAGCAATTCCTTTGTGAAAGGATTCACTATAATATGTGTTTTAACTAACTTATTACATGTATGTAATATGTGTTGTCAAGTGTTTGATGAAATGCCTGGGTGAGAAAATGTGTGATGTAATGTGCTGGAGGAGGGTGTTGAGATAGGATTCTCAATCCCCTTATCTAGGGTTACAGTTTCCTTCATGTAATCTATCTTACTACTATGTGACTTATGAATGAAATGCTTATGTATGTACATGTACTCTGTGTGTTCATTAAAATGCTGCTATGAGATTTATATTTACATTAATGGTTGCATGATCTCTTGGCTGTCACATGTGAATGTTATTGTTCTGGAATGTGTTTGGGGCTACGTCGTAGTCCAGGCAGTCAATAATGGTCTACGGTCGGTGGCCGAACTGTTTTAGCCCCGACGGATGCGTTCGACGAATCTGAGTCGTACGTCGTTTGACGATAGTGGTTAGGCCACGTGGAATGCTTTGCACTCCATGTCGATCAAATCAACGTATGCTCGTATATGCAGCTATCAGGCGGGTTTACTTAAACCGTCCTGATCGACGAGGGCTATAGGGCTTATCATTTGTAGTTGGACTATCTTTGATATTTTGTATTTTGGAACTAAACTTGTAATTATTTAACCTAGTGACAATCAAACTCTAAAGGCTTGTTATTACTTTTATATAGTTTGTATATATCACAGTCTTTCGCTTGCATAATTTAAATTACCTCTGGAGTATGATATGTTGTTTTGGTATAATCTCATTCATGTTTAATGCACTAATACGGACAACATTTAATCATCATTATCTGTGTTCATAAGTGATGTGTTGGAACTCGAGAGTTGGTCTTATGCTCGATCCCCAATTTTCAGGGTGTTACAAGTTGGTATCAGAGCATGATTTGGATTAAACTAGACCTGGGTTATGGTCACACGACGTTCGATGATGAATTTTGACGTAGGAGGGCGTGAGAAAATGTAAAAACAGGCATATGATTCCCAGTTACGTCAATCGGCTAAATTAACTGAAATCGATTGTAGAAATTAGACCCATAGGCTTTCCCGATCACGTGAAATGATCCCAACACCCCTCTAGAACATCAATCGACAGGTTTAGATGAAAATTTTAACAGGTCCCACACTAAATAACCCAAGATAAGTGAATATACGCAAGTGGGAACCTGAAACGACTCGAAACAGAGTCGGGGGCCAAACGGTGCAATCCGAGGACATCCAAAGTGGACCCCGCATGTTTTTGGCTCCCCGGGGGGGATGTCATCGCCCATGGGGCGATGGCTCGCCAAAAGGTCCAGGGACCGACGATGCCATCACCGAATCGGCGAGGGCTCGCCGGCCTCTCCAGCAACCCGGCGAGGGCTGGCCGCCCCCTTTTGTTTGGACCTATCGAGCCGCAGCGGGCCGGCATCGGGCAGGCCTCCCAACATGTGTGGGGCCCATGAAATCGTGTGGGGCCCCTTTTAATCCCTTCTATAGCTTTTTCTCCCATTCCCACCTCTCCAAGCCTTCCAACCTCTCAAAAATCCCAATTTTCTCTCTCAAATCTCCTTTCCATTCTCAAAATTTCTATTTTTTACTTCGCTTCATACATCCCTCCACCGTTTTCACCAAGATCTTTTCTTACCTCCTTCATTTGTTCTCATTCAAGCACCCAAATGCCACTTGGTGTCTCAAAATCTTGGAATCCAATAACCCATTCTCTCCCTCCACATTATTTCACTCCCATGGCTCTTTTTAAGCTTGTAATGGCTATTTTCTCCATCTCCACGTTTCTCTCTCATGGGAAAGAAGAGGGCTTCCATGGATGAGGCCGGGCCTAGCTGCCCTACTCGTCCAAAGAGAAAATTGGGCGCCGCCACAAGTGCAAGCGTTGATCGAGAGATAAGGACGAAGCGGGACCTCGATCTCCAGACTCCTCTTCCAAGCACTCTACTTCATCGTGGCAAGGCGGGAAGCGGTTGTAGACATTAATCTGATCTCTCGGCTCCTGGGAATACCGTGTGGTGAGGTATACGCCAATGAGGATTATTTCAGGAGTGAGCATGAAAGAGACTGCCGCATGCGATTCCTTTGTGGCCGACTAGCCCACTGGAATCCAAATAGCACCCTCTTAGCATCCAAGATTACCGACGACTTCCGCCTGCTCCACCATATCTTCACGTACAACGTGTATCCCAAGTGGAGCAATTGTAGCGAGTGTACGCGCTCGATGGTGGACTTCTTGTACCGTGCTGGGTAGGGAGACAAGTTTTACCTGCCTACCTTCATCCTATGAGAGATAGTCCAGATCGCCCGTTCTACTAGAATAGCAAATTCACTTCCATTCGGTCGACTCATATGCAAGCTTGTTCATGAGTTCGGCAGCAGACTTTGCCCTGATATGGTGGTGCCGATTCACTTTATAAATGACACCACTCTCACAAACATGAAGATTAGGCCACTGCAATGACGTGTTGAGTCCGAGGATGAGGAAAGTAGTGACGGGCTTGAAGAGAGCGAAGAAGAAGAAGAAAATGAGATAGAGGAAGAAGGGGAGCAGGAAGAGGAAGAGGAGGCCCAAGACACTGATGAGGGCTCTCCTCCTGCTACACAGGAGCGTGACGGTGATCGGGTTGCTATACAAGCCCATTTAGCTCAACTTGAGGAGGGTCAGGCCGCCTTGCGACAGGAGGTCACTACGACCCGAGCCAGACTTGAAGAGATCGAGGCCTTCGTGAAATGGAAATTCAAGAAGGTGTCTCGCACCTTAAGGGCTATCCTGTGCTGTGTACAAGACAAAAGTGCACCACCACCATTGCCTAATTCAGACGACTAGTCATGCTCGCAGTCGTGTTTTAATTTGCTTTGTTGCTTGTTTCCTAGTTTCTATGTTTTAGCCTTGATGGGCTTTGCAGTAGGGTAGGTTGATGGTGTGTTGTGTTTAAGGCTTTATTAGATTAGCTCACATGTGTTCCTGTCATGACTCATGTAAAACTATATTTCTTGTATGATGACAAATTTTATTTAATGAAATGCATGTGACTCCTTTTGTTGTGAATTGTGTAGAATGCTTGAAGAATTGAGCGTTATATGCTAAATCTCATGGGTCGCACCCTATGTTGTATATAGGACATGCCACCTAAGAGCACACGGAGCTCGGCACGTCTCTCACTGGGCAAATCGTTTGACGGGGCATCTCCCTAAGCAATAGCCATACGGACCCCAACTTGGGTCCGATTCACGACACCATTCCGGATTCTCAGCCTGCCACTGGCTCCGCCGCTGGACCGACACCTATGACACCGCCTGTGGCACCACCTGTAGTACCACCTGTTACACCATAGGTTCCTGAGCAGAACCGTGCGTCTACCTTGACGCCCCACATACCGCAGTCCGCTCCGCCTCCTGATAGGCTAGAGTAAATGATGTTGTTGATGCAGCAGCAGCAACAGCAGCAGCGAAAGTTTCTGACTACCATCGCAGGGGTCTTTGTCCAAAGCATGGGTGTGACTCCACCTGCATCACCTATGCACCCTGCTGGGAACACGAGTGCCAGAGGCAAATTCGAGCGATTCTAGCGCTTGCGGCCTCCTACTTTCGCGGGTACTCACAGACCCGAAGAGGCCGAGTATTGGCTTAACCGCATATCCAAGATGTTGAAGCCACTGCACTGCACTGAGGCAGAGCAGGTTGAGATAGTCACCTTCATTTTTGAGAAGGAGGCCAGCTTATGGTGGGATAGTGTCCTTCGGACTATTATCGTTGGATACGTATGGACATGAGCAGCTTTTAAGACCCGCTTCCACGAGAAGTACTATCCCCTCACTATCACCACAAGAAGGAGAGTGAGTTCCTTTGCCTCTGATAGGGAGGGATGACAGTGATAGAGTACGAGAACCTGTTCACGGAGCTGGCTAGGTATGCTCCTTTGATACTTGCCGATGATCCGATGAGGATGCAGTGATTTTCTGAGGGTTTGTGACCCGAGATTCGCTCAAAGATGTGTTGTGCTAGCATACCCACTTATGCTGAGTTAGTACACATGTCCTTGCGAGCGGAGTAGGACGGGGATAGGTTATCTAGGACTCGCGTGCCTATGGTTCTTAGGCCACGACTAGACATGCCGAGCAGGTCATTCCTTGGTAAGAGGCTGCGTATAGATTTATCTCCTGGGTTTGCAGCTCCGCCGGTTCAGCTACGACTGACAGATTTGTGGTGTAGCTATTGCAAGAGGTCGGGCCACACAGAGGTGAATTGTTTCACCAGGATGAGGGATAGCGGGTTCTCACTGCCTCAGAGGATCAACCGCCCGATGCCTCAGGCTATTTTCGCTCCACCTCTACGGACAGCACCTGCACACCCCTCCTTCTGACCGTCGGCACCTTGCATTAGGCCACCTCAACGGCCTATGACGTCACAGCCGAACCGTTCACAGCAGGCTCGAGTGCACTCACTTGTAGCTGAGGCATCCGAAACAGCAGTTACAGCACCACTGGCCTTCGAGGTCACAGCTCATGTTCAAGGTACACCAGTCTTTTTATTGGTGGACACTGGGTCCACTATCTCTATAGTGTCATGCACTGTATCAAGCGACTAGGGTTGGAAACTAGTCCTATGGTTAGGTTGAGACTCCTTACCGCCACAGGAACTTTCTCAGACTCTACCAAGATGTGTAGGGGTTGTTCGATAGACCTAGGGAGCAGAACAGTTCTAGTTGACCTGATGGTCGCACCGCTTTGTCATTACGATGTGATTCTCGGTATGGATTGACTCACTGAGATGAAGGCAGAGATCGATTGCGACACTAGGGTGGTGACAGCCCATGGACCTGAGGGCATGACCTTTACATTCCCAGTGCAGGGTACTACCGCATCAGTTGTTACGCTACTTTGTTAGAGCATGTTGATGGTCCGACGTTGGGGAACATGTCAGTAGTTCAGGATTTTGAGGACGTGTTTAGAACGATACCTGGATTACCTCCCTAGCGTGAGATTGATTTTACTATCGACCTCGTGCTTAATGCGACACCCATTTCATTACCCACGTATCGCATGCCTCCGTGTGAAATGGAGGAATTGAGGAAACAGATCGATGATCTGTTGGATGCCGGCTTCATACGACCTAGTGTGTCTCCTTGGGGAGCACCCGTGTTGTTCATGAAGAAGAAGGACAGGTCACTGCGATTGTGTATTGATTATCGCAGGTTGAACAAAGTAATGGTGAAGAACAAGTATCCTTTGCCCAGGATAGATGATCTGTTTGACCAGTTGAAGAGGGCACGATACTTCTCGAAGATCAATCTGCAGTCAAGGTATCATCAGTTGCGCGTCAGGGATGAGGACGTGCAGAAGACGGCCTTCAGGACCAGTTTTGGACACTATGAGTTTCTCGTGATGTCGTTCGGCCTTACGAATGCACTGGCCATGTTCATGGACTTGATAAACAGGGTGTTTCAGTTGTTTCTGTTTCGATTCATCATCGTGTTTATATATGACATTCTAATATATTCTAAGAATCGGGAAGCACACGAGGAACACCTGCGAGCAGTCTTGGTTACTCTGAAGAAGAACCAGTTGTTCACATAGTACAAGAAGTGAGACTTCTGAAAAGAGAAAGTCAAGCTCCTGGGACATGTGGTGTCCAAGGAAGGGATAGCAGTTGACCTCGCTAAGGTAGCCGCGGTTCAGGACTGGGAACAGGTCGGTTCGGTTACTGAGGTGAGGAGCTTTCTTGGTCTGGCAGGGTACTACCATTGATTTATTAGGGACTTCTCCAAAATTTTCAGACCACTATCTCAGTTGACAGGGAAAGATCTGAAGTTCGCCTGTAACGAGAAGGCAGAAGCAGCTTTTCCGAAGCTGAAGGACAGGCTCACGTCCACCCATGTACTAGTATTGTCAGAGTAAGGGGTTAGGTATACTATATACACCGACGCATCTCGCGTTGGTCTAAGTTGTGTCCTTATACAGAAGGACATGGTGATTGCTTATACCTCGAGACAGTTGAGGAAAGACGAGGAGAACTACCCTACACACGACCTAGAGTTGGCAACTATCATCTTTGCACTGAAACTCTAGAGACATTACCTCTACGGAGAGGAGTTCAAGATCTTTTCCGACCACAAGAGCCTCAGATACATATTCACTCAACGGGACCTGAATATAAGGCAACGACGATGGATGGAAACCTTGAAGGACTTCAAGTTCAAGGTTTCCTACAATCCAGGCAAGGCTAACCTTGTGGCTGACGCGTTAAGCCGCAAGAAAACCATAAAGTTTGCAGCTCCGTTGATGGTGGCAGAATGGGGTATGATAGAGTTTATGCGAGACTTCGAGCAGAACCTCACCGTGGAGGAGCCATTCGAGAGCATTGCGCACGTTTGTGTGCGGCCACTTATTGATGATAGGATCATTGAAGCCCAGAAGGATGATGGACGATTGTTTGAACTTTGAAAGCAGGCTAGTGATGAAGTGGACGCTGAGTGGAGAGTTGGTACGGATGGGGGCTTACATTACCGTGGCCGTCTATGCGTCTCAAATCTTCATGACTTGAGACAAGAGGTTGTCGAAGCTGCACATAGTTTGAAATCGGCGATGCATCCTAGAAGCACGAAAATGTATCAAGATATGAAGAGATCATACTGGTGGGACAATATGAAGGCCCACATAGCAGATTATGTGTCCCGTTGTCTCACGTGTCAGCAGGTCAAGGTAGAACATCGCTGATCTCCTGGATTACTTCAGCCCATGCCCATAGCAGACTAGAAATGAGATTTCATCTCTATGGATTTTATATCGGAGCTGTCGAAGATGAGGAAGGGGCATGACTTCATATGGGTGATCGTGGACCGGTTGACGAAATCGGCCCATTTCCTCCCTATCAGAGTTTCGAACTCCGCAGACGAGTTGGCCAGGTTGTACATCAAGGAGATTGTGCATCTACATGGAGTTCCTCTGGAGATCGTGTCAAACCAAGACACGCTATTCACATTTATCTTCTGGACTCGTATCAAGGAAGCAATGGGTGTGAAGTTGAAGTTCAGTACCGTGTTCCACCCACAGACTGATGGGCAAAAGGAACGGGTGAATTAGGTGTTGGAAGACATGTTGCATGCTTGCGTGCTAGATTTCAAGGACAGTTAGGATGACTGTCTTCCTTATGCAGAGTTCGCCTATAACAACAGCTTCCAGGCGAGTATTGGCATGGCCCCCTATGAGGCACTGCATGGGCACCCCTACAGGGCACCGCATTGCTGGGCAGAGGTTGGCGAGAAAAGCCTGATTGGCCCAGAGTTAGTTCAGGCGGCCTCAGAAAAGGTCAACATTATCAGACGTCGACTTCTGGTACCACAGAGCAGACAAAAGAGCTACGCCGATACGAGGCGGCAGCAGCTGGAGTTCGAGGTTGGGGACCATGTATTCCTGAAGGTTTCCCCGATGAAGGGAGTCCTCCGGTTTGGAAAGAGGGGGAAACTCACGCCACGATTCATTGGCCCATTCCAGATACTGGATCGAGTGGGGGTGGTCGCATACCGCCTTACTTTGCCCACACCACTCGCGAGCGTGTACAATGTATTTCATGTATCTATGCTGAAAAAATACGTTCTTGATCCTTCTCACATTATCTGATGGGAGCAGGTACAGTTGAGTGAGGACGCTACATACGTACTGCGACTGACGCATATCTTAGACAGGAAGGAGCAGGTTTGCTTAGCAAGGTTATCCCACTTGTGAAGGTACTGTGGATGCATGAAAAGGCCAAGCTATATGTCCTAGAGGGGGGGGTGAATAGGACTATGCCAATTTAAAATAAAAATCAGTGGAAATAAAATAAACCAATAGCCTTACAACTTGAATCAATTCACAAAGCTAAATTTAAATCACCTTGATAAATAGATATCGAGAGATTGATGCAAATTCAGTTCTAAGGACAACCTTACACATAATCAACAAGGGCTTATGGTAGGACAACCTTATTTCTAGAACCTCTTTTGGATCAAGGACTCAATATTAATATAAGTAAATGAAATAGCAAGGAATTGAATTTAAATGCAAGAAGTAAGATCTAAATTATTACAACAATCCCCACACTTGCTTGAAATGTAATAGTTACAACATTCACATCCACTTGTACATTCCACAAGATCGAATGATAAAAGATATGAAAATTAAGCAAGCATTCAAACCACAAGTCAAAGAGTTATAGTGGTTCGCTTGTGTGTACACCAACTGTTTTCCAACAGCCACACAAAAAGCTACTCCACTCCTAATATCCTCACACAGGGGATATTAGCGTTCACTAACAAATAGGTTTTCACAGGTTCACCAAAAACCTTTACAATTGTGTCTTTTTCTCTTGGGCTTACACAATCCAAAAACCCCTCTTTTCTGAGTTTTCTGGTTTTCCTCAGACAACCAATACAATGAGATTTTTCTGGCTTAACCTCAAACAAAACCAAAAGTAAATGAATTTTACAGAATTGTAAAATACCTGGATTTCTCCTTTTTCGTAGCAGCCCGGTAGAACCAATCGAGAGTAGATGATTTGAATGTCAAAGTTCAATTTCCAATACTCACATTCATAAGGTTCTAAGTTCTAATTGATTTTAGATTTAACTCGTTGGGCGTAGCTAAATTTGATTTTGATTCCAAGAAGAAGGAATAAGATAATTCCTCTTTTCAAATAAGATTGGAATATAGAAACAAAATCAAATTAAATAAGCTAGCAAAAAGGAATATTAAATAAGCACAATCTAGCTTAAAATAAACACAAACTTATCTCAGAGTGATCACTTGAAAATTTCTTGAATTGAATAGCGTTGAAGTTATGAAAACTCTGAATTTCGTGTTCAATTTATAGAAGCAGAAATCGCTCCTACGACTGGTCTTAGAAACCTACGACTGGTCGTAGCTCTAACAGATTTTTGAAAAAATAAGCGCGATCTTTAAAAGCCGTTCTACGACTGGTCGTGAGTACCCTACGACTGGTCGTGGGTCACCTACGACTGGTCGTAGATTCCTACGACTGGTCGTAGGACCAGTGATTTCGTTGCTGGACTTTAAGTCGTAGCTCCACGACTGGTCGTGGACGAGTCGAAGCCACACCTACGACCGGTCGAAGGACCTCCAGGACTGGTCGTGGCGTACCAAAAATTCCGAAAAATCTTCAACTACTTAGGACTGGTCGTGAATTTCTTGGACTAGTCGAACCAATGCTAGGACTGGTCGAACAAGAGCTAGGACTGGTCGTAGAATAGACCAACCTTGTGTAATTTAAATATTTGATTAATGTATCCAAAGTGACCTACTAAAAGGGTCAACCTAAGGTCATTCAAACCTGAACCATGTCGTATGGACATTGAACTTCAACCATTCAACGAATGTAGATAATTTGAATTATATCAGGCTTGAGATCTTGAACCATATCATGCTTGAGATCTTGAACCATATCATGCTGAGATCTTCATCAACATGAACTACTTCATGCGTTGTTTCTTTAGATTTGAATTTCAAATCGTAGCTTCTTGAGCTTCAACATGTAGCTTTTGAGGCTTCAACATGTAGCTTTTTGAGGCTTCAACATGTAGCTCTTGAGGCTTCAACATGTAGCTTTTTGAGGCTTCAACATGTAGCTTTTTGAGGCTTCAACATGTAGCTTCTTGAGGCTTCAACATGTAGCTTTTGAGGCTTCAACATGTATCTTCTTGAGGTGTCTTGATTCCAATAAATGATCATACAAGTACAGAACACCGATAGATGTTTTGGCACACAAAATTTGACAACCAAGGAGCATGAGATCATAACACTTACAATCTCCCCCTTTGTCAAAATTTGTGACAAAACACCCAAATAATAATACTTCAATTTGAAACGAAGTACTCTCACTACATATTCACAACAAGTTCAACAATAGAGAAGCATGCACAGATATATATGATAAGAAATAACTAGCATCATTCTCATAACTACCCCTGAGAAGCTTAACTCCCCCTGAGTAATAGAGTAATAGTACCCCTGAAAAGCTTAACTCCCCCTGAGTAATAGATAATAAGAGCACACAACTCCAAAACTTCTCCCCCTTTTTGTCACAAAATGACAAAGGAAGAAGGGCAGCAATAATAATGAATATAGCAGTTAGTATATAGATTCAAGAGAGCTTTAGTGCATAATTCAAAAAGTCAGTGAGTATGTAAAGTTAAAAACAAATATTACAGACTTAGAAAAACATTCAGTCAGAACCAGAGGATGGAGCAGGATTAGAAGGATCAATTTTGTGTAAACCCTTAGCAATCCGCCTCATATATTTGCGAAGATAAGAGAATTGCGTGTCTTGTGAAACACGAATTTGAGCCACTTGCTCTTGAAGGGAATTCAATCTCTCATCAAAATCAGAGGGCTGAAAATCAGGATCATCAGCCGAGTCTGACTCAAGTTCTTCAAATAAATCATCCATATTCACGTCTTCAGTAGGATCACCAGCTTGTCCTGCATCTCTTGCTTCAGCACCACCGCCACCAGCATCCACTTGGCCATCAGCCAATTCTAAAGTCATCTGTTAAGATTTGATTATTATTAAAAGGGAGATGATGGATGGGTTTTTCTCTAGTAGGCATAGCAACGAGCATATGATTTGCCAGCATAGTCAACAAATAACCAAAGGGTATATCACTATGTCCAGGATGTTGACGAGACAGAATAATGGAATGACAAATTAAAGAAGGTAAACAAATTTTTGCACCAGAGATGACAGAATGCAAAACACGAACCATAAAAGCAGTGAGTTCGGTTTTATTGCCAGCACGAGGATAAAGATTAGAGATGAAAATCCTATGTAGTACTCTGTGTCTGGGTAACAAAAATCTTGAGGGAAGTGCATGACCTTTATGAGTCCAATGAACATCCAAATTACATAAATCTCTAGTAAGCATTCTACGTTCAGATTCAGAGAGACTGTCATGTAAAATATTAATTGGAATGCTCTCATCATTGACAGGTATTTCCATAATATCAGCAATCAAATGTCGATCCACTACAAACAGTCCTTCTTGAGTATCAACTTTAAAAATTAAATTCTCAAGAGAAAAATCACAGATACATGCAAACATGGATTGGGCAATGGACTGGTATGCAGGTCCACCCCAATGCAAGATGTTATCCCATCCCACAGATTCCAACAGAGAGGGATACCATATGAAGCAATGTGATTAACATTCACAGGACGCTCAACAATAATATTTCGCATACGCAAATCCCGAACATTTGGAGGATCATTTTCGGGAGACCGAAGATGACGTTGTACAATAGAAGTTGATCTAGAAGAAGAGGGACCTCTAGTAGTTTTCTTTTTACCTCTAGCATCCATTTTTAATGGAGGATTTCAATGAAACAACAAGATGCAAGATAGAAGAGATGAGGTTTTAATAGATCAGATTTTTCAAGATAAAACCCCAATCTTGCAATGAACGACCCAATAGATTCAACAAGAGAGTGATTTGAAACACTAATATCAAGAATCTATAATAAAAATGCAAAGGAACCACTAACCTTGAAGAACTAGGAAGGTGGGTTCGACCGGTCGTAGCTAGAGCCGTTGGTGGGAAAAAAGAAATGAGGAAGAAGAGTCAAAATCCCCAAATTAAAGTGAAATCCCGAGTTTCACGACCGGTCGTGTACGTGTTCGACCGGTCGTAGCACGACCGGTCGTGTACACTCACGACTGGTCGAGTACGACTCAAAATTTGTAAATTTTTTTAAATAAATTTCAAATTTAAGCAAATAAATCATCAAACTTATGTACATTATGATACACTAAATCATGCAAATTCAATTTAAATTGCACATACCGAGATCAAACTTTAATTATATTAAACCTGCTTTTGTCGAGCGGTTTAGTGAAAATGTCAGCAAGTTGAGTCTCGGTTGGAATATAATCTAAACATATTACCTTTTCTTCCACTAATTCACGAATGTAATGAAATCTAATATCAATATGCTTAGTACGTGAATGCTGAACTGGATTTTTAGAGATATTTATTGCACTGGAATTATCGCAAAATAAAATCATAGAATCCTGAGTAATTCCATAATCGCTCAACATTCGTTTCATCCAAACAAGTTGAGTACATGCATTTCCAGCAGCAATGTATTCAGCCTCAGCTGTTGATAGCGATATAGAACTTTGCTTCTTACTAAACCAAGAAACAAGACAATTTCCAATGTAGAAAAACCACCACTGGTTGATTTCCTATCATCAATGTTTCCAGCCCAGTCAGCATCTGCATACCCAGCTAATTGAACATTAGTCTCATGTGGATACCAGAGACCTAGTTTAGTAGAACTTGCGACATATCGCATAATCCGCTTAACAGCAGTTAGTTAGTGAGATTCTTTAGGATTTGATTGATAACGAGCACAAATACCAACACTCAAGGCTATATCTGGTCTACTAGCAGTCAGATAAAGTAAACTACCAATCAAACTACGATACAATTTAGGATCCACATCATTACCTGCAGAGTCTTTAGAGAGTCTCAAAGTTGTACTCATAGGAGTATCAAAATTTTTACCTTTCTCAAATCCAAATTTCTTGATTAAGCACTGAGCATATTTGGTTTGAGAGATAAAAATTCCATCAGGTTGTTGTTTTACTTGCAACCCTAGGAAATAGTTTAATTCACCAACCATGCTCATTTCGAATTTAGACTTCATCAAATCTGCAAACTCAACAGTCATATTAGTACAGGTTGATCCATAAATAATATCGTCAACATATATTTGAACCATTAGAATATCATCGTTATACTTCTTAACAAAGAGTGTCTTATCAACACATCCCATCTGAAAATTATGACTTAGTAAAAACTTAGTCAGTTTTTCGTACCATGCTCTGGGAGCTTGTTTTAGACCATAGAGAGCCTTCTTAAGACGATACACATGATCAGTAAATTTAGGATCTTCAAACCCTGTTGGTTGTTCAACATATACCTCTTCATGTAAATCACCATTCAGAAAGGCACTCTTTACATCCATTTGATAAATTTTAATCTTTCTAAAACATGCAATGGAGATAAAAAGTCTGATTGATTCAAGACGAGCTACAGGGGCAAATGTCTCATTATAGTCAATACCTTCAATTTGCGTATATCCATGTACAACTAGTCTTGCTTTATTTCGAATGATGTTCATCAGATTTGTTTTTGAAAATCCATTTTGTTCCAATAATATGTTTATCTTTAGGTCTAGGAACAAGATACCAAACATCATTTCTGACAAACTGATTAAGCTCTTCTTGCATCGCAAGAATCCAGTTTTCATCCGAAAGTGCTTCTTTTACGTTAACCGGTTCAATCTGGGATGTAAAGCATACGTAATTACATATGTCCTCTAATTGTCTACGAGTGCGCACACCAGTGAGAGGGTTTCCAAGTATTTGAGAAGTTGGATGATCTTTAACAGTCCTAAATTCAGAATTAGGTTCACTTGGTGAAGTTTCTTGTTTTTCAAGTATAAGCACTTCATCATTATCTGAACTAGGAACAGGTGTATTCAAAAGATCGTCAATCACAACATTTATTGACTCTTGAATCACACCGGTCCTGTTGTTCAGAACACGATATGCACGACTGTTTAAAGAATACCCTAAAAAGATCCCTTCATCACTTTTAGTGTCGAATTTTTCCAAATTTTCACGGTCACGCAAAATATAACACTTACTGCCAAAAACTCGAAAATATTTGACAGAAGGCTTTTTCTCAAACCACATTTCATAAGCCGTTTTATTATTAGATTTACAGATATAAACACGGTTAATAATGTAGCAGGCTGTATTCACTGCTTCAGCCCATAGATTTCTAGGGAGCTTCATGCTATTTAACATAACATTTCCCATTTCTTGAAGCACTCTATTCTTCCTCTCGACAATTCCATTTTGTTGAGGAGTTTTAGGTGCAGAAAATTCATGCGATATTCCCTGATCGCTACAGAATTTCTCAAAACCGCTATTTTCGAATTCGGATCCATGATCACTACGGATCTTGTTGACTTGAGAACTTTTTTCAGTTTGAATCCGTTTTATAATCTTTTTCACTTCATCAAGGGTTTCTGATTTGTCTCTCAAGAATGAAACCCAAGTGAATCTTGTATAATCATCTACAATAACTAAGATGTATTTTTTGCCACCTCGACTTTCCGTTCTTGTTGGTCCTATAAGATCCATGTGGAGAAGCTCGAGTGGTCTTGTGGTGGTATTGGAGTTCACCTTTTTGTGAGAGCTCCTAGTTTGTTTACCATGCTGGCATTCACCACAAATCTTGTCTACTTTTTGCATCTTAGGTAGACCTCTAATTAGTTCACCTTTGCTCAATCTGTATAAATTTCGATAGTGTACATGTCCGAGGCGTTTATGCCATAATTCTGTCTCATCGGTATGGACCATGTAACACGTTTGTTTAGATGAGCTACTATCGCTTACTATATAGCAGTTTTCAGAAGTTCTGCGACCAGTTAATATTACAGAACCCTTTTCATTTATTATTTCACAACCTTGATTAGAAAATTTAACATTATGGTTGTTATCGCATATTTGAGATATGCTCAACAGGTTGTGTTTTAAACCCTCAACATATAAAACATTTTTAAATAAGGGAAGGTTATAGAGTTGGACCGTACCTTTGCCAATAATCTTGCAGTTGCTACCATCACCAAATGTGACTGACCCATCAGTCATATCTTTAAGATCGGTGAATAGTGCTTTGTCGCCTGTCATATGTCTGGAGCATCCACTGTCTAGGTACCATTTCGAATGGCTTATAGCTTTGAAAGCAGTGTGAGCAACCAAACAGACAGCTTTAGGAACCCATTTCAGTACAGTTTTAGGTTTAGGAGAATAATTGGTCTTCTTATGTTTATAGTTGTAGGAGTGACCTACAGAATTAGATTTTAATAGCTCCTTAAGTAAATCAATAATTTTTTCAGCTAGTGGGTTTCGAATCTGATTTTTAAAATAGCTGCTTTTGGGTTTAGGAAAAGTTTTTGTATTTTTAGAAAAAACTTGACTAGTACCTTTTCCTTTTGATTAGAAGTCTCTCCTTTCACAAAATTGGAAGGAGTATTCTTCTGTTTAGGAGATGTGTTTTTATCATAACCAACCCGGATCGATCGCCACATTTTCTTGATCCGGATAACAATTTTTCTAATTTTGGATCACCTTGGGCATATCTCCATGTGTCCTTCAAACTCAAAAGAGAAGATACTTCATTTTTAAGTTTCTCATTTTCAGATTTCAAATTTTCAATTAGGGAGGTTTTGAATTCTAGGTCACACTTAGACTTTTCAAAACTATCTGAAATTTGAGATTTTTCTAAAATAAGAGTTTCAAAACATTCTTTAAGTTTATAAAACTTTTCTTTTTGAAGTTTAAGTTTGACAGCAATTTTACAACTTTCCTTATATAAGGCATTGTAAGCATCTTGAAGATCTTCATCATATTCATGATCACTATCCAAATTCTCTTCACTTGTTGAATCATCGTGATCGGAAAAAGTAAACTTGGCTAGAGTCATAAGGGCCTTAAGTTCATTGCCCGACTCGGTTTCTGAATTTTCTGACTCAGAAGAGGCTTCAGAATCAGACGATTCATCCCAAGTAGCCAACATACCCTTCCTTTTGAATCTGTCCTTTTTAGGACATTTGTTTGCTAAATGCCCATATTCTTGACAGTTGTAGCATTGACTATCTTTCAATGATTTCCAAGTTTTAGACTTAGGTTTGGAACGTTTCTTTTCATTTGCCTTTTGAAAATCGACTCTTTTCTTACTTTTGAAAATCTTATAAAACTTTTTCGCCAAAAGGGCCATATCATCTTCAGACTTTTCTGAATCTGAATTTCTTGAATAACACTTTTAGATGACTTCAAAGCAATAGACTTACCTTTAGGAGCTTTAAAACTTAATTCATAGGTTTGTAAAGAACCAACTAATTCCTCTACCTTCATATTATCCGTATCACGAAGTTCCTGGATTGCGGTTACCTTTGAATTGAACCGTTCAGGAAGAGATCGTAGTATTTTTGCACACACTTTACTTTCTGGGATCTTATCGCCAAGACCCCACATTGAGTTTACAATGTCATTAATCTAGTGTAAAAGTCCATAAACATTTCATTTTCCTCCATATGAATTTCTTCAAATTTAGTTGTGAGGAGTTGGACTTTAGATTTCTTGACAATTGATGTACCTTCGTGTGTCATTTCTAAAATATCCCAGGCTTGCTTTGCAGTATCACAGGATATGATTCTTTTGAACTCATCCGGTGATAGTGCGCAAGTGATTGCATTTAGTGCTTTCGCATTAGCACTACTCTCATTTTTCTGAAGTGTGGTCCATTGGTAATACGTGGTGTAACTTCATAGATTTTGAACCATCAACACCAGTTACTTCCATGATAGGAGGTTTCCATTCAGTTACTGTGGCTTGCCACACACTTTCATCCATTGATTTGAGGAAGATCCTCATTCTGGCTTTCCAATAGGCATAGTTGGAGCTATCAAAGGGAGGAGGTCTAGTAACTGAAAGGCTATCAAAATTTGACATCTTTTTATATAGCTTAGATCGTTAGCTCAGAAAATAAATCCAAATAAAAAGCAACAAAATGAGCTATTAGGCTCTGATACCACTTGAAAAGTCCAAGCTATATGTCCTAGAGGGGGGGGTGAATAGGACTATGCCAATTTAAAATAAAAATCAGTGGAAATAAAATAAACCAATAGCCTTACAACTTGAATCAATTCACAAAGCTAAATTTAAATCACCTTGATAAATAGATATCGAGAGATTGATGCAAATTCAGTTCTAAGGACAACCTTACACCATAATCAACAAGGGCTTATGGTAGGACAACCTTATTTCTAGAACCTCTTTTGGATCAAGGACTCAATATTAATATAAGTAAATGAAATAGCAAGGAATTGAATTTAAATGCAGAAGTAAGATCTAAATTATTACAACAATCCCCACACTTGCTTGAAATGTAAATAGTTACAACATTCACATCCACTTGTACATTCCACAAGATCGAATGATAAAAGATATGAAAATTAAGCAAGCATTCAAACCACAAGTCAAAGAGTTATAGTGGTTCGCTTGTGTGTACACCAACTGTTTTCCAACAGCCACACAAAAAGCTACTCCACTCCTAATATCCTCACACAGGGGATATTAGCGTTCACTAACAAATAGGTTTTCACAGGTTCACCAAAAACCTTTACAATTGTGTTTTTCTCTTGGGCTTACACAATCCAAAAACCCCTCTTTTCTGAGTTTTCTGGTTTTCCTCAAACAACCAATACAATGAGATTTTTCTGGCTTAACCTCAAACAAAACCAAAAGTAAATGAATTTTACAGAATTGTAAAATACCTGGATTTCTCCTTTTTCGTAGCAGCCCGGTAGAACCAATCGGAGTAGATGATTTGAATGTCAAAGTTCAATTTCCAATACTCACATTCATAAGGTTCTAAGTTCTAATTGATTTTAGATTTAACTCGTTGGGCGTAGCTAAATTTGATTTTGATTCCAAGAAGAAGGAATAAGATAATTCCTCTTTTCAAATAAGATTGGAATATAGAAACAAAATCAAATTAAATAAGCTAGCAAAAAGGAATATTAAATAAGCACAATCTAGCTTAAAATAAACACAAACTTATCTCAGAGTGATCACTTGAAAATTTCTTGAATTGAATAGCGTTGAAGTTATGAAAACTCTGAATTTCGTGTTCAATTTATAGAAGCAGAAATCGCTCCTACGACTGGTCTTAGAAACCTACGACTGGTCGTAGCTCTAACAGATTTTGTGAAAAAATAAGCGCGATCTTTAAAAGCCGTTCTACGACTGGTCGTGTGAGTACCCTACGACTGGTCGTGGGTCACCTACGACTGGTCGTAGATTCTACGACTGGTCGTAGGACCAGTGATTTCGTTGCTGGACTTTAAGTCGTAGCTCCACGACTGGTCGTGGACGAGTCGAAGCCACACCTACGACCGGTCGAAGGACCTCCAGGACTGGTCGTGGGCGTACCAAAAATTCGAAAAATCTTCAACTACTTAGGACTGGTCGTGGAATTTCTTGGACTAGTCGAACCAATGCTAGGACTGGTCGAACAAGAGCTAGGACTGGTCGTAGAATAGACCAACCTTGTGTAATTTAAATATTTGATTAATGTATCCAAAGTGACCTACTTAAAGGGTCAACCTAAGGTCATTCAAACCTGAACCATGTCGTATGGACATTGAACTTCAACCATTCAACGAATGTAGATAATTTGAATTATATCAGGCTTGAGATCTTGAACCATATCATGCTTGAGATCTTGAACCATATCATGCTTGAGATCTTCATCAACATAGAACTACTTCATGCGTTGTTTCTTTAGATTTGAATTTCAACATCGTAGCTTCTTGAGGCTTCAACATGTAGCTTTTTGAGGCTTCAACATGTAGCTTTTTGAGGCTTCAACATGTAGCTTCTTGAGGCTTCAACATGTAGCTTTTTGAGGCTTCAACATGTAGCTTTTGAGGCTTCAACATGTAGCTTTTGAGGCTTCAACATGTAGCTTTTTGGGCTTCAACATATATTTCTTGAGGTGTCTGAATTCCAATAAATGATTACAAGTACAGAACACCGATAGATGTTTTGGCACACAAAATTTGACAACCAAAGGAGCATGAGATCATAACACTTACAATGCACCACATCGAAGAAGAGGCTACGTGGAAAACAGAAGCCAAAGTTCGAAAGAACTACACTCAAATTCTCGAAGAGTACGAAAAGGTACTAATTTCAAGGACAAAAATTTTCTTTAAGGGGGGTAGATTGTAACACTTCAGAAAAATTCGTGCAAAGACCCAAGTACCACCTCAGGCAGAAATCACTCAGAACCAAATCCATTAGAAATTAGATGAAATTAACTAAGCTCTAAACTAGATTAGCTGTGAAATTAGCTTGAACCACTTTAAATACGAACTGCAAGACCCAAAATTGGTAGAATCATTAACGCTACCTTACCCTATAATCTAGGATCAATCTCAAAACCCAGTTACTCTCGAGAGCACATTGAAACTTCGTATTGAACCTGGACCGCACGTCGAAAGTCTGATTACTACAAAACTAAAAGCTTATGACCGTCTTACTGGGCTTGGCAACCATTTCGGAAATCAAGTCATAACAGTATCCAGAAACGCACAACTTGAGTCCGGAGTGAAGTGTGTGAGAAACGCGAATATCTTTAGAAATTGAACTCAGATTTAAGTGATTTGGGCTGTTCACTTGCTGGCCAAATCTAAGCTTCCACACCGTCAAAATCTGACCCAAATACACCCTCGGATCAGGAAAATTTTCCAGCACAGGTTAATGTACGCGTGGCCCTAATCGAGTGCCGACGACCGTTGAACTGAAACTGGTCCGCCACGGTCGATCTGAAAATTCAATCGGACCTAAACTTAACTCGACCTAGATCCAATGCCAGGCAGCTTAAGCTCGACCGCACGGAGAAAAGGGGCCTCCAGATGTGCTCCATTGGACTGAAACAGCCCCTATTTGGCTATAACCTAAGTATACCATGACCCTGGGGCCATTCCCATCAGTTCTGGGCCTATATAAGGGCCTTAAACCCTCTCTCACTCTTCACATACGAATTTCTAACCCTAGGTGAGAGAAAATAAAAGAAAGAGAAGGAAAAACAGAGAAAGTGAGAGAGAGTGTTGGAGTTCGTTCTTGGGATTCAATCCTGCCGCTCCATGTACCTAACCACCACTTCTATATCACTATTCCAGCAATTCCGACGCCGTTCTTAGGTAAGAAAAACCTAACCCTAATCTATTTTAGGATTTCAAATAGTGTAAGTGATGAAATAGCTAACCTATGTCATACTGTAGGTTATCATTGTGCCGTAGACAAAGACTTGGTGTACAAACTGAGTTCGATACTTGTTTAACGGCTAAAGGTGCGGACGATAAATGTTTAGGTTATGGTTTTCAAGGCCTTCAATGTCAGTTAATGATTTATGACTGACTTGATTGCTATCACATATGCTTAGATTCGATGTTTCCCGTATATTACATATGTATGTAAACTATGTTGATTAAAATGCATTCTAAGTGTTTGTTATAATGTTTGAATGAATATGGAATTATGATTTGTGCTTAACATGATTTCTGGTTGCTAATGTATGATCGTGTTGCACGTAGAAATTCCTTTGTGAAAGGATTCGCTATAATATGTGTTTTAACTAACTTATTACATGTATGTAATATGTGTTGTCTAAGTGTTAATGAAATGCCTGGGTGAGAAAATGTGTGATGTAATATGGTGGAGGAGGGTGTTGAGATAGGATTCTCAATCCCCTTATCCAGGGTTACAGTTTCCTTCATGTAATTTATCTTACTATTATGTGACTTATGAATGAAATGCTTATGTATGTACATGTACTCTGTGTGTTCGTTAAAATGTTGCTATGAGATTTATATTTACATTGATGGTTGCATGCTCTCTTGGCTGTCACATGTGAATGTTATTGTTCTGGAATGTGTTTGGGGCTACGTTGTAGTCTTGGCAGTCGATAATGGTCTACGGTCGGTGGCCGAACTATTTTAACCCCGACGGATGCGTTCGATGAGTCTGAGTCGTACATCGTTTGATGACAGTGGTTAAGCCACGTGGAATGCTTATGCACTCCATGTCAATCAAGTCAACGTGCGCTCGTACTATTCGAGCTTGTCAAGTAACCTAATTGGCCCGATGTATGTTCACCATGTATGGACGCTACTGTTTGAATCTAAGGTACCAAACTCACCAGTGGAAAGCCCGTTAACCTTGCTACCTCGATCCGCTAAGACTTATGAGCCGGACATGGTGGTATGGGACACCGTAGTCGAGCTGTCAGCCTATGCTGGAGCAACGAGCCTCACGGTAGTGACAAGTGAGCAACACCGCCTCGTGAGCCGAATACGGTCGTATGAGACTCTGTATTCGAACTATCGGCCTACACTGATCAGGTGACGAGCCCTTTGTAGTGACCTCGAGCATAATCTGATACCACATTGAGGCAACGAGCCTTTCCATAGCAACTAAAGTATAAACTAGGCCTACACTAATCAGGTGACGAGCCCTTTGTAGTGACCTAGAATCGCAACATCGTATGAGATATACTAGGACTGACATCCCTAGAATGGATCATTGTTTGGGAATTAATATAAGGGAGGTACCTTAGCTTCCCAACCCTGCTATATGAATAAACCTAAGTAAGAACTTGGTTAACACGATCATAACATCGCATTGCACGGTGCTTTGGCGAGGAAGTAGCATGTGTCTGGAGTGGTGCATGCCGTGACCGTGAGATGAAGTTCGCAGAGGGAGTGCAGGCGGGGGCATGCATCATATCATACCATCTTTGCATTAACAAGAGTATTTAGGGGTTGATTGTTGTACTACTTTATCATTACTGCGTGATTAAATTGATAACATGTTAACCTTTGCCTTATAGCTCCACTGAGTTGATCACTCGCTCCCACGTTCTGGGACAGTGTTTTAAACACCAACCAGACTCTGTCTTAGTTGCAGATGGCGACGCAACGTATGAGGCGGAGCCTGACTTTTATGACGACGAGGAAGAATTCTTGTATATCCAGCTATCAGGCGGGTTTACTTAGACCGACCTGATGGACGGGGGCTATAGGGCTTATCATTTGTAGTTAGACTATCTTTGGTATTTTTTATTTTGGAACTAAACTTGTAATTATTTAACCTAGTGACAATCATACTCTGAGGGTTTGTTATTACTTTTATACAGTTTATATACATATCACAATCTTCTGCTTGCATAATTTAAACTGCCTCTGGAGTATGATATGTTGTTTTGGTATAATCTCATTCATGTTTAATGCACTAATATGGACAACATTTAATCATCATTATCTATGTTGCATAAGTGATGTGTTGGAACACGGGAGTTAGGCCTATGCTCGACCCCTGATTTTCAGGGTGTTACAAGGGCCCACTTCACACTAAATGTCTATAATGGATTTTCCACTTACACGATTATAGCACTATATAAGATATGAAAAACACAAATAATTTAATATGATAGACATGATCCTGTGGTGAGGCCAACTTTATGAGTACGATTTCTATGTGGGGCCCACCGGAAATGATGATCATAGAGAATCATCATATATACCATAAATCTAAACATTCTAAAACATTTGTTCCAAAAATCAAGATTGAATCTATCACATCAATCATGATTGTGTCGTGGAGCCCACTTTAAAGGGTATTCTTGGCACGTGCAGCCCAGCACATGATCATGTGATGATTTTATATATTTCATAAGAAATGTCAAAAGTTAGATTCTAATATATATATATATATATATATATATATATATATAATATATATATATATATATATATATATATACACTTTTAGGACCAATCAATGTTATACATCAAGATTGATGGTGGAGTCCACTTGATGTATATAAGATTGGGTCCGTTAAAAAAATGTTAAGGCACGTACTTTAATGCTTGAAGTATATGAACAATGAGGATCGTCGATCACACCTTCCTCTCTATCTATCTCTCTCTCTCTCTCCCTCTCTCTCTCTCTCTCTCTGTGAGTGCTTACAAGAAGTGGTTTGGCAAGCCTTATATAAAGGAGGTAAAACCCTCTTACATTAATGCACATGCACATGTAACATATGATAAATATATGTTAAGTGTATGTAACTCTCATATTAAGGGTGAGAGGTTCTATGGTGGATGAGGGTGCAAACAATATGTGCGTACGTGCCATGGAGATGTGGGTCCCATGGCCCTGGATGAGGGTGCAAACATATGTTATGTTGATTTAAGCACATGCTTAGATTGTTTATACCTTATGACATATTGTAAAAATGATTTCTTGTTCAAAATGATCATATTTAATTGTAGGAAAATTACAAGTGTTCGTAGAGGCAGAAGTGCACCAAAGATTGTACAAATGCGTTTATGTGAAATACGGTGTATAAATCGAGTGTGTACATGTCACGATTGTGTGGGCCATTGTAACGCCCCGAAAATCAGGGGTTGAGCAAAGCTCAACTCCCGAGTTCCAACGCATCACTTATGCAACATAGATAATGATGATTAAATGTTGTCCATATTAGTGCATTAAACATGAGTGGGATTAATCTAAAATAACATATCATACTCCAGGTGCGATTAAATTAAGCAAGCAGAAGACTTAAGTACTTGAATTATAACAAGAAAGTGTTTCACCATCCGAAGTATGAATCTATTCCAGGCTGAATATATACATTTGTTTATTCCAAAATTTACAAAATATCAAAATGTAACTATCCAACTAGTCCATGTAACCTTGTAATCCCGTCGAGTCAGATCAAGGTCTACAGAGACCCGCCTAATCGTTGAATATGGGAGAATTCTTCCTCCTCATCCATGAAATCCGGCTCCGTCATGTAAGCCACATCACTACCTGCATCTAAATCAGAGTCTGGTTGGTGTTTTAAAACACCGTCCCAGAGTGGGACTGAGTGATCAACTCAGTGGTACTATAAGGCAAAGGTTAACATGTTATCAATTCAGTCAAGCAGTAATGATAAAGCAGTACAACAATCATATCCTAATTACTCTTGTTAATGCAGGAATGATATGCGTAATGATGCATGGCCTCGCCTATACTCCCTCAGCGACTTCATCTTACTGTCGCGCATGGTAAACTCCCTAAACATGCGCTTCCTCGCCAAAGCACATGCAATGCGGTGCATGGTCGTGTTAGCCAAGTAATTTATTAGGCTTATTCATACAGCAGATTCGGAAGCTAAGGTACCTCCCTTTATATCACTTACCCAAACAATGATCCATCTAGGGTCGTCAGTCCTAGTTAATCACATACGATAGGCAAGTTGTAGGGCATCACCCTTGATGAAAAGCAGTGGATAGGTAAGTTCACGAGTTCACACTCAAGGTCACTACGTAGAGGCTCGTCATCTCAGCGTAGGCATAGTTTATACTCGAGGTCACTATGGAAAGGCTCATCACCTTAGCATAGGCCGACAACTCGAATATAGTGTCCCATACCACTGTATTTCGCTTACAAGTTTGGATTGCTCACTGGTCACTACGGGGAGGCTCGTCACCCGAGCGTAGGTCGACAGCTCGACTACGGTGTCCCATACCACCATGTCCGGCTGATGAGTCTTGGCGGATCTTGGTACCATGATTTAAACAGGCTTTGCATTGGTAAGTGGTACCTTAGATTCAAGCAGTAGCGTCCATACAAGGCAAACACACAATAGGTCAATCAGGTTATTTGACAAGTTCGATTTGTACGAGCGTATGTTGAATTAATTGACATGGAGAACATAAGCACTCCACGTGGCCTAACCACTGTCGACAATCATAGTACGACTCGGATTCATCGAACGTATCTAATGTGGCGAAATGAATTATGTAACTAAATCGGAAATCGTTACCGATCGCCTGGACTATGTAGTAGTCCCAAACATACTCAAATGCAGCATGTTGATACATGTGATATTCATAACAACATTTAACAGGCAATTTAAATATAATTCTCATTCGAGCATTTCATCGAACACATTGAACCTATAGTCATACATATGCATTCCAACCATAAATCGCGTAGTAGCAAATTACATTACATGAAAGAAACTATAACAATGGACAAGGTAGTTGAGAATCCTATCTTAACACCCTTGTTAGAAACAATTTATTAAACACTTTCTCATTCAAACATTTTATCAAACACTTAGACTACATAATACCATATACACAAACTAAATTAGTTATAGCATATATTTTGGCAATTCTTTTCGTAAAGGAGTTGTCTTGCAAACAATACACATGTATTCTAGATTAATACTCATGGCAAGCATAAATCATAATTTCACTTTCATTCAAACATTTTAACAAACACATGGAATGCATAATATATTCACATAGCTCACACTCATGTATATTTATCGAATACATCGTAACTAAGATTATATGGTAGCAATCAAGTCAGACATAAATCATTGCTGACATTGAAAGCCTTGAAAACCATAACCTAAACGTTTATAGTCCGCACCTTTCGTCGGTTTACTCGTTTCGAACTCGGTTCGAATCCTACGTTTCCGTCTACAGCACAATGGCTACCTAAAGCACGAAATAGGTTAGCTATTTCGTCATTTCCCCTATTTTGATTTCTAAAATGAGATTAGGGTTAGGATTTTTTACCCGAATCGTATTTAGAATCGACGGTGTAGCGATGGGGTGGTGGAGATTCGGTACGTGGAGCGGTGGGAGTGAATCCCAGCAACGATCTCCCTAATTCCCTCTCTTCTCCTCACTTTTTTCTCTCTTCTCTCTCCTAGGGTTAGAGAATTTGTATGGAATGAGAGGGGTGGTTTAAGGGCATTATATAGGCTCAGAACTGATGTCAATGGCCCAAGGGTCATGGTATACTTAGGTTATAGCCAAAGGGTGTCCGTTTCAGGCAAACGGGACTCATCTGGAGGCCCATTACTCACTTACGTCATGGAGTAAGTTCCCTAACCATAAATCTAAGCCAGGTTAAGGTTTCGGTCCGATCAGATTTGTAGATCAACCGTGGAGGACCTGTTTCAGTTTAACGGTCATCGTCACTCATCAAGGTCACAAGCATACCGACATGTGTAAGAAAATTTCCCTGATCCAAGGGTATAGTTTGGTCAGAATCTGATGGTCTGAAACCTTCAATTTTGGCCGTAAGTGAATGGTCTAATTTACTTAAGTTTGAGTTCATTTTCTAAATATATTCGTGTTTCTCATACACTTTGCTCGGGGCTCAAGTTGTGCATTTCTGGATACTATTTGGGCTCGACTCCCGCGATGTTTGTCAAGCCCAGTATGACAGTCATAACCTTATAGTTTCACAGTAATCGGACTTTCGACGCGCGATCCAGGTCCGATACGGAGTTTCAATGCGCTCTAGAGAGCATCTGGGTTTTGGGATTTCTCCTAGGTTTCTAGGTAATGCTGAGTTAGCGATTTTAATGGTTTTGGGTCTTGCAGTTCGTGTAGATAGTGATTCAAGATAATTCACCGATTAATTTAGTTTATTATTTAATTAATTTTTGTCTAATTTCTAAAGGATTCAGTCATTAAGGATTTCTGCCTAAGGTGGTACTCAAGTCTTTGTACGGATTTTTTTCGAGACGTTACAGCCATACCAAAAGTTTATATGTCCAATCCTTATATTAAAATGAAGCTTTTATTATAAAGATCATGGAAAAAAAAATTCAAGGTAAAAAAAAAATAAGTGTATAATACTATGGGCCATGCTCAAATGTATGGTTATAATACATATGAATAATTTTATGATTTTACGTATACTAAAATAATTTAAAATCATAATATTAAAGATCTACTAGAGTAATAAAATAAGAAGTTAGTATACTTTGCCAGGGTCCACAAAATATGCTAAAATTAATGGTTCAAAAATTCTTGGCCTTAGATCTCATCTTTTTTATCCTTGTTTATGTCAAGGTTTTTATATGGCATTGTCGATATTATGTCTAGAAACATATTAAATGGTTGTCTATAGGAAGATCAAGTGGTATAATGGGCAACTCTCAAGATCTTGATGATACATCAATTAGATGATAATTTTAACTGTGGATTTGAAAATTAATTAGTTACTATTCAATTTGGATGATTTGAATCGATGATTCATGGTTTGGATTGGTGATCCAACAGACGAATTATCATAGATATTGGTTTAAATGGTTAAAATGACCTACTTAATGATCAGTTATGATTAAACAATCAGCAAAAATACCCCTCGAAATTGTTAAAGTATTACCTTTACTCTCATGACTTTGAGTACCACTCACATGTATAAAGTTTTCATTAAAGATTACTATCTAAGGGAGAGTTAGAATTTGAATTTTTTAGAATTGATGTTCGCATGTTTTGCTTAGGCCTAGCAAAATGTTGGTTAGGGGTGTGTTAAGTGTGAAATATTGCATATTTCCCCTATTTATTCCTTGGTTTTATGAACATGATAATTCTTAATCAATCTTTTTATATATGTTTTGTCTTACAAGGTGATTTTGAGAGCTTAAGGTGAAAAGGATGCTAAAAGTATGGATTTGATGCTTAAGAATTACCAAAACAATGATTGGATACTTTGAGGTCAAGATTGAAGATTTCAAGAGTTCAAGATCCAAGAAAATCAAGTGACGAAGGAAGAAATTCGAGATTGGAAAGTGCAGAAATCTGGAATTATTAAACTTGTCAGTTTGATGCCATCGAAGTAAGTGTTTGAGGCTATCGAAGGAGGCTCGATCCCATCGAAAAATTAGAGAAAATCAAGTTTGGTTGCTGGATATATGGGTGCAATTCTCGATCCCATCGAAGACCCCTTCGATCCCATCAAAGACATGTTCTATGCCATCGAAGTCAATTTGATGACATCGAAAAATCATGAATTTTGGGAATAACTTGCGAGATAGTTTTAGATATTTTTCGAGCACATGTTCGATGACATCGAAGACAATTCGATGTCATTAAAGGTCGAGTGATCTCGTCAATGGACTTACACAGATGGTTGTTGAAAGTTTCTGAATTCGAATCGAACTTGGCCATGGATCTATAAATTTGAGGTGGTTTCAAAGTCGGTTAGATTGAAGCCTATATAAAGAAGTTTTCTGAGTTCTTCAAAGCACATATTAGGGTAGGAAGAGTAGAGCAAGGAGTGTTGCTGCCTCAAAGAGTTCTTTCTTTCTTTTATAGTTAGTTTTTATGTTTTTCTCTAAGAGTTTTAATTTAATCATGTTTATGGGACCGAACAGTCTATTATTTCTGTTGTTGGACTTGTAATTTTACCAGTTTTTTCTCCCTCCTTTGCACTTAGTTTTCTTGGATATTTGGAATATAAATTCTTCATCAAACACCTCCAAATTTTCAAATCTTCACTCGATCATTCTTTGAGCATTAAATCTTCTTTTTAATCATTATTTCTCCTTAGCTCTCCAAGTCACCTTGCATATGAAAACATGTGTAGTTAGATCAATGAAGCACATTCATGTTCTCAAAACCAATGAATAATAGGGGGAAAATATACAATATTTCACGCTTAACAATGCTCTCTTCATAAAAAGTTGTAAAATTGTGTCAAAATTGAAAATGCAAAAGAAAAAGTGTGAGAAATTGCAATTAGAACTTAAAAAAGGCTATATTGAAAAAAAAAAAAATCTCATTTTCTGATTATTTTAAAAAATCCAAACTAAATTTAAGTTTGAAAATTGTTGAATTTAAAAATCTAAAGTCTGATTATGAGAAATTGAAGATTAAAGTTTCTTCACTTTAGAGTTCAAAGGATACTTGGAATTATACACAAGGGGACAAAAAAACTTAAAAAATTATTAACCTCATCTCGTTGGTATGGTGATAAGTTTAGCCTTGGTTATAACATCTATAACAATCTAAAGCCTAAGACTCCTACTCCTACCTTTGTAAAACGAGAATCCTCAAACTCTAAAGTGGAAACTCAAAAAGTGACTGTGTTTAATCACAAGAAGACTATCTTCAAAAATCAAATACCCTTTCAAGAATTTTCTAAATGAAAAACTTTGCCAACAACTAAAGATATCAAAGGAGAGAAATTAACAATCCTCCTCTTGCTGATAAGATTGTGGACTTGTTCAAAGAGTTGTTGAAAGCCAACTCAAATAAGAAATGAGTAAACAGGAGAAAAATGAGAAATCTTAACTCCCAAAGACAAGAAAAGGAATGAGACCCTCTAAAGCCTCGAACCATCATGAAGTGGGTTCGAAAGGTTAAATGTCTTGTCATCCACATAGCTTTTAAAGCAAGAAGCCATTCAAGATTGTACCTAGACAGTAGATGTTATAGACATATGACAGGTGATAAAGTCATTCTCTCAAATATCAACAAAATTGATGGTGGCTTAGTTACAATAGAAGATGGTAGCAACTAAAAAATCATTGGTCAAGATAATGTACATCTTCCTAACTTACCTATATTTGAAAATGTTTTATATGTTAAAGGATTGAAACATAGCTTTCTTAGTATATCTCAAATCTATGACAATGATCATAGTGTAAGATTTTCTAATAATGGATGTGAGATAATTAGTAAAGAATGAAATGTGATATTAAATGGTCGTAAAAATTCTAAAAATTAAAACTAACTCAACAAACCTTTCATGTTACATGGTTTAAACATATGAGACTGAATTATGGCACCAACATCTTGGACATGTAAATTATAGAGATCTTTACAAGTTAAGAAAAAGAGATTACTTACAAGGCTTACCCAAGTTGAGTAGGAAAGAAAATAAAGTATTTAGTGTTGATCAAGTTGGCAAGCAAATTAGGAGTTGTCACAAGAAAGTGAACCCCTTAGCCACTATTAGACCTCTAACAAAAGTGCAGAAATTGAAGTTGGTTCCAAGTAGGTGCGAATTTTTTCTATTTCAAGAGATATTTTAGGCCTTCCAAAGCACGAATTAGGGTAGAAGGTGTAGAGCAAGGAGTTGTAAAGCCGTTGTGGAGCCCTTATTCTTCTCCAATCCTTCGATTCTAGTTAGTTTTTATATTTTTCTGTGTGAATTTTAGTTCAATCATGTCTATGGTTGGTTAATTTCTTAGCTATAGTTAAGAGGTAAAGCTTGTAGTTCTTCTATATATTTATTTTACTTTGATTTAAGTTATTTGGTTTATATGTTGAACAATTCATTGATTTTTAGTTTGAATGAAGACATATTTTCAGTTTACTTTGATCTATTGTCAACTCCGGACACTTTGGATGCTTAGGAAGACTATTAATATTCTCTTACATGTTTTGCAATCGTTTGGTCTGTAAAATTCATTGATATATCATTGACTCCGAGCATGATAGATGCTTTGAATTCCATGCAATCATTATGTTTATGCTTTATGAGGGAACCAATTCTATGAAAGTTCAGATCTGTTCTGAAATATATGAATGATGATTTAACTATTCCATTATCTAATTAGATAGGATAGGACTTCGATTCCAGTTGTGTGATCTCATTGAATCAAGTAAAATAACATTAAGGAAACTATAAGTGGATCCTTGGTACTCTAGTGTTATATTTCTGATGGTTTCTTCACAATTACTTTTTTAAACTAGATTTTAGTAGTTAGTTTAGATTATAGTTCTAGTTCTAACGTTTTCCAAAAATCACACAATAGCAAGTCCATGTGGGTACGACCTCGGTCTCATCGAGTTATTACTACATCGCAGCCCTGCACTTGGGGTTGTCATAACAAGTTTTTGACGTCGTTGCCAGGGACTTTGGTTGCATTTTTCTTAAATACATTAGCATTAAAATTAGGTTAGGATTACGTGTAACTTTTTCTGTGTTTCTATATTAGTTTTTTATAAATACTAACCTTGTTTTTTTTTGTAGAAGCTAACATAGAATCATCGATCCGGTAATATCCTTCCAACTCTTCTTGCTATAGTATTTCTGATTTCTTATTTTTCTATAGTTATTCTTTTTTTGGAGTAGGTTTTAGTTTAGATTTAGGACTTGAGTGTTTCATACCCAAGTGGGTCCGTGATAACACTATGTCTCTTCGGTGAAAGAGGATTAGTCGAGGGTTTACCTATCCATCACCGGATTAGACACACCTTGAGATCCTCTCCGTTAATAAAAAATATGGTTGTAAATCAGCTTCATCATCCCGCAGAAGAGCAATAAGACGAGAATAATGTACATAATGCTCCTCCACCTAGAACTCTACGTGACTATTTACAACTAGCAAGGGCGAGTACACCTTCCTGCATGGTGTTCCCACACAATGCAGAAAATGTGGATTTTAAACCAAGAGTGATCCAACTACTTCTGAAGTTTCATGGACTCGATTCTAAGAGTAATAATATTTCTAAGGACATTTTAAGATTAAAGTTGTTCCATTTCTCTTTAAAGAAGAAAGCCAAGTCTTGGCTACACTCCTTGAGGCTAAGATCTATCGAGACATGGGTTGAGATGATCTAGGAGTTCCTTAAAAAGTTCTTCTCAATTCATGAGACCAATACCCTAAGGAGGGCGATCATGAAACTTAACGGGTAATAAGATTTTTCTACGAGGGACTGGCTTCGCCCATGTGCCAATTCGTAGAGATGATGTGCAATGGAGAGTTCATGAAGAAGGATCCTGATGATGTGTGGGATTATTTTGATGTACTTGCTGAAAAGCGTAATCATGGGATACCTCTTCTAAGCCCACTAATTCCATGCTAACTCAGTCTAGAGAGAAGGGAGAATATACATCTTAAGGGATGAGGACGATGTGAATGTTATGGCGACTAATCTCATAAGAAAGGTCAAAGCCATGGAACTAAAGAAAGTATAAAAAATCAAACCCGATGAGACCATTGAGGTTGTTTGTGGTATTTGTGCTAGTAATATACACTTGATACAAGATTGTGCCACAATTCCTGCATTCCAAGAGTTGTTACATGAGCAATCTAATGTCATGAACAATTATCAAAGTTCATTCAATGCCACCATCTCAAACACGTATAATCCTAGTTGGAGGAAAAATCAAAACTTCAGTTGGAGGATTAGGAAAACGACTAATACAGAGAAAAATCCTTTAGGAGCTTTTTCATCAAATTTCAGTCCATTAAATCAGGAAAGATCTTAAGAGGATACGGGTCATAAATTCATTTAAAATTAAGAGCAATTCAACCAAAATATGTTATAATCATTTTAGGATATCAAAACATCCTTGGGAGTGTTTGCATCATCTATTCAAAGAATTGAGTCACAACTAACCGTTAGGGAGAAAGGGACTCTTCCAAGCCAACCTCTACCTAACCCAAAACAACAATGTGAATTAAGTGACCCAAGCTCTTCGAACCACCATGTGGAGCAAGCTAAGTCTATCACCACTCTTAGAAGTGGTAAAGTAATTGATAAAAACATCCAGAGGAAGGCTGAGAAGCCTAAGGATTCGAAAGAATTTGAGAGGAATGATGGACCTAGCCATACTACGCATGAGACAGAACTAGAAAAAGAGTGCAAGTCGGTTGCTCCGTTCCCTCAAAGGTTGATTTCACCAAAACCTCTACCTAACACTCAGGAATCTTATAGGTGCTTAAATAGGTGAAAATCAATGTTCCTCTATTGGATGCCATAAAATAAATACCATTATATGCCAAGTTTCTCAAAAATCTCTGTACAGTTAAAAGACAAAACATTCAAAATAAAAATTTTCTGACAGAAAAAGTAAGTCTTATCCTCAAGCAAGATGTGCCCTAGAAATATAAAGATCCCGGTAGCCCAACTATCTCTTGTGTAATTGGGAATCACCGAATAGAACATGCACTACTTGACTTGGGAACGAGAGTGAATCTGATTTCATACTCGATTTACGAACTACTTAGCCTTAGTGAATATTAAAACCCACCAGGACCACACTTCAACTTGTTGATCATTCGGTTCATATATCGAGAGGAATGATAGAAGACATGTTAGTCCAAATCGATAAATTCTACTATCGAGTAGATTTTATTATTTTGGATACTCAACCTGTCATTGATGTGAGTGCTTAAATTCTCGTCATCCTTGGTCAACCCTTCCTAGATACATCAAATACCATCATTAATTGTAGGAATAGGATTATGAAATTAACTTTCAGGAATATGATATTAGAGCTAAATATCTTCAACATGTGCAAACAACCGGAGAATGTTGATGATTCCCACGAAGTAAATGTGATTGATTCACTCATGAAAGATAGGTCACTTTTGAGCTTATACTTTGATACTCTAGAGACATGCTTGGCCCCCTCCCCTGATTTAGATGATGGTGTGATTAGGGAGATGGATGTCTTGCTTGATGCTATACCAGTACTTGAAACTAACCGGTGGAGGCCGGAATTTAAAAAATTGCCCCAAACCGATGTAAAGCCTCTATCATATAGTGTCAAGGCACTGAAGCTTGACCTAAAACCATTACCCACTGGTCTTAAATATGCTTATTTGGGTCAAGATGAAACATATCCAATGGTGATTTCTTTCCACCTGGATGAGGAATAAGACATTGTGCTCATTTCTACTCCCAAGGAACACAAAGGAGCCCTTGAATGGATGATCGCGAACCTCAAGGGAATTAATCCTTTAATTTGTACTCATCGCATTCACCTTGATGATAATGTGAAAACATCTAGATTACCACAATATCAGTTAAATCCAAACATGAAAGAAGTGGTTAAAGTCGAGGTGTTAAAGTTGTTGGATAAGGTATCATATACCCTATATCCGATAGCCAATGGGTGAGTCCAACTCAAGTGGTACCCAAGAAGTCTGAGATTACCATCATAGCCAATGAGGAAAATGAACTCATGCCAACTAGAGTCACTACTGGTTGGAGACTGTACATTGACTGCAGAAAATTGAATACCGTCACAAGGAAATACCACTTCCTTTTGCCCTTTGTTAATTAGATCTTGGAAAGGTTAGCCAGTCATTCCTATTACTATTTTTCTGGATGGATATTCATGCTACAACCAAATAGAGATAGCCATTGAAGACCAAGAGAATACCACATTTACATGTCCTTTTGGCACTTTCGCATATCGAAGCTATCATTTGGACTATATAATGCTCCTGCCACTTTTCAGCAATGTTTGTTGAGTATTTCCTCTGACATGGTGAGTCAATTTTAGAGGTTTTCATGGACGATTTCTCTGTTTTTATTACATCTTTCAGCGAATGTCTTAACAATCTCAAACTTGTGCTAAAAAGAAGTGAAGAAAAGAACCTTGTGTTGAATTAGGAAAAATGTTATTTTATGGTTCAAAAGGGACTAGTCCTTAGACATATCATATTGTCTAATGGAATTGAGGTAGACAAAACCAAAATCAATTTAATCTCTAACCTACCTCCACCCACGAGCATACGTGAGGTGCGAACATTCTTAGGACACACCGAATTTTATAGAAGGTTCATAAAGGACTTTAGTCCTATCTCTCATCCTTTGTGCAATATTCTTCAAAATGATATTGTAACACTCCAAATTTTTGCTATTTTGAATTGCCAAAAAAATCCTAAAAATTTATATACATATACATATATATATATATATATAAAAACTAGCCACGTCATCACTTATTGACCCTTGACACTTGAGATGGGCTTATACGCGGCTGGTACCGATAAAGAATCGTACAAATAAGATATATCCACCGTATAAAACCAATGTCTCCAACCGATCACTTAAACATTGAGTTTATCCCCATGATTTGTTCACATATGGCCCAAATCTAACCAACCTACCACCGACTAATTAAACAACCATAACTAAATTAGAGATCTACCCAAACCCGAGCCAACTATGAATCGGACCTTAATTAATAATTAAAATCAACCCAGTTACTCTTTTACCCTATAACCGACGGTTTATAGTGATCATGACCGAATCACCATTTTCGTTAATTTTGAATAGGCCATACTGTGAACTTAGTTAATCCATACCTCAACAACTGCGCCCAAGAAATCTCCTCACCCAATTTACTCTAGAAATGCCCCGATTACCCGAACAAGCTCTACACCGCTTGTTAGTGGGTCACTAGTTTCGAAATTATAAAGTAATGTCCATCTCACTGGGCTTGTGGTCCATAGTGGGCAATAGACTCAAAAGACGCCTTGATACAGATGATTTGCGCTATCCAGTCGGCACTTGTAAAATGTAACCCTCCCAAGTATTGGCCAAAAATCTGAATTTTAAAATAAATGGCCCCGCCACTTAGGACAATAAATTAGGACATTTTAGCCGTCGAATTTCACTCAAATTTGCACCAAAGGTTGAAGATATTTCCTTATACTCGTCCACCAAATCTAACCCTCGATTGAGAAACGGTGATCGTTGATCACAAATCGGACTTTTGCGATACAACCCCGCGTCTGTTTACCGTCAAACTTTTCACAGCCCTTCATCGGGCCATGGGACACCTATCCCATAAATTAGATGGGTCAGGGGGCCATCATGGCAGCCCCGAAAGCTATAAGTGGGCCCCAAATGAGCATTTGAGGAAATACACAACACCTAAGGCCAACTAAAATAAAAATCAGGGTATATAACCCATTTCAGCCCTCTCTCCCTCACTCCCATAGCAATTTCCAGCAACTAAGAGAGAGAGAGAGAGCGGAGGAGGAGGAGGAGGAGGAGGAGGGTGCATGTTCAAGGGAGCTAAGGAATGGAAATTCCCGCTCTCCTACCACCGCTATTCACGGAAACTGCGGCCCTACCGCTGTAAAGGCGAAGTGTAGCTGACCAAATGTAACCATTCTATCTCTCCTCCATTTTCCTTAGCTTAGGTCACTCACATGTGTCCTGACATGCAATCCCTCTAGCATAGGGCCCCGGCACATCAAATTTATGGACCCGGCGCCGCTAGAGCATCTCCAAGGACCTCCAATCTAGGATAGGTGAGGATCATTACCTCTAGGTGGCCTATCATTATGCCTAGAGCAAACTCTAGTGATTTTGTATGGAAAATTTACTTGCATGTTGTTATTTTAGTATGAAATTGTTGATTTAGAACTTATTCTTGAAATTTCCCTAAATTGGGGAAGAAAATTTCAATTCTAATTTCCTTGATGTATGCATTTTTGAATTATCTGTCAAATTGTGAAGTTACATGTGCATTATCCCTAATCTTGTGGATTTCATAAGTTAGATCCTGTTACATGCAACTTACATGTGTAGATTTGGTGTATTGTTGTTCGTACTGTCAAATTGCTAAAATTTGTGGAACTCTTAGATACAAATGTCCCTGAAATTGTTGGATGTACACTATGGACTAGTACACATGCCTCGCGTAGACCCGAAATGGGGGAATTTAATACCAACACCCCACCACGTAAGATAAATCCTCCCTATAGCTAGCTACGGTGTCCATTCCCACACCGCTATCCCTTGAAACCTAGATCCACATACATGTATCACTAGGGATTCCCCAAATTATGCACAGCTATGTCTTGTGCCCTGATTTCAAATGTGGACTATAATTACACTCACCTGATTCCCCTCACAACTACAAGTATATCAGCTTCTACTTGTTAGTCTTCTATTTACACATTGTGCCCGTTTCGGATCGGTCAGTCAACCGAGATTTTCTTGGGCAACCCTCCACGAGTTGTCGGCTGTAGTTGGACTATGCGAGACGTTGCTCTCAGGTTGTACGGCCTGTGGTTCGTCTTGTGGGGACAGATTGGTCCACTGGTTGGCCATCCTTGTACATTAACCATGTTTATACATGCCTGCTAGAACCTGACGCACCCTATAACCTTTACGCCCACTGACAACCATAATTGTGGCTCATAAGACTCATGAGCCGAGGATGGTGGTAATGGGACACTATGCCCGAGCTATCAGCCTACACTGGAGTGACGAGCCTCCCCATAGTGACCATGAGCACTATAACTCATAAGCCGAGGATGGTGGTATGGGACACTATGCCCGAGATGTCCACCTACATTGGGGTGACGAGCCTCCCCGTAATGACCGCGAGCAAGACTTTATATGTCTTAAGCGCCTTCGTATGATATTAAGTTATGGGAATGATGAACCCACACGGACCAAGGGTCGCGAGAGCCATACAGTCACGGCCGCCAGAGCCCCGCGATCGGATTAGGGCATTGATCTGTCGGGATGTCTCAGTTTCCCCAAATTGTTGGATCAATGAACATAATTAATCAACTTGGCTAACATTTTACATTAGATTGCATTATTTAATTTTGGCGATTCGGCAGTCGAGGTCGCACTAAAGGAGTGTTTGTCATATGTGATCATTAGATGTTGTTGCTCGAGGGAGTGTTGTTAGAGAGGGCATGCATCATGTCATTGAACCATGCATTTGCATTAACAAGAGTATTTAGGATTCTTTGAACGTATGCCTTTCATTAAATTTGTTTCTGTGTATGATAACATGTGTAACTTATTATTAATGGTATCCACTGAGTTAATCACTCACTCTCACTCTGGGACGGTGTTTTAAAACACCAACCAGACCTCATCTTGGATGCAGGAACTACAGAGCTTGACGCGCTGGATGAGGTGGCCATTGCATAGTCTTTTTTAATTCCACAAATTGCTCAAAGCCTAGGTAAAATGAATTATAAGAACCCCGCCTCCACAAAGCGTAAGTGGCACCCGGGATATCGGGAGTCGAGTATCTACTCGGCCCCCCGAAAATCTGGGGTGCTACAGGTGGTATCAGAGCAATAGTTTGGAATTAAACTGGGTCGTGGGCTGTGGACTCGCCAAAATGCATTTGCTGACGTAGATATAACCCTTTAGGTAGTAATGTTAGGCCGTAAGGGAATCTCCAGAACTAGGCTGCGACTAAAACTCTTCAGAATCCTTACTTATTATAAACAGTAAACTCACTGTTTATAGACAGTCATAATCTCCGCTAGATCTAGTGTTTTCCGGCCAAAAGTAGTACGTGCCCCACTTGCTTCAGCCCAATCCATTCCCTAATGTCTCTAAGTGTCTTCCCTATTGTACGCGACTCTTAGAGCTAGAAAGGATCAGATGCCCTAGTCGATCTGAGACCCTACTGTACATAGTAAAGGCGGGAATAAAATGAATTTCTCGATCCATCTTAGCCTTAGAATCACCCATTCGCTGCCCTACACCCATCCTAGATGAAGAACAGTGCCACCGCCAAATAAAATCAAATAAATTTCAATTGTAGATAATAAGAACAAATTTACAATCCTTTAAATAGTGATACCAAACCTTGTAAGAAGTTTCAGAATCCAACTCCAACTTAAATTCCCTAAATTCCATAACTTAATATAAATAACGAATTTTTTATTTGTAGTAAATGCCCTCTATGTCTTAACCACGTTATGCTCCTAATTTTTCTAAGGACTTTTCATTTTGGACATAACTCCTAAAGCTCAAAGGATGAAGAGTTATAATCAAACTAAAACTTATTATAAATAGTAAATATGAAAATAAAATGGATTTTTGACCTCCAACCTGATTGAATCTCACTAAAAAAAACCTAGTTTTTTTGATAAATTGGCTCCTCCTACCCCCAACATCATATATGACATGTCGAATAACTCCTTTTGGTTTACGAGATATGCATGTTGTAAGGTTTAGACGGTCCGGATCAACAAAATGGGGCGTTGCCGCCGCCTAGGGGGCATGCCCACGTCCGGAGACACAAAGGGTAGCGTTGCTGCCGCCCCGGGGCGTGCCCATGTCGGGATATAGAGAGCTTGGGTGTTTTCGCCGCCCGGGGGCATGGCCACGCCCAGGGAACCCCCACCGGGTGTTGGCCCCGCTCGATCCGCGTGGCCACGCCGGAAATTTTGTAGAATTTATACTAAATTTGAAAATTCATATCTCCCTCAATATAACTCTGATTTAGGTGATTCAAAAGCCATATTGAAGATTAATAAGTCTGATTTTATATAAAAATATATAAAAATTAAAATACAGTTAATTTTAGGATGTTTTGACAACTGTCCAAAAATCGTTAGTTTCAGACAGTTGTTACTTCTAATATTTTAATAATTTATCTATAACTCCAAATGAGATGAAATTTTGTGGAATGGATTTAAACTTAATGATAAAATATAATAAAAATTTTAAAAATAATTTAGTTACTAAAAGTATAAGAAACGTTACAAGAAATAGAGACATTTCGCTGTCATTTAAAAATCATTAGTTTCAAACAACTGTCACTTCTAGAATTTTAATAATTTTTCTCCAACACAAAATGAGATAAAATTTTGTAATATTGGATTAAAATTACTGATAACTCACTATGAAAATTTAAAAAATAATTTAGTTACTTTAAGTATGAAAAATGTTACAAGCAGTAGAGGTATTTTAGAAACAAACAGAAAATCGTTGGTTTTGGACAACTAGTACTTCCTGAATTTTTATAATTTTTATGGAACTTCAAATGAAATGAAATTTTGAGAAATAAAAGTAAGATTAATGATATATTACTATAAAATTTGTAAAAATAATATAGTGACTAAAGGTGACAAATATGTTACAAATAATAAAAGGGTTGAAACCAAAAATTTCTGCAACTTCGAGTTGTCAATAGACTAGTCATATCTTTTCATATTAAAGTTTAGTATTTGGTGTCTATTTAAGAATTATTTATAATCATACTAGGAATCATCCTCATGATTAAATTTGATTATATATATATATATATATATATATATATATATAATTTTGGTGCAATTAAATTAGGACCCTTGAGTAGGATTGAGTTTCATACTTTAATACTCTATAAGCTCATATTAGAGGCAGACTACAGTAAAATATTTTGAGTTTTCTTATTCTCTTATGGACTCGAGGTTCAAACAACATTGAGAAGACGATATTCTTCATCTTTCCTTTTCTACGTCCTTATGAGCGTTATTAGCACTCTAAACCTCCAAAATACCTTAGAACGTTCGATCATTCCTTCCCTCTTGAGATTAATGAAACCAAAGTGCAGTTTACCCATAACCCACTAGGCATAAGATCAAAATGATAATATACATATAAAATTTTCTGCCGTTAGAAACCCTTTTAAGATGACCTTTGACCATAGTCATATTGAGAGATTTATTAACCCCAAATTTGGACAGAAATTAAAACAAGAACTCTCTTAGACCAAGACCCAAAGGACAACCTTATAAATAGGATATTTGAACTTTTCAATGATGGGTATTCCCTAAACATTTAGGTTGATCGGACTACGGAATTACAGAACTATACACCTACGAAGCATTCGCGGCTTGACCCAATTCTCAATCCTTGATGACTACCAATGGACTCACTACTTTAACTGAGCAGATGACCAGGATCCACCAGGACTAAGAAGGGATACAATGAACCTTTTACACTGGCCAGGTAGATGATCGATGTATTAGGTTCGAGCTCATTACTACCGTCTCTTCGTGTTGGTTGAACATTGAAAACATGCATTTTTACTCTACATAGAAGGGAACCGTCATCATGAATCCAAATATTACAAAAAATTAATAAATGAATAAAATAAAAATTTTAGTAAACCATCAGGATGGAAAGGTTTTAAGGGGGGTAAACTACAATAAGCCAGACTAGTATAAATAGTATACACCATACCACACATGAATGTGAAATCAATGAAACTTAGACGTACAGAATTAAAATACATTTACCTATTTACATTAGGCAATTTTAAGGACAATATTGTATTTTAAGGGGGGTAGATTGTAACACCCCGAATTTTTGTTATTTTGAATTGCCAAAAAAATCCTTAAATTTTATAAACATATACATATATATATATTAACTAGTCACGTCGTCACTTACTGACCCTTAACACTCTAAATGGGCATATACGCGGCTGGTACCAATAAAGAACCGTACAAATAAGAGAGATCCACCGTATAAAACCAATGTATCCAACCGATCACTTAAACATTGAGTTTAGCCCCATGATTTGTTCACATAGGGCCCAAATCTAATCGACCTGTCACCGACTAACTAAACAACCGTAACTAAATTAGAGATCTACCAAAAACCAAGCCAGCTATGAATCGGACCTTAATTAATAAACCAAATCAACCTGATTACTCGTTTAGCCTAAAACCGACGGTTTAGAGTGATCATGACCGAATCACCATTTTCGTTAATTTCGAATAGGCCATACTATGAAGTTAGTTAATCCATACCTCAACAACTGCGCCCAAGAAATCTCCCTACCTAATTTACTCTAAAAATGACCCGATTACTCGAACAAGCTCTAGACCACTCATTAGCAGGCTACTAGTTCCGAAATTGTAGAGTAATGTCCATCTCACGGGGCTTGTGATCCATTGTGGGCAATAGACCCAAAAGATGCCTTGAAACAGACGATTTGCACCATCCAAGCGGCACTTGTAAAATGCAACTTTCCCAAGTATTAGCCAAAAAATTGAATTTTAAAACAAATGGCCCTGCCACTTAGGACAATAAATTAGGACATTTCAGCCATCGAATTTCACCCAAATTTACACCATAGATTAAAGATATTTCCATGCACTTGTCTTCCAAATCTTACCCCCGATCGAGAAATAATGACCGTTGATCGCAAATCGGACCCTTGCGATAAAACCCTGCATCCGTTTGTCGTCGAACTTTACACAGCCCTTCGTCGAGCCATGGTGCACCTATCTCATAAATTAGATGGGTCAGGGGGCCATCAGGGCAGCCCCGAAAGCTATAAGTGGGCCTCAAATGGGCATTTGAGGAAATACAGAACACCTAGGGCCAACTAAAATAAAAATCAAGGTATAGAACCCATTTCAGCCCTCACTCCCACAACAATTTCCAACAACTGAGAGAGAGTGAGAGAGAGAGAGAGGAAGAGGAGGGTGTATGTGCAAGGGAACTAGGGAATTGAAATTCTCGCTCTCCTACCACCGCTATTTGCCGGAAACCGCAGCCCTACCGCCGTAGAGGCGAAGTGTAGCTGACCAAAGGTAACCATTCCATCTCTCCTCCATTTTCCTTAGCTTGGGCCACTCGCATGTGTCCTAACATGCAATCCCTCTGGCACAGGGCCCCGACACATCAAATTTATCCAACGCCGCTAGAGCGCCTCCAAGGACTTCCAATCTACGATAGGTGCGGACCATTACCTCTAGATGGCCTGTCATCATACCTAGAGTAAACTCTAGTGATTTTGCATGGAAAATTTGCTTGCATGTTACTGTTTTAGTATGAAATTGTTGATTTAGAACTTATGCTTGAAATTTCCCTAAATTAGGGGAAAAATTTTCAATTCTAATTTCCTTGATGTATGCATTGTTGAATTGTTTGTCAAATTATGAAGTTGCATGTGCATTATCCCCAATCTTGCTAATTTCATAAGTTAGATCCTGTTACATGCAACTTACATGTGTAGATTTGGTGTATTGTTATTCGTACTGTCAAATTGCTGAAATTTGTAGAACTCCTAGCTAGAAATGTCCCAGATATTGCTAAATGTACACTATGGACTAGTACACATGCCTCTCGTAGATCCAAAATGGGAGAATTTACTACCCACACCCCACCACGTAAGATAAATCCTCCCTATACCTAGCTGCGGTGTCCATTCCCACACCGTGATCCCTTGAAACGTAGATACACATACATGTATCACTAGGGATTCCCCAAATTATGCACAGCTATGTCTGTGCCTTGATTTTGAATGTGGACTATAATTACACTCACCTGATTCCCCTCACAACTACAAGTAGATCGGCTTCTACTTATTAGTCTTGTATTTACACATTGCGCCCTTTTCGGATCGGTCAGTCAACCAAGATTTTCTTGGACAACCCTTCCATTGGGTCAGTTCACAGGCGAGTTTGGCCCGACTAGCCAAACCGCGAGTTGTCGGCTGTAGTTGGACTACGCGAGACGTTGTTCTCAGGTCGTACAGCCCGTGGTTCATTTTGTGGGGACAGATTGGTCCACTGGTTGTTCATCCTTATACATTAACCATGTTTGTACATGTCTGCTGGAACCTGAGGCACCCTGTAACCTTTGCACCCACTGACAACCACAAGTTGTGGCTTACAAGACTCATAAGTCGGGGATGGTGGTCTAGGACACTATGCCCAAGCTGTCGGCCTACAGTGGGGTGACGAGCCTCCCAGTAGTGACCAGTGAGTACTATAACTCATGAGTCAGGTATGGTAGCATGGGACACTATGCCCGAACTGTCGGCCTACGCTGGGGTGACGAGCTTCCCCGTAGTGACCGCGAGCAAGACTTTATGTCTTAAGTGCCTTCATATGATATTAAGTTATGGGAATGACGAACCCACATGGACCAAGGGTCGCGAGAGACATACGGCCACGGACACCAGAGCCGTACGATCGGATTAGGGCATTGATCTGTCAGGATGTCTCGGTTTTTCCAAATTGCTGGATGAATGAACATAATTAATCAACTTGGCTAACATTTTATATTGCATTGCGTTATTTAATTTTAGTGATTTGGTAGTCGAGGTCGCACTGAGGGAGTGTCTGTCATATGCGATCGTTAGATGTTATCGTTCGAGGGAGTGTTGTCAAAGAGGGCATGCATCATGTCATTGAACCATGTATTTGCATTAACAAGAGTATTTAGGATTCTTTAAACATATGACTTTCAATAAATTTGTTCCTGTGTATGAAAACGTGTGTAACTTATTGTTAATAGTATCCACTGAGTTGATCACTCACTCCCATTATGGGATAGTGTTTTAAAACACCAACCAGACCTCATCTTGGATGTAGGAACTACAGAGCCTGACGCGCTGGATGAGGCGACCATTGCATAGTCTTTTTTAATTCCAGAAATTGATCAAAGCCCAGGTAAAATGAATTATAAGAACCCCGCTTCCGCAAAGCATAAGTGGCACCCGGGATATCGGGAGTCGAGTATCTACTCGGCCCCCCGAAAATCCTGGGTGTTACAAATACTCCATTTGAATGAAGCAAGAAATGCCAAAAAGTTTTCACAAAGTTTAAGGGCATGTTGATTAGTGCTCCCATTATGCAACCACCCGATTAGAGTCTTCGTTTTAAGATTATGTCTGATGCGAGTGACTATGCTATTCGGGTGGTATTAGGCCAGAGAAAAGAGAAGAGGCCTTACATTATCTACTATGCAAGTAGAACTATAAACTCTTCCTAAGTGAAGTATTCCACTAAGGAGAAGGAACTCCTAGTCATAGTATTTTCTTTTGATAAGTTTAGGTCCTACTTGATATGATCCAAAATCATTATTTTAACTGACCATGCAGCATTAAACTACTTTCTTTCTAAGAATGATGTTAAGTCCCGTTTGTTAAGATGGATCCTTCTACTCCAAGAATTTGATATAGACATATGAGACAAAAAAAAAAAAAGAGTAGAAAACGTAGTGGCAGACCATCTCTCTAGGCTTGTTTTGCTGATTCCATGGAGATGACACCTATCAATGACATATTCCCTGACAAACAACTCTTTTAAGTCTCCCAATTACCTTGGCATGCTGATATTGTTAATTATCTTGTCTCAGGTATCATGCATATTCATTGGATTGCGCAAGATAAAAAGAAGTTTTTCACTAAGGTACGCAGGTTCTTCTGAGATGAACCATATTTGTTCAAATATTGCCCAGATCAAATCGTTAGGAGATGTGTCCCTGATAATGAAGATTCGCACGTGGTGGCCATTTCTCGGCTAAAAATGGCACAGTGAAAATTCTGTAGTGCGGCTTTTACTAGCCCACTATGTTTAAGGATACACACGAATTTTGTAAAGCATGTGAGCGTTGTCAGAAATTGAGAGGATTTTCTCGTAGAAATATGATGTTGCTAAACCCCATTCTCATCATTGAAGCATTCGATTGTTGGGGCATCGATTTCATAGGTCACAATTCTTTGGAAATATATATTTTTGCTGAGTGTAGATTATGTCTCTAAATGGGTCGAGGCAATTCTATGCCAGAAATGATCATCACACGATCATTGAGTTCTTAAAAGAAAATATCATATCTCAATTCGAAACACCTCAAGTCATAGTAAGTGATGGAGGATATCATTTTTGCAATAGGCCATTTAAAACTTTAATGAAGAAATATGGTATTTCTCATAGAGTGAATACCCCCTATCATCCTTAAACAAGAGGTCAAGCTGAAATTTCAAATAGAAAAATCAAACAAATTCTAGAGAATGTAGTTAACCTAGATCATAAGGATTGGTCACTTCGATTGATCAATGCATTATGGGCTTACCGTATGGTATATAAAATTTCTATTGGAATGTCTCCCTTTAGACTTGTTTATAGGAAGGCTTGCCACTTACTTGTGGAGTTGGAGCATAAACTGTATTGGGTGATAAAGAATTTTAATTTTAATCTTGACAATGTCGGCTTGCTGCACAAATTATAATTGAATGAATTTGAAGAAATCCGGAGTGACGCATATAAGAATTCTAGAATTTACATGGACAGAATGAAGGTGCTTCATGACAGGAACATTCTTCGGAAATCTTTTGAGTCAAACCAGAAAATCCTTTTGTATAATTCTAGACTTCATCTTTTTCTTGGTAAGTTACGATCTCATTGGACCGGCCTGGCGGCCCCTTTAAAGTCAAAAGGATCTATCCTTATGGAGTTGTCGAGATAGAAAACCCGATGAATGGTAACATTTTTAAAGTGAATAGTTATTGTCTCAAACCATTCATTAAGAAATTGATTCAGAGTATATGTCCATCCCTCTGATTGATCATGTGTATCAGAATTGACCTTCTAGTCTGATAGAGGTCCACTCATTTTATGTTTTCCTAAGATTAGGATTATGATTTTGTTTTAGTTTTGTTTAATATTAATCCCTTCATAATGATGAAGACTTCATACCATCTCATTGATCTTCCTCAGGTATTATCCTTCTTACTCACTTCTCTTTTATTTTCATTATCTCATATGAATTTTATTGCATATTTTTACATTGAAGAAATGTAGATTTTAGGTTGGGGAGTGAGATTAGGTGAACTAATCAGTATTCTCTAACCTGAGCAAATTTTCTTGAAAATTTTCAAAATTTACAGTTTCAAAACTCTCTTTAAATATTGATATTCCATGTAATTGAATACATTTGAGTACTATAATAGCATATAGACTAACTTTTAAAAATCCAGAGTTTAGATTTCTTAATAAAGTTCAATCTTCAAGGGGAGTAGCATATTTTTCATGAGAAGTTTTGCTAAAAGTTCATATTCAAGGTGTATGTTATTTTGAATATGGTTGGTGAGTCTATGTAGTCTTGAGTACTTGTAATGTGATAAATGTGTAATGTTTTATGTTTTGCAACGAAATTGACAAAGGGGGAGATTATAAGTACTAATATTTTAAGCACACAAGTAGATTATCAAATTTCGTAAACAAAAAATATATTGTATGAAACTTCAGCTCAATTTAACATTTTAAGAATAGAGCATGGCTCAACATCTTAAGATCAAAGGCTCAGAAGAATTTCAAGAGAAGAATCAATTGTATGCTAACTTACAGGTAAAGAATACCTTAGGTTAAGGTACATCTTAGTGATTTTTCTAAGTTATAACTTATTGTGTTATTATGTTAGATTTAAGGATAGTTCGGCTAGCCTGATCCTGTCTTCGGCCAACTGAACAATCTCAGGTTAGCCAAACAACAGCCAAGGATCTTCAGCCCAATTTCTAGCAATAGGTTTTTTTTTTTTCACGAGTGTTCAGCTAGCCGAACCCTGTCTCAAGCTAGCCGAATGAATCTCAAGCCAACCAAATTCTGTCTCCAACTAGCCTAAGATTGATTCAAATCATATCTCACAAAATCTACTGGCCGTTGAAACAAAATCATGAAACTCCGGCTAGCTTAAGGGATTCTTAAGCTGACTGAAGCTCTAATCCTTTTGCTATAAATGTGGCTCATTTCTTACTATTTCAATACAGAAAAAATACCAAAACATAAATGAAAAATCTTCTTCTTTTCAAACTATTTACATTGTCTTTAATATATTATATTTTAGCTTATTCAATTCTCTTCTCAAGCCTTGTTAAATTCAAATAGAGAGTACCATATACTCAACTTGAGAATAAAGGATTAAATCTACAACTTTTAGGGATTTTCTTTTTAAAAAATTATCGATCCCTAAATTCTTCTTGGTTGTACATACATTGAATTATCTTCATCTGAGAAAATAAAGGATTATTGCATTTACCGAAGCTCCATCTTCAAAGGCTTCACCGATATCTTCGTTTCGACTTAGGTCTTTAAGAAGACACATTCTCATGCGGTAAATCGCTTTCACTTAGGTTGAATGAGATTGCCCCGAAAAATCTCATCGGGTTAACATGTGATAAGCCCGTTAAAATCACTTAAGATTAGTTGCAATAACCTGTGAAAATCACAAACTGTAAGAGATTGTTAAGGTTAACTTGTGAAAATCTTAGTGGAGAAGTAATTTTAGGAGTGGAGTAAGTGTGTGTTAACACTATAATTTTATTTGTCTTGTGGTATTTGATAATCTTTTCCTCATATTTGTCATCTTGAAATACTGAGTCGAGAAAGTCATGAAATAAGATTGTCTAACCTAAGAGATTAGGCGAAGGTTGTCCTACGTCTCAGTTAAAATTAATATTTCAATATTAGTTGTTATTGTGAATTTATTCTGTGAAATAGTTTTTAAAATATTGGTTAATTTCTACTCAACACCCCCCCCCCCCCCCCCCCTTTAAGACATCGATAGATCCACCTACATAATCTCAAATACAAGTATGTATAGTGGTTCGGTTTCCTTACTCCACTCTCAGTGGATGCACTCAACCCATGAGTGTACCGGATTTCACTAACGGAGGTATTAAACATGTTCACCTCTAACCTTTACAACCCTAAACAAGGACCCTAGTGTACACTCCCTGTCATGCCCTGAATTTTCAAGGCCAGAGTTTATACTTGTGCCCGAGAAAACCGGGTGTTAATAATGTAAAACTTAGATGCTTTAGAAATCACACCCTTTTCTTTTTCATTTGGATCACATCCAGGTACATTTCTGAAAGTAACATTCACAAGAATAAAATCTACTAGATTGATTATTTCATCAGAGTAAAGAAATTCAATAAATAATCAAATGCCTTCTCAATAGAAAATTATTACATTAATTGAGTTCGTAGCGGAAGTATAAAACTATATAATAAAACTATCTTCGTATTTTTTTAATATAGTCTTCTATAGGGAGATGGTCCTCTAGATCTTCAAGCTGTATATCACCTGCAATATCTGTACAGTTGGGAGAGGGTCAATGCCCTACTCATTGTGATGTTATCCTTTAAGATTAACAGCAATTTAAGAGAATCATAAAAGCAATGTAAAGGTTCTGATACGTCCCGTACTCCACAACTATAAGAGGTATCAATATGCACAAGCAACCTACATGAGATGCCTACCTAGCAAAGTATATACAGTTTATCACGCTTAGCGATCGCCACAATGTGGAATATGATTATAGTTATTTTACTCACCCCGCATCCCATACTACGGAGATTCGCCATCGTGTCCTACGTTTAATATGGATTTATGCAGTTATTCCAAGGCGAACACAACACATGACCGGGTGAATCACACAACCCAGATTGGAGAGACTAATTACGACATCCAACCCCCAAAAGAAAAGACCATATTGGAGCGACTAAATGCAACATCTAACCCCCAAAAAGAAAATAATTGATGTAAAATGAATAATGATTTACATACACCAATTTGTGCACCATCACCCATGAACCATGGAATTACGTGTCACCCTAGGGCCACAACCGAAAACGCATTACGTCCACGATATTTATTCGATCGCTAGAAGAGGAATACCCAATATAGTACTTGCACCAAAAAGAAAAATTCATTAAATCATGGGAGTTTAGGAATATCAAGACACATGCCCAAGCCCTTTAAAGATAGATAGCACAAGGCCAATAACATAAAGAGAAGAGTGGCAATGGCCAACTCAGCAAAGATAAAAATGGCAATGGCCAACGTAATAAAGAGGAGAGTGATAATGGTCAACTCAATAAAAGAAGAGTTGCAATGTCTAACTCAATAAATAGACGAGTGGCAATGGCCAACTCAAATATAAGGAGAGTGGTATTAACCAACTTAATAAAGAGGAGAGTGGTAAGGGCCAACTCAATAAATTGATAAAGACAAGGGCAAGGCTTGTATCCATCACCCCACATAAATTCATAAAGATCATTCGTAATCAAGACTATACTATAAGCCCAAAGGGCAAATAATTGATGGAAAAACATATAATTGCAAGAAAGATTCATAATAACATGAAAGCATGTAAAAGGGTAAGATAAATATCACAACTTAAATTAATGTAAGCTTAAAGGATAAAACCCTATCTTTGGTTGCCTGGATATCTTCTAAGGTTTAACTTTTGGATAGTCTTTAGAATATTGATCCACCTGTTTTTTTTTTTTTTTTTTTGACTAATTGAATTTAGAGTTTCCTAAGCTTATGTTATTTGGGACTTAGGTGATCTTTCACCGAGTCGACTCGGTCCAACTGATGAGTTCGACCTGACCAACGATTCTGCTTTCTTTCTTTCCTTTTCCTTCCTTCTTTCCCTCCAGGCTGGGACGTCCAGAGATGCCTCCTTTTCTTTTCTTTTCTTCTTCTTTCTCTTTATTTCCCTTTCTCCTCTCGTTTCTGCTGTGGACGCCGGCAGCGTGCCTTTCCTTTTATTTTTCTTTCCTTCTTTCTCTCCTTCTCTCTCTCTCGTTTGTTATGTGTTTAAGACGGTGGAGTGAAGGGCCCCTTTTATAGGTGTGAAACCCCCGAATTCTCTGTGCGAAAATAGCTTGTTGTTGGGACTTTACGCGGCCCCTGTTCCTGCATAGGGAAGTCGATGACGGTCTGTGTAAGGAGAAACAAGAGTTGTGGTGTTTCTTTCTCCCTCGCGTTTCTCTCGGACGACGTGGGTGGCATCGAATCTCTCCCTCCCCATTATTGGACGGCTCAGATTTCGCTAAAGTTGTCGAGTCCAAGAGTCCTAATAGGACGTTCTTTCGCAGCATAAGTCACTCGGACGTTGTTACAGCGTGCGGAGTGAAGCCGACTCTGGTTTGTTTATTGCAATAGGTGGGGTCCATTGATGTTTGTTTTTTGACGTTTTTATCCCATCTACAAGATGGACGACTTGGATTTGTCAATCGGCCAATCAGGGTGGGCCACCAACATTGCAAACGAGCCTTGTTCGTTTGAATCTTATGGCATCCAGATTCCTTTCATCAGCAATTGTAGTGACGTGTGCATGCATGGATGCACCCATGTGCCATGGTTTTGATCTGGTCATGCCTCCAGACGTGATGGACGGTTCGGACCAAAGAGGTGGTTCAAGATCCATCACAGCAGATGGACACTATCCGTTTAAAATCTAAACAGCGGGAAAACAGTTCCGCTTTGAGATTTTTGACTTCCCGTTTGGTGCATCGCAAGTGTACATGGGTTGCGTACCCTAGGATTAATTGTGGGGCCCATAGTGATGTTTCTGAGAATCTACACCGTTCATTCGTTTTTCCATCTAACAGAAGGTTTTTAGCCCAAAATTGAAGCATATCCAAGGATCCGATGGACCATACCATGTGAAACAGTGGATATTTGTGATTTCCACCGTCGAAACCTGTCTACGCCCTATAATGATGTTTGTTGGTCATCCAATCATGTTCATAAGATCATATCAACATAGATGAAGAGATATATCTTACTACAACTGCCCATGACCCATCTTTAACTGACGGACACCAAACTCAACTGTTAAGGGCTGATCTTTTCATTAGGTTATTCGTACAACGATCAAAGTGCTGAAATTCGACGTGTACAGTTAATTTAGGATTTCTATGCATGGCATAAAATTTTATGTTAATCGAATAGTGGGAACTACATAATCTAGAATTCAGGGGTCTAGGTTAATGGCATTTCCGTAATTATTGCTAATCTAAGAGTTTTGTGAAATCTAATGGTTCTACATGATTGTAGGCATGTTTCTAAGTGATTCTTATGAAAAAACTTATCTCTATAGCATCATGGATGAAAGGTTTATTTTTAAATTCATTTAAGAGATGGTTTATGTGTCAAATCACCTGATGGATGATTTTGTCCTAAAATCGGCGGTCTGATTGCTGGATTTATGAGTGGAGATCATTCACAATGGTTAGGTTCGTGTCAGGGAAAAGATGTAAGGTTTAGATAGTTGGATTGGTATCGTACACACGTATATATTATATTGAATCTTATGATAACGCTCAAGAACTTTCGATGCTCGAGTATCGAAAAGTTCGAGGCGTTACACTCCCGCTGGAGGCTCCCGTAAGTAGAGTTGGGCACAAGATGACTCGACTCACCTAACTCGATTCGTCCGACTCGTTAGGACCTAACTCGACTCGAACTGAATGGGTGAGTTGGTCCGAACCGAGTAGGCTTCGCCTAATCCGAACTCAAACCGAGTTGAGTTCGAGTTACCTAGTAACTCGACCCGACTCAACCCAAAACACGATCTAGTCAAACTCAACTCGATACAAAACTGAATCGACTCGAATTCGGGTATATATATAATAAAAACCCCGACCCGATCCCAAACTCTCTCTTCCTCCCTCATCTTTCTCCTCTTCCATTCCCGGCAACCACCCACCACGATCACCACCCTCTCTTTCTCCTCTCCACTCCCTCCCACCCTCCTATTTTAAGCCCACCACCACCCTTCTCTCTCTCTCTCTCTCTCTCTCTCTCTCTCTCTCTCTCTCTCTCTCTCTCTCTCTCTCTCTCTCTCTCTCTCTCTCTCTCCCTCCCTCCCTCCCTCCCTCATCTTTTAATCCGAATCGAATCCAAATCGATGCCGACTCGAACCGACTCTGTACTTTTTACCAGGTCAGACTCGTTCTGGATTAGTCTAGGCCAGACCCAGATTTGGATCGGTTTAGGCATGCTGGACTCAGTACCGAGGCGAGTCGAGTTCAGGTCAGGACTATTTCAAAACTGGTTCGAGTTGGGTCAACCCTAACTCAGTTTGACTCAACCCGATGCCCAACTCTACCCATAAAAGACTTAAGTTGGTCTTCTATCGACTAACCAATAACCTCAATCCTAATCTAAAGACCTATGTTTACTCCCGTCAGAGGCTCCTTTAGAGACTAATACTTACACCCGTGTCCGGTGGCCTACACAAGGACTTTGACTTAGGTCCTACACAAGAACCTAGTCAAGTTTGGCAATCAAACTCAATCCTACACAAGGAATGAGTGAACATTGACTCACTTAATGATACTTGTGGAATTGAGCCCCATTGATGCGTTGTCTTGGGTTGGTTAATCGATGCTCTCCCGTGCTTCAAATAACTCCCATTTGTTCCCCCGGTCATGATGTCGATGCATTATCAATACTTCAGCTCCAAGATTAACTACCTTGAATGTGATGCTCCTTTGAGGTGACTACGATGATGGGAGATTGGTAGAATATCCTATAATTAATGGGAAGTTGACTTCCTAAGGGATTCTACTTAGAAGGGTGTGAGGCCCATATCCTAGCCTGTACCGTTCCGTAGACTTCCGCGGTCCTTCCGGTCGAATTCCGGTGACCCACGATCTATTATCAGTATTTGCACGTGACCTTAAGTCGTATCCCGTATTCCAAAGTCGACTTGACCCGAGACTTGTACCCTTACGACCACGTCGTCACCGCGGTTCCGATGCCGCGTCTCACGCGCCAAGGTGATACACGATCCAGGAGATGTGGGCCCGAGTTCAGTTCGAGGAAAAATGTCACGCGTTGTAATCCCTAGAGAACATCACATCAATCCCATCAATCATATCAATCAAGTACACATCACTCCCATCACTCACACCCATCCTCAAGTACAACCACCCATCCCTAAAGTCAACTATCTCTCTTACACAAGTACTCCCATCACTCACATCTCTCATCTCTCTCATTTCTCACAAGCAAACAACCCACATCCAAGCAAGCTCCATGAGAGAGCTTTGTGTGGCCCACTTCCTATCTCCTAACCCCACCCTCCAAAACCAATCTCGACCGTTGAATCTCAACCATTGAAGCTCTAGAATACATTGATGGAAGAAGAAGCCCATGATCAAAGGTGAGTGTTTTCTAGTGTTGATTTGTGTGGCTTTGATGATTTAAGGGCCCACATGTGGTGGGACCCATCTTGATATATGCATTGTATAGGGAGAGCCCATAGTGGTGGGGTCCCTCCCTTTCTCACTGATCTCTTTTTTTTCTCTCTCCCTCTCCTTTATGGTGATGATGAGGCCTTGTGGCCCACCCGAATGGACCCCACCATGAAGTATGTATTTTAACCAGGCCATCCACCAAGTGGGCCCACATAGGTGGTGAAATCCCACTACAACGTGAGTGTGATGGGGTATGGTGGACGCTGTTACCAGCATCAAGAGAACGTTGCAGCAAGCAACGTCCAGCTTGCGTATAGTAGAGAGGAGAGTGGGACCACAACAAGCCCCATACATGATGCATGTATTTAATCCACACCGTCCACCCTATTTCCCTGCTCATTTTGGGCGTTGTGCCAAAAAATGAAGCCAATCTGAATATCTGGCGAGCCTTATTGTAGAAAGTAGTAGTTTGGGTGATATAAATTGTTAGGGGTCACCGTGATGTTTCTGTGCATCAGATCATGTCCAATATTGGACTCATTTGAACTGTCCCGAGCCCAAGAATCCAACCGACGGATTGGATCTTCTTGATGTCGGCCCTACCTGTGAAAAACTATCATAAAATAAAAATTATATAAATCGTAACTGAGGGGTTGGACGCCCCCCTTGCTGCTGACGTTCAGCGTCCAGAGGACGCTGCAGCATCCTACTGCTGGATGTATGTGGGATGGTGGGCCCCACCACAGGCCCTACCGTGATGTATGTTGAATATCAGCATGGTGCATTTGATGGGCCCCCTTTAATTATTGGGACATCCCAAAAATCAACCGTTCACGGCACTGAGGTGGCCCACACCATCTTAAATCATGTGAAGACATGCTTAACATATAAAAGTACTTGCTGTGAGGGCCATGGTGATGTTTAGGTCTTATCCACACCGTCAAGATGGCTAGACGGTGGGACCCACCATTAATGTATTTATTTTATATCCACGCTGTCTATCAGGTGGACCACTGCAGAAATCAGTGGAGATTGAACGTCCACCATTAAAACCATTTTTGGGCCGTAGAAGTTTTAGACCTATATGAAATTTATTTTTCCTCTTAGTCTAGGTCTCTGTGACCTTATGTACAGATGGGATGGAAAATAAACGTTGTGGTGGGCCCCACGTGGGAGCCATTGATGAAAGTGTTTTACCCACACCGACCCCATGTGTGGACCCACCTTGTGAAGTGGGACGGCTGGTACTGTACCTCACTCCAGCTATACATTTGTTGTAGTGATGTCAACTAGTTCTGTGGGACCCACGCAACTGGCAGCTGGTGTGAGGTCAGCAAGTTCAGTGGGTCCCATTCCATGTCGTCCATCTGTTTTTCAGCTGGACCGTCCACCCATGTGGACGCTACCATGATGTATGTTTTGTATGCACACCGTCCAGCAATGGACGATGGTGCCCGTTATGTTTATGTTTCATATCCACACCGTCCAAACAGTGGGACTCACCTTACGTATGAGTTTTATATCCAGTCTGTCCATCAAATGGACACCCCGTGGAACCACCAAGATTTATGTGTTTTATCCCAACCGTCCGTCCACTTGCTGGGACGTGGACCCCATCCGCGTGGGACTCCCTGATGTATGTGTGTTTCCCATGCTATACATGGGCTGGGAGTGGGGCCCATATGATGTATATTTGTACCATCCATCACCAATAAATGAGGCCCACCTTAGTGTATATATTCTATATCCACCATCTGTCCAGTTTGCTAGACGGTGGACTCCACTTTGATGTATGTGTTTTATACTATTCGTCCATCTACCCCAAGACGGTGGTAACCCACCTCATGTATATTCACGTCGTCCAACCATTTTCTGGGGTGGGACCTCTCTTAATGTATGTATTGTAATTCAACACCGTCCATCTGGACGTGCTAAGGGGCTAACTATGATATATATGTTTGACCTGTACCATCCAGCTTGCTGGACTGTGGGTCCACCTACTGTGTATTCGCAGGGCCCACCATGTTGTATGTATTTAATCTATGCCGTCCACTTATGCGACCCACCTTGATGTGTGTATAGCATGCACACTATCCATCTGTTGGGGCCCACTTTATGATGTGTTGTATATCTGAACCATCCAGCAGTTCATGCTACTGTTAACGTTAGCAGATGTGGGCTAACCATGGGGCATGTGTTTCTCCAAGCCGTCCACCTATTTTGCCATGTACAGCCCCACCATGATATATTTATTTCATCTACACGGTGCAGAGTGTGATGGACGGTGCTGGATAATGTTTGGATGGTGCAGATTTTCATGGACAATGTTTGGATGGTGCTGATCATCATTAGTGGGCCATGTGCCCCATGGAATGATAGTGTACAGCGATACACATGTTACACCTGCAACCATTGAAATGATTTTTGGTGTGGTCCAAGTCCACTTTAGGCCCATTGTGATGTATTCGTGGCCTATGGGCTAGGCCCGTTGAAATATATTTTCAACCCATATGATGAGGCCCATTTGAGCGGCCCATAGAGATGTGTATTAGGCCCATTTGAGCGGCCCATAGAGATGTGTATTAGGCCCATTTGGGCAACCCGTAGTGATGTGTATTAGGCCCATGTGAGTGACCCATAATAATGTGTGTTAGGCCTATGTGATGTGGCCCATAGTGATGTGCATTAGGCCCAGGTATGTGGCCTACCTGTAAAATATATTTAAGGCCACTTGCAATGTATTCGAGGCCCAATGTGATGTATTTGAGGCCCATGTGTATGCATCATTGAGATGTATTTTAGGCTCATAGGTTGTGGCTCATTGTGATGTATTTGAGGCCCATGTGTAGGGCCCACCTATTGTGTATTTGCAGCCCACGGGTTGTGAAGCCCGATGTGGTGTATTCATGGCCCATGTGCCGAGGCCCATTACGATGTGTAAGGCCCATATGATATGGCCCAATGTGATGTATATGCGACCCATGAGTGAGGCCCAATGCGATGAATGTGTGGCCGTTATGTGAGGCCCAAAGCGATGTATATGAGGACCGATGTGATGTGTGATTTCGCCATGATGTATGTAATAATGTTTATATGGGCCACTCCTTGGGAGCAATGTTGGTCAAATGTCCACATTGACGAGCAATGATGGTTGAATGTCCACATTGTGACCTTCCCTTAGGCCTTGGTAGACCCATTCTCACCAATTCCGATCATCGAGGCCGATTCCGATCATCGAAGCCGATTCCAATTATCGAGGCCGATTTTGATTGTCGAGGCCAATTTCAATTGTCGAGGCTGATTCCGATTGTTGAAGTCGATTATCGAAGCCAATTCCGATTGTCGAGGCCTATTCCGATTGTCGAGGCCGATTCCGATTCTGATTGTCGAGGCCGATTCCGATTGTCGATACCGATTCTAATGTTGAGGCCGATTGTTGAGGCCGATTCTGATTCCAATTGTCGAGGCCAATTATTGAGGTCGATTCCAATTCTGATTGTCAAGGCCGATTCTGATGTCAATTCCGATTCCGATTGTCAAGGCCAATTCCGATTCCGATTCCGATTGTCGATAACTATTCCAATTGTTAAGGTCGATTCTAATTATCGAGGCCGATTTCGATTATTAATTCTGATTGTCGAGGCCGATTCCAATTGTCGATATCGATTCCGATTGTTGAGGCCGATTTTGATTTCGATTGTTGAGGTCGATTCCGATTCTAATTGTCGAGGCCGATTCCGATTGTCGATTCCGATTTCGATTGTCGAGGTGGATTCCGATTTTTGAGGCCCAATGAGATGCATATGCTGCCCGTATTTGAGGCCCATTGTGATGTACATTCGGCCCGTGTTTGAGGACAAATGTGATGTATATGCGGCCCATATTTGAGGCCCGTTGTGATGTGTATTCAGTCCGTGTTTAAGGCCCAATGTGATGTATATGAGGCCTATGTGATGAGGCCCATTGTGATAGATTTCAGGGTCAGGCGATGGAGCCCATTGTGATGTATGTTAGGCCCATGTGAAAGGCCCATCATGATGTGTATTAAGCTCTTGAGAGAGGCCCATGGTGTTGTATATTTGACCCTTGTGTGAGGCCATGGGTCCACTATATGTTAGGTTCTATGTGGGCCATTCCTTGAGGGCAATATTGGTTAAATGTTCACATCGTCGAGGTCGATTGTCGATGCTGGTTATTGATACCGATTATGAGTATGTGACAGTATAGCATCATGATACATACCCATACGCATTATCTGCATGTTTGTTATGAGATATGATTGACCATTGCATATGCCATAGTGCCAGTTGTTATGAGACTCCCTGATAGGCGGAGATTGTCTCACATGAGCGCATGATATGCGCAGGATTGATGTATGACTGGATTATATGACTCATGCATCTTGCATTGTGTACTGTGATTACTTACGCCCTAGCGACATCAGGGTCGTAGCCTCCACAGTCATATCGTGGATGGCCAGATGGGACACCAAAAATCTATTCTACAAGGGGCGCTATAGATATCCCTAGGTGAAAGTCCCAGAACCCTCTTGGTTCCAGAGGTTGCTCCAACGTCTAGACCGAGTGGATGCATGAGCTCATAGGACCGTATACTGTTAGGCTATGTCTCCCACTATGTTGTGGTCGGTTGGAAGGGGGTATGGCCTTACCTGCCCGAGAGGAGGGGGCAATGCTAGGCTGAGTCTGACCAGCTGGAGGAATAGGTCCTCTATCAATGAGTCGTGCCTGATATTGGCAGGCAGATAGTGAGGTCTCTTCCACCCACCTTATTGTGCGCGATGGGGCGGCAATTTGGTTTTGAGTGTAATAGACCCTGGTGATTCCCCAGAGAGGAACTGTACTGATATGTGGACTTATTGAGTAGGAGTTGTATACTCATTCATTCATTCATTCACTATCCACTCGGGCTGATGGTGCGCAACTATTTGTTACGTGTACCTTCGCAATGGCCAGCACTTCGATTGGGGCGCGCGACTAACCTGATATCAGGAGTTTACCACATTGAGTCTGACTATCCAAATTTAGGTATGGGACTGGTTTGGATAGAAGTTTTTTATGGTGGACCCTGTAGCCTGCGATACTACGTACTATCATCCCGACTTCACACTCCAGCTTGGTCATTTCATTCGCATCGCATATTGCATTGCATCCTCAGCATAGTATTTGGCTTACTGTCTCCGCATTGCATAGCTGATCTACATTGCTTCCTCAGTATATGATATTGGTTTGTTATATTTTTGCATCGCATAGCATGGATAAGGCTGATGATATTTATGGGCCTATCAGCATGTTTTTGTATTATTCTGATATTGTATGATTTATGGGCTTGTCAGTATTTCTGCTTACTCTGATTACTCTGATATTGCTTACTTAGCACTTACCTTGTGCATACACTTTCATCACTCACTAAGCTTTCTATAAGCTTATGCATGATAGATGCGTGCAGGTGGCATTAGGTTGCAACAGCGTTGAGCTTGGAGCATATGGCGGACCTCTGAAGCTTTAATTTTTGATATATGTATTTTCCTTTCAGCATTGTATTCAAATGATTATATTAGTGGATATGTGATGATGATGTTGCCTTTGTGATTTGGGTAAACTTGTGGTTATGCTTCTTAAGAGATAAATGTACATTAGCAAATCCTCTTTGTAGCATCTCAGGATCAGAATCTAGCGTATGAGCACTGGGAGCCAAGAATGGGGTACTAAGGAGGCTGTCAGCACCGGATTCGGCGATCAAGATTCATGTGAGTCCGATCTCCAGGTTTGGGGCATGACAAAGGGTCTCCTAGAGAGTTTAGATAAATGATACACCAATAAGGTTAGGTCTAATCTCTAGAAAGTGGTGGAGATTGGGTTCATCCTCAACATTGAGGTTAGAATCCTCAGTAGAGTGGTAAAGCTCAAAAAGATAAATCAAATCTCATGAAATATGAGGCTTAGGATGTGGAATATGATTAGAGATTCAACTAAGCTTCAATTGCACCAAAAACTATCTCTCTTGCCCAAAGATCTGAAGTAATATTTATATATAAAAAAAAAAGCTCCAACGGATCTCTAATGACTTGGATCGATCGATTAAGCTTGGTCTTCGATCGATCAAGCTAAGCCGAAAATAGTTCAAAGAACTTGTTGGACTATTTTGGCCATATTTGATTGCTCGAGAAGAATTAAGGATTCCTCGATCGATCAAGTTTGTGCTTCGAGCACTCAAACTAATTAATATTTAGGACAAAGCTTGCTGGACATTTCAAGTTATTGACTCGATTGATCAAGCTTTGTTCGAGCACACTAACAAGACTACTAGTTTGGGCAGTTTAGATTTCCAACAGCTTGGGAACCTCTATAACCCATCTTATCATATTTCAATAAGGCTCCTAAGAGTAAAGGATGATCACACAAAGTTTACTTATTAAGGTTAGGATCATCTAGAGGTGTAGGGTTATTTTGAGTTAAGGCCAGGGTCACTAAGGAACCTCATTTACTTATTCTTTGCTCCTTGATGCTCATGTCCTCTTATGTTTTCAGTCTTCATCTTTTAAGGGCTCAAGCGACTACATGACACACGGACTCACATAATTGACAAACAAGATTCACAAATTAGTGTACTAACATTCATGTCCTTTAACACATATACGTGTATGATTTAAGATGTACACGTTATTGATAGAGTGCCTTTAATATCGTTCAATGTTGTTCGATCGACCGAGGAATTCTAAGTCAACTGAAGCACGATGTGATATTCCCAATTGACTGAGATATGTTTTGGTTGACTAAGAGACTCTATTAATGTCTCGTTCGACCAAAGGTGCGACTGAGCAAAATGCGTAAGTATGGATTTTTATTTTAATGAAATTAGGGTAGAACGAAAGGAGCTTAGCACATTTTCAAGGGTTTTGAGGGAGAAGCTAGGGTTTCTCATTTATAAGTTGTTCCATCTCTTGTAACTTTCTGTTCATAGTAGATTGTTTGTTGCTTGGTGCCATGGTTTTTTCCCACAAGGGTTTTTCCATGTAAAATTTGTGTGTTCTCTGTGGTTGATTAAAAAAATCCCTATTGCATTGTGTGATTCCGTCTAAAGTTGCTTCCGTGCCGGACAAGTCGTGTTAGGGCTTGTTGTGTCCCCAACGAGTGGTATCAGAGTGTACGTTGGGTTTTCAGATAGAATCTGAGACATGGCATCAAGGGGATTGAATGTGAAGTTTGAAACAAAAAAATTCATAGGTAAAAACAATTTTGAATTATGGAGGTTGAAGATGAAAGCCTTCCTAATTCAACAAGGGTTGCAACAAGCACTCATTGGTAAAGCGAAATATTCTAAATCGATGAAAGAAGGGGATTGGGATGAATTTGATTAGAGGGCAATTAAAGTAATTCAATTATGTTTGCCTGATGAAGTCCATTCTAATGTCATTAATGATATGACTACCATGGGCCTATAGGTGAAGTTGGAGAGCATATACATGACAAAGTTACTCTCCAATCGTCAATATCTGAAGAGATAGATGTGCAATCTAAATATGGCAAAAGGGCTAGATCTCTCTAAGCATATCAACGCCTTTAACAAACTGATTTTCAAAATGACAAGTGTGGAGGTGAAGATCGATGAAGAAGAAAAAGTCTTAATTTTGTTGACATCTCTTTCGAATTCTTATGGGTATCTGGTAGATACTTTGTGCCATGGTAAGGGATACAATGGACCTTGATACCGTTATCTCATCCCTTCAGTCAGAGCAGTTGAGAAGGAATAACAGTGGGGAAGTTACTTCTATTAGTGTACTGTTGTCAGGAGAAGATCGTCTTAGCGAGAGAATGGGAAGTTGCGATTGAGGTCCAAGTCTAAGGGCAAAGAAAAGTTGAAGTATTGAAATTATGGCAGGATGAGACATATGAAGAAGGATTGTACAAATCCCAAAATCCATAAAGATAAGAAATCGAATGATTCACCAAAGGAGGCTAATTTAGCAAATCTGATATACGAACAAGTGGTTGTAACATGTGTCGATATCCAAGGTTGGTCACTTATATAATGAAAGTAAGAATGAGTGGATTTTGGATACGAGGGCATCACACCATATGTCCTCATCGAAGTTGGTTCACCACATATAGTGAGTATGATAGTGGCCTAGTTCTTATAGACAACGATCATGCCTGTAAGATGATAAGAATTGATTTGTTTCACATCATAACGTTTGATGGGGTGGAGCGTACTCTGACTAATGTAAGACACATTCTAGATTTAAAGAAGAATTAGATATCTCTATGAGCTTTTGAGGCACTCGGATGTAAATTCACTGACTACAAAGGTGTCCTAAAAGTTTTCAAAAGGGGCACTCACTGTTATGAAGGCACAAACGCGGAGAAACCTTTACAGGTTGATCGGGAGCACTGTATCGGATGGAATTGCAGCGTATGTAGTGAAATCCACATCAGCACATGTGTGGCATGCACGCCTAGGCCATATAAGTGAGCATGGTATAAAGGTACTTCTTGATCATGGTTGATTCTTAGCTTTAAAATTTTTTATTTAAATCTATATGAGCACTACATATACAGGAAACAATCAAGGTTGAGTTTTAAAACTAGGAAACATGTTAGTAAATGAGACCTTGATTATGTGTACTCGGATGTGTGGGGCTCATCACCTATTGTTTTTGGAGGAGGGTCGTCATTCTTTGTCACATTCACTAACGACTTAACTAGAAAGGTGTGGGTTTATTTCTTAAAATATATATTCGATATTTTTTCCACTTTTAAAGCATGGAAGGCAATGATTGAAAAGTAGACAGGGTAGAAGTTGAAATTGTGAGGACCGATAACAACGGAGAGTTTACTTCTAAGGAATTTAATCAATTTTGTAAGAACATGGAGATCGTAAGGCATAACATAGTGAAGCATACACTAGAGCAAAATGGTATGAAGGAATGTATGAATCAGACTCTTTTAGAAAGAGCTCGAAATATGTTAAGTAATGCTGCGTTGGGCAATGAGCTATGGGCTGAGGCCGTTAACACAACTTACTATTTAGTTAATCGATCCCTATCTACGTGGATTAATTGTAAAAATTCAGAGGAAGTATGGAGTGGTCATGAAGTTGATTAGTCGGGGATGCACATATTTGGTTGTGATGTTTATTCTCATATATCGCCAGTTGAGAGAGATAAACTAGACCAACAGGTGAAAAAGTGTACTTTTGTCGGCTATAGTGATGGGGTAAAAAGATAGACTGCATGACCGGATTTCATGTACAATCATATTTTGCTAGGATGTCAAGTTCGATGAAGATTCCTTATTTTAGAAAGATAAGCAGAAGAAACAGAAAAATCAACGATTAACGTTGAAATACATAAAGAAGTTAAGCCGCAAGAAGAGTTGGTGGCACCACCTATCATAAGAAATCCACCGATAAATTGTAAAGTATCATTGAGATACAGGGATTACTCAAATGTTGTGTTTTCCCTCATTATGGATGAGAATATCCATCTACCTTCCACGAAGCATTAGATGACATGGACGCTGATAAGTGGATGGCGGCGATGTGTGATGAGATGGATTCTCTATACAAGAACAAAACATGGGAGCTGGTGGAGCTACCCATTGGGAGGAAAATAATCGGGTTTAAGTGAATTTCTCGTAAGAAATTGGATAGATACATGGCCATATTGGTAGCAAATGGTTATAATTAGAAGGAAGGTGTCGACTTCTATGAGATATTCACACTTGTGGTTAAGTATCTATCAGATTCGTATTGCATTAGTTACCCAATACAATCTGGAACTGAAACAGTTAGATGTGAAGATTACATTTCTACATGGGGAATTATAAGAGCTGATTTACATGAAGCAAACTGAAGGGTTAGAGGTGCAGGAAGCAGATAATAAGGTTCAAAAGTTAAAGAGGTTGTGTACCCTAAAACAAACGCCTAAGCAATGGTACAAAAAGTTTAATTCTTTCATGTTGAGACAACGATGAAAGTGCCCTGGTTTGTCAATTAGCGTGAGTGTTGAGTCAACAAGACAAGTGAGCCCCATAGGAAGAATGTTCAAGCGTCTACCTCAATCGGATGTGGCCTCAGATCTCTACAAAGGTAAACTTAACCTCACATCCCATGTCCCAAACCACCAGGCATATAAAACCCTTAAAAATGGTTAGAACAACATAGGGTTTAAGGTATGAAAACTGTTTTACAAAATCAGAAAATCTCTAAGTTTTCAGCCTTTGTCGATTTATCGATACGTGTTTCGATGAAATCGGACTCTGTTATCGATGTCCTTGATACTCACTCGATGTTATCGAAATGAGGACTTCAGATGTCCAACAACCAAAATGAACCTTGGGCTGAATTATCGATGAATCGATGATAGGATGATATCATCGATTTTTGAATCTCGAGTTCATCGAACAGGCTCGATAAAATCGACATCTAGTCAGTTTGTGTCCAAGAAGCAGTTAAGGAAAACCATGTGATTTTCGATATCTCAAAGAGAGCCTCGATATTCTCGAATTTCAAATGTCGATGATATCGATGGACCTTCGATAATATCGGATTGGGACACAAATCTGCCAGCAAGCTTTCAGGGAAATTCTTTTAAATGGTCGAGGTATCGAGAGTCACTCGATGATATCGATATTCAAAGATCGATCATATCGAGACCATGTCGATTGCATCGAACCGAGACACAAAACTGTCTAGCAAATTTATAGGAAAATTTCTTGAAAAGATCGATGAATCGAAACTGGTATCGATATCATCGAAAGTCAAAATCAGATGATATCGAGGAATGCTCGATCATATCGATACCTATTCAATTTCCAAGGCAAGTCTACTCTCATGTTCTTTAAATGTCGAGGAATCGAACCATGGGTCAATGAAATCGGAGTTCGAAATTCGATGACATCGAAGCATGTTCGTCATCCTCGATGTGTTGGCAAAAACGTTCAAAAGCATTTGACAAATTGAGTTTGTGTCATCGAGTGGCCATTCGAAGTTATTGAGAGTATACGCTCGATGATATCGAAGCCTGCTCGATGATATCGAAATCTGTTAAAATTATGATTGTTTTATTTTCGTTGAAACTTTTTTCCTATTTAATGAGAGCTTGCCTTTGGTTGTGTGTAGAGAAAATAGATAGAGCTTTTGAGTGTTTAATTCAGATCACCTACCCTAAGCTTTTTCTCTCATGGGAGTTCATCCTCCAATCCACCCTCATCATTGATATTCAATAGACTAGATTGGAGAATGAACTTCTGCATTCAAGGATCCTTCAGCTACCACCTTAATGGAAAATCATTGAGCTGGGATACCTTGAATGCTTAGATGCTTGGAATCACTCTGTTTCTAAAATAGGAAAATATTTAATAGAGTAGGATTCTAACATAACCTTGACCCAACCCGTCGCTATACATTGGAGCATCATCTGTGTTGCGATTCAAGAGAGCTGAAGATTCTTCATCAACAAAGGAGGAGATCTTCATCAACGTGCTTAATGGGGCTCATCTACTTATATGTAAGTTATTAGAGTCCAGAGACCCTGCTGATCATTCCTTTGAGGATTGGGTCACAGGTGATTCTCACCCTTTTAAGTCCTCATAGGAGGCCTCCAACGGGAGAATATGTGTGGGTGCTGTGTGTTGACCCTTGCTCCTGGGAAGCATAAACTTAGGTCCTTAATGTAGGTCATTGGCCTGTGTGGCCTAAAACCTAGGTGTTGTGTGTTGACATTTACTCTTGTGTAGGGCATAAACTATAGGTTCCTTGTATGGATCCTTGGCCTGTGTGGCCTAAAACCTAGGTGTTGTGTGTTGACATTTGCTCTTGTGTAGAGCATAAACTCTAGGTTCCTTGTGTGGATCCTTGGCTTGTGTGGCCTAAAATCTAGGTGATGTGTGTTAACCCTTGCTCCTGTGTGGGGCATAAACTTGTGTCTCGTGGAGACATGTTAGGTGCCTTATGTAGGTCATAGAGTCAGCCTTGTGTAGGTTATACTGGTTTGAGATAAACCTAATTTGAAACCTCTGTTAGTGAGATCTGGTACACTCAAGGGTTGAGTGCGTCTGCCGAAAGTGGAGTAGACACATAGTCGAACTACTATAAAAATGACTGTGTTTAGAATTGCTATTTATTTTTAATACCTGTGTGATTTCTCTAAATGTTCTCACAATGCATGCTTACATGATTACCTAGAACTAATTAGAATCACATCTCACACACAGTCACATCCATCATAAACTATGTTCCTCATCGTGTTTATGTTTTGAATAGTCTTATGATTGGATCATTTATTTGGTTTGGAAACCATTAGAGTTACATTGAAGAAATCCTGATACTTACACATTAATTCAGGATAGGGTTGATAGGTTTTAAATCATCATAAAATATTAAAAAGTCCTATTCACTCCCCTCTAGGACACTTTGACCTATTCCTACTTCTACAGAAGCGGTCATTACTGTAATTTCAAACGGTTTTTTAGAAGTGAGTTCGATCATTGTGTCTACTACAGATCGCTGAGTGATGGGGAATTCATTATTCTGGTATTGTATGTTAATGATATGCTTATCGCCAGCTACAATATGTTTGAAATCAACATCTTGAAAGCTCAATTATCTAGGACATTCGAGATAAAAATATTTGAGGGTTGCGATAAGGATTCTCGGCATCGATTTATACAAAGACAGGGAAAGGAGCAGGCTATGATTGCCTTAAGAGGAGTATTTTGAGAAGGTTTTAGTCAAATTTAGACTTGATAAGGCTAAACCGATTATCACACTCTACACTGCTCACTTTTGTCTTTCTTTGGAGCAATGTCTTACGTCAAATGAAGAAAAGAGGTATATGTTTCGTGTGCCCTACTCGAGTGCAATTGGCAGTCCTATGTACGTTATGGCTTGTATTAGACTGGATATTTCATATGTGATTGGTGTTATGAGCAAATAGATATATATCAAACCCCGGCAAGCAACACTAGGAGGCAGTGAAATGATTATTTAGTTACATACGAGGTACAATGGACTACTTCTTGACATTCAAAAAATTTGAGGAGAGACTAGTAGGTTATGTGAATTCAAATTATGCTAGTAATATGGGCAATAAAATGTCGACTTCCCGATTACTCGTTTGTGTTAGTGGGTAGAGCGATCAGTTGGATGTTAAAGCTTCATTTTGTTGTTATACTTTCCATAACCAAAGTGGAATATATGGCAGTGAGGGAAGCATTCAAGGAAGCTGTTTGGTTAAAAGGGATGATGAATAAGTTGAGGCTTTAGTAGGAAGTTGTGCTTGTGCATTTAGTAGCGAAAGTGTGATCAATTTGGGGAAGAACTCAGTGTACCATTATTAGACTAAATACATTGATGTTCATCATCATTTTATCCGGTAGATGCTAGAGGAAGGTAGTGCTACTCTTGAGAAGATTCACACCAGTAAAATTTCGGCAAACATGCTTACGAAGGTGGTTCATGCAAAAAAGTTCAAGTTTTGCTTGACTTCTCTGGGCTTGGCAAATAATGAATGAAGGTAGAGTGTGCACGAGAAGCAACGATGATGGTGCTACTATAAAGGAGAGTAGAGATGGTGATGACAACTTGAAACAGTAGAGCTGGAGGATTAAAGCCATGATGGAGATTGTTGATAGTGTCTTTAATCTGGTGCGGTGTTGTTCAATCGATCGAGGAATTCTTGGATAGATTGAAGCATGCTATGATGTTCCCAGTTGACCAAGAGATTCTGTTGATGTCTTGATCGACCGAAGGTGTGACCACGCGAAATGCGTAAGTGCCATTTTTTTTCTAATTTTGTATGGAAGTATATAAATAGGCCTGATTACATAATTAGGATAGAATGAAAGGAACTTGATACGTTTTCAAGTGTTTTGAGGGAGAAGATAATGTTTCTCATCTGTAAGTTATTCCATTTCTTGTAACTTTCTGTTTATAGCAGATTGTTTGTCGCTTGGTGTCGTGGTTTTTTCCCACAAGGGTTTTTCCACATAAAAATCATGTGTTTTTTGTGGTTGCTTAAATTTTTCTTTCCTTATCGCGTTGTGTGATTTCTGTCTAAGGTGGCTTCCGCATCAAACAAGTCATGTTAGGGCTTATTGCGTCCCTAACACACACATAATAGTTATGGTGTTAATAACATGTCCAAATAAGACTTATGATCATTATGACCTACTTTCAAAATCATTAAATCCATTATTAATATTAACTCATTGATTTTATAGGGCATACAACACTACATACATGCATATAGAGATATGGATTATGAGCCCAAAGCTGTGGGACTCTATACAAGGGAGGAGACCCAAGGATAACGCACCAGGCTTGGACATTCCCCCTCTCTCTCTTTCCTTTAGGCTAGGGTTTGGGTATAAGGAGTGACTATAAAATTCATTTCTCAGAGGCATGTGGGCAGAATTATTAATGATCATCCATCGATGAAGGAAAAAAAAATAATCTTACATTGTGTTGTGGCCAGAAGAGTTGAAGATCGCTAGTGGAATTATATTTTTCTCTTGAGGTAGGCTATAAACTTTAAACTATTATTTTGTGTTAATCATATGATATTATGCGTGTAAGTCTCTCCTTATCTGTTTTGATTGCATATAATCCTTCACACGTATAGAGTGTGATCTATGGGATTTCAAACCCAACAATACATGGCTATACGACTATCTGAACAACATTCCCTCCTTTGGAGATGCGACAAGTGGCCCCACTAATATCTTGACACCTGGGTGACTATATGAAATGCCTAATTGCCAAATGGTTATATGAAATGCCTTGTGCTAAATAACTAATTAAGGCTATTCAATTGATGCTCCAGACACTAAAAGATGAAGGTCGACATTAGATTAAGAAAAATGACGCATTTGCATTTATATCATACCAATTCCTTTGTTTTCCTTTAATCAAGGTTTTCTTCAAGGATTATAATCAAGGACATGTGGTATGTCATACCCAGAAATATTAATGAAGCCTTTTGAAGAGTATTAATATTTTCTTTGATTGAATGAAGTAAGTTATTTGAAAACACCAGGTCAAAAAACCATATGCTTAATGCACTAGCTAAGGGCTCACTATGTAGCAACAAAAGCTTAGTCTTCAACAACCTATCAAAGATATTTTTATCCAGGTTGAAGACTTGGCCATGTTATTCTAAACTAATCATTTCCTATTGTTTATCAAGCACCTAGAATGAAATAAGGATTAGTTGGCACACATGATATATATGTGGTTCTTGAAATGTGCAGTAGCTTGTGTGGCCCATTGAAGATGCTTGAAAATGTATAGTGACCTATGTGGCATATGTGGGGAAATCAATTATGTACTATAATCCACATAGCACATTCATCACATCACATATATAACTTGTCATGTGTGAAAAATGTAATACATGAATGACACAAAAGATTATATTTTGCCACATTTGTAGTGCTTGAATATAGACAATGGCTCTTTTGATACATTGACATGTTAAACATGTGTGACACATGTGTACACAGGACACAACTAGGTACATGGAAAAGTTTTATTACATTAAGCCCGCTGTATGGTTTCTCGAATAATATAGGGTCCAACGTGTTGGCCCTTGTTACATATCCAAGCTCAAGCCCAACCCAATCAGCTTTTTAGCAGGTCCTTACTCATGCTCCGGTGGTAGACTCAGGAGTTTCAACACCTGGTTAAGGGTTCAAGTACCCATAGGTGGTGAAATCCCACTGGTGGGGGTGTAAAATAAATAAATAAATAAATAAAAATCAGCTTTCTAGCTCAAAAAAAAAAAACAAAAAAAAAAAAAGGCTTGGGCCATCCTACGTACCTTAAAGCTAAGCACATGTCCAGCCAAACGCAAGTTCTCCAGCCCAAAAATAGAAAGGCACTTGTGTTGGAGGGAAATGTGACCGTTGCTCATCCACGTTATCCGCGTTACTGTTTTGTCCTTTCGACCCTTTTACAGTCAGTTGAAAGGTGGACCCCACGGGGCATCTGATGCCTAAGTAGTACTTCCCGCCAATTGCATTAACACTACAAAGAACAAAATTACAATCTTACCCTTATTTTATTATGCAAATGAACTGAGACTGTATGCTTTTAAAAAGGAAATTTGGTCCTGGATAATCGCATTCAGCTCCCATCCCATGGTAAGAAAACCATGCAACTTTGTACTGGTGCGTTGAAAAAAATAGTAGAGAGGGCGAGTGTATCACATGGACCTTGCTTTTACCGAGGGGGTCGTTCCTGTCAAGTCTTGTACAGTAAACTTATTCTACACATGTTTTGAGGCCCAACAGCGTGCATGGCACACCCAAATCGTGCAGTAAATAAGCCCCTTCGTGAAAATTTGACACTTCAAAAATCTAACCTATCCAACCATTATGTAAGTCACTACGTGAATTTGGAGATTTTAAATGGTTGTCTATTATTTTCTAAGATAGTGCTGATCATGTTGTCTATATGACATCTAACCCATGTATTATATGAGTGTTATCTTGATGATGGGATCCATAAAAAATAAAGCTTATACAATCATTAAGTGAGTCACATCATAGGTCATTATTCATACCCCACTGGCATACCATGGATGAAGTATGGGTTAAATGTCATATACAAAACTTTGGCCCAAGACAATTCTTATAGTTTTTTCATTTTTTATTATCAGTTCTTTAAGATGGGAAGGAAAGAGAAAAATTAAAAGTGATTTGAACCTCAATCAAACTCTGACTGATGATAATATTAATAGATGTAAAACAAAAATCAAAATATAAGTATGAGACAAGCTGTTCGAGATCATACGAGATAACAAATTAAATCCAAATATGACTTGTAAGGGGACTACCCTCACACAAATACGCAATTGTTGCTTTGTAAGACCTACAAGACACATACCAACATACAGTCACAAATGTCAACAAGTATAGACCATCTTACAAGTGCAGTGTGTATGACCCCACAAAAATTCAGGCCAGTGGCGGCAAGTGTGAATGTTACATGGCAACTTATCCAAATTGCACATGTATAGGCCAACTTCATATTCAGTAATTGGGGTTAGCCCATGAGCAACATATTCTACTATAACGCCCTGAAAATCGGGGGTCGAGCATAAACTCAACTCCCGAGTTCCAGAACATCACTTATGCAACAAAATGAATGATGATTGAATGTTGATTGTATTCGTGCATTGAACATGAGTGAGATTAAGCCAAAACAGCATATCATACTCCAGAGACAATTAAATTTGCAAGCGGAAGACTGTGATAGATAGATAAAATATATAAACTATGATGAGTCTCCAGAGTGTGATAACATTACTAGGTTAAATAATTACAAGTACAGTTCTAAAATACCAAATGTGAGGAAGTGTAATGTCTCCTGTCCCAAGTACTATAGCCCCGTCAATACAATATCAGGTCTTCATTGACCTGCTAGAGAGATACAGATAGGAGAACTCCTCCTATCATCATAGAAGTAGTCCGGCTCTGCTTCACAAGCATCGCCATCACCTGAAACTCAACAAATCTAGTTGGTGTGTACAACACCGTCCCGTAACGTGGGAGTGAGTAGCTAACTCAATGGAACAATAAAGCATAGGTTAACATGTTATCAATTCAATCAAGCAGTAATGTTAAAGCAGTACAAATCAAACAATTCTAACTACTCTTATTAAATGCGAGAATGAAATGACATGATGCTGTATGCACTTGTCAAACCACCCTCAAGCGACATCATCTTACGTTCGCGAATGCTTAACTCCCTCAGTGCGCCACATCTACTAAGCACATGCGGTGCGATGATGATTATGATTACCGAGTTATTATTAGTCCATTTCAAACAGCAGTATTGGGAAACTAAGGTACCTCCCTTGTATCATTCCCAAACATGATCCATTCTAGGGTCGTCAATCCTAGCTAATCTCATACGATATTATGGTTTGAGAAGCGTAGTGAAGGCATCGCAAAGGGCTCGTCACCCGTCAGCGCTGATACAGATTTCACCGTATGCGGCTCAATTGCTGGCCATCAGCTCAAGTACAGGTCTCACCGTACTCGGCTCAATCACTAGCCGTCAGCTCGAGTACAGGTCTCACCGTACTCGGCTCAACTCATACTCTAGTTGTTGTGAAAGACTCGTCGCCAATCACAGGCACTTGGAGTATACTCGAAGATACTACGGAGGACTCGTCGCCGGTCAGCACGAGCACAGGTCTCACCATACTCGGCTCTCGCCGTAAGTATTGACAGCTCGAATACAGTGTCTCATACCATCGTATTCGGCTCACGAGGTTTGGTTGCGCAATGGTCACTACGGGGAGGCACATGGCCCCAGCGTAGGCCGACAGCTCGACCACGATGTCCCATACCACCATGCCCGGCTCATGCGTCTTAGCGGATCGAGGTATCATGGTTAAAAGGGGTTTCACTGGTAAGTTTGGTACCCTAGGTTCAAGCAGTAGCGTCCAAATAGGGTGAATATGCATAAGGCAGATCGGGTTACTTGACGAGCTCGACTAGCGCGATCGTCCGTTGAGCTGCACGACATGAAGTGCATAAACAACTTCGTGTGGCCTAGCCACTGCCGACAGGCAACGCACGACACAAGTTCGTCGAACACATCCCACATGGCAAATGAATCTCAGCCACGAATTCAATCCCGTTACCGATTGCCTGGGCCATAATCATAGCCCCAAACACAATCAATTGCAGATAGATAAAGCAGTGATGGATCAAGATTCAAATCATACAATTAAAGTCTGGTATTATCCGTTTAGGGCTGCCAGGGCTATTGCACGCACTCGTTGCTCCGCTCCCCCATCACCCATGACGGATCATACAACATAATTATAAATTTAAACATATGCATTACATAGTTAAAATCATAAAGCAGTTGAGCATGTTATGAATCACAACACAAGCATGAGTTTGTACTTGTTCAATTCCTAATCACACAACTATCAAAGGAGATCATACACATAGTTAAAAGAGGTTGAGAATCATATCTCAACACCCTTATACATTACAATTTGCTAACTACTACACATTCAGACATTTCAAGAAACACTTAAACAAACATACATCAACATACATGACATATGTCGATCACATAGGCATTAGGCCAAATCCTTTCACTAGGGAGTTGCCCCAATCATAACACACGTACACCCACGACGGATAGTCATGGCAAGCAGGAACCCAAGCTCCATATTCAATCGGCTAATTCCATAAACACTTGGGCCACACATTTTAGCATATATAGTGTATATTGGCAGTGGCGTGACTTAGGGCAAATCCTTTCGTCAAAGGGGCATCGCCAATACATAAATCATGAATCCGTGACAATTAATCATGGCGAGCACGAATGAGAATTCCATACTCATTCAGTCATTTTCACAAACACTTAGAATACACTATTACAACATACATGGTGCATGTTAGCAAAACATGTATTAGGGCTATCCCTTAGCCAAGCGAGTATTTTATCCATGTATAACATATTATTACAGCAAATAATCATGATAAATACATCTCCAAAATTTATACGTATATAGTATTTTCTAGAATACGCAATTTCAACATACATAGTGTATATAAGTAAAACATGTATTTAGGCGAATCCTTTCGCCAAATAAGTATTTTATCCATATATCGTATATCCATACAACAAATAAACATGTCAAACACATTTCCAAAAAAAAATACGTATAACGTACTTTCTACAAATACCTAAAGTATGTAGAATTCCATATTTTTCATCTTTAATCGAAACGGAAAACAGACAGCACTTTGTACATGTGCAATTGCATGCAGATCATGAATCTATCATTATCTGACATTAAAAGCGTTGAAAACCATAACCTATACACCTAAAGTCCGCACCTTTTGTCGTACAATCGCAACGGAATTGATAGGTTTGCTAAGCTTCCGTATTCGGCAGTTTGGCAACCTATAGAACGAAATAGGTTAGCTATTTCACAACCTATAACCTATACACTTCAAATCAGACCTAGGGTTAGGGTTTCTCACCTTAAAATGGAGTTGATATCGCCGGAAACGCGCCTGGAAAGAGGCGGTGCAGCCCGTGTGGTGGCAGGGAACGATAGTAGGGAGATCCTCCCACTTCTCCCTCACTTTCTCTCTCTTTTCCCTCTCTCAAATCACAAATTCGTATGGCTGCCATGAGAGAGGGTTTAAGGTCCTTATATAGTCTCAAAACTCACCGAAATAGACTCCTGTTCAAGGTTTACTGCTAATATAGGTATTTCGTCACTTTTTCAGCTCAAAAGAGAGGTTCTGGTGGCCCTCCTTGAGTCAAACGTCAGACTTAAGCTCACCACACATGGATCTATGTGGGATTACATTTTCGACTTGATCGGATTCCCAGATCACACGTAGCGGACCACTTTCAGATCAACGGTCAGTGGGCCATGATCCAAAATTCCAAGTACATGTAAATGTTCATGAAATTTTTCTTAATCCGAGGGTGTAATTTGGTCTGATTCTGACGGTCTGGTTCCTTAATACTGATGCGCAAGCGAATGGTGCCAGATCACTATTCCGGATATTTTATTTTCAAAAGGAATAGTGTTTTTCACACTCCCTCGCTCCGGATCCAAACGAATGGCCGTGGGACATCGGCTGGACCTGATTTTTGAGATGATTGTCAAGCCCAGTGAGGCGGTCCTAGTTCCTTAACTTCGTGTTAATCGGACTTCCGATGTGCGGTCTAGACCTAATACGAAGTTTCAAGTCATTCCCGAGAGTAGCCGGGAAAAGAGTTTGGTTCTAAACTTTAGGGTAACCTAGAGTCACAGATTTTGCAAGTTTTGGGTCTTACAGATCGTATTTAAAGCGATCCCAACGAATTTCATGGCTAATCGAGTTTTGCACTTAGTTAACTTTGTTAAATTTCTAAAGGATTTAATCCTAATTGTTTTCTGGTTGAGATGGTACTTAGGCCCTTGTAGTTTGTATATAAAGTGATCCAAGTTTTACTACTTAGCTAGTTTAAGTTAGTGTCTAGGGCGAAAGTGCTTTGAAAAATTGAAAGCACAAGGTAGTGAAGGGTGGGATTTATGAAGAAAATGGTTTAAAAAGGGATTCGAGGCTTTAATTGAGCGTTTGGGAAGTTAAACCTGTGTTAGGATTGACCCATCGCCTAAGGACGTCTAATTCCAGGTTGGCAAAAATCCGGGATGTTACATCTACTTTGCTTAAAAGCCGACATTAGTCGACTTCATACCTGGGTTTTTTAAAAATCAGTCAAAATCATTATAAAAAAAAAAAAAAAAAACATTTCTAATTAAGTAAACTAGTAAATTCAGCTTAGTACAATGTGCTCGGAAAACTAAGAAGGTGGCTTGTAAGATGGGAGGAGAAACACTTGTAAAATGTACAGCTATTTGCTGAGTAGTGAGCTTAGCACTTGGGTTCACCTTATGAATCACCCAAACACCCTCTGATTCAAATCCCTTCTCTATACTTCAATAACCTATGGTTCTATGCCTGTTTCGCTGACACTTAAAAAACTGAGTTCATTTCATTTTAGTTAATCATAATTATCTATTATAAATCGTAATTTTTTATTATTAAGATTGTTTTTAATCTTTAATAAAAAGAAATATGATTTCTAGTACATAATTGTGATTAACTAAAACGAGATAAACTTATTTTTAGGCATTTACCAAACAAGCCTTTGGTAATTTTGAAATTTATTAATGGGCAATTTTTTGCTCCTAAAGGTACTATCTCAATTACTTGAGACCATTTGATGTTTCAAAGCATGGATGGGTATGGCCCGAAAATTTTCAAGATGGAGATGATTCAATCCATCCTGTTTATTATTGTTTTTGGGGTATGCTACTATATTTTCTCACGAATCATTCAATTATACGCCTATGATTTAAGGGTTAGAATCCTACAACCCATAAGATTTTTAAGACATCACCTATCATTTAGGAGCTCATTCACGTGACAACTGGATCTTGACTACAGGCCCTACTTTCACAAATGGACACATCAGGAAACTCTCATTTTAATGAATCAAAATCCTGTAACTAATCTATTAGTTGAGGGTATGATGCACCATAAAGTGAATAATGTCCCACCACAACAATCCTAGGAAGTTTCACCCAAGGTTCATTTATCCAATCCATTGACTGAAGTATCCCATTCATTAACTAGTCACCAACAACTAGTCATCGACTATTTTGGAAAGCATGTACCTTATTTTCAAGGGTAAAACTAGAAACAAATATTCATAAAGCAAGGAAATAGGTCCTACATTGGATGTGGTTCAAATCAGTCAGGTCGATCTAATGGGTCATTGGATCTGACTTTGCAATAAATAGACATGTATCTGTAGACACCCTACCCAGGCTAAATATCTTAAGAAGGCTATGACCATTTAGGAACCATGATCATACCTTGAACCAAACCCTAATCCCAACATAAATCGAACCCTGATCCAAAAGTCTCCAAAAAAACTCTCAATCTGTAACCTGAAACCGTAATCTAAACCGTTCACACACATACAACCCCGCCTATACCCAATACCATGGCCAGAACCCTCTATCCATACCTAAACCCACCACTTTAAGTCCCAAAAACCCAAAACGAAAACCACCGGACAAACCAGAGCACCACACGAAGCCCACACATGCAAATTCGGCCCAAACCAGGCCCGAGCGGTAGTCTGATTACCGCGTGCGGTAGTCTGACTATTGTCTGTGGCACTTCGACTGCCACCACTCGCGGCTCGCGTGTGGACAGCTATCCCAACATCCAAAAGTCAACTTTCTTTCAAAATTATTCCCCCTACCTTCACTATTTACCGATTTACCAGCCCCATAAGCCAATGAGAGCACGCCACATGGTATCTCTCTCCTATCCACCAATCACCACTTGTCACGTCAGCTTTCACCCTTCCTAAACCCCATATTTACCAAGATATCATTGGAGAAGGCTATAAATAGCCCTCTCCTCTTCTCATTTCAACACACATTCTCATCTAAGAAAGAGGGAGAGAAAGAGAAAGTAAGGAAGAGAGGGAAGGATCGGGAAGGAGCTCCCGAGCTTTCAAAACCCTGATCTTTCAAGCCACTCTAGCCTTCCTCTCAACCTTTCCAATCCATAAGGTTAGCCCAGAGTGATCATGGTTCAATCCATATCTTAGCTCGCTCAAGATTAAGCCAAAGATTCACTCATCTTACATACAAGCATTCATCATGACATCTATTCTCTTCTCAACCCCCCTGCTTCTCTAGATCCCTAGTGAACGTATGCTCTGTGACTTGTCGTACACCTGATCCTGTCACATCAGAAATTCCTAGTGATCTAGTCCATTTTTCTTATCTTTTTGCATAAGCATCATCACATCCACCCTCTAGACACGCTGTTGGACGTATTCTCTGTGGCTTGCCAAAATCTCGGATCTTGCCGCATCAGAAATCCATATGTGTGCCTAGTCCTATCTCAACCACATCATCCATCCCTTGAGATTGTTTTACCACACAAAGTAAAGACTGTACATTCGTACGAGCAGAGAGGGTACCTAACACCTTCCCTCTTTGTAACCGAGGTCCCTTACCCGAAATCCCGGATCGCAGACCAGGAATCAATCTAAGGTAGGAGAGTCTTCGGATTTCTCCAACCTTACGTATTCCACGGTTCTAGCCGACTACGGGATTTTGAAATTATTCGGCTAGTAGCGACTCCAAATCACCCCCATCATCAAAAAAACATAAACTTACAAATCAGTGTCGACACTGATTTTCAGCGTCTACAGAATGGCGACTCCACTGGGGAATTGGTAGCTCGCACTAGCTAAGACCAAACTCGAAAGAGTGTGGTATTTTTAAATCTCAAGGGATATCATCACAGCATCCATAAAAAAAAAAGTGTATATATATATATATATATATATATATATATAAACATCTTTGGCTTACACTTTCTCGGGCAAGGACCAGAACTATGACCACCCGATCCCGTGCAGCCGTGACCTCTCAAGCTACCCATGAAGAAGAGCCGGCAGCTCAACTAACTGCTGAAACATCAACACCCGCTCCTACACCAACACCTGTACTACCTCCAGTAGCTCCAACAGACCCACAAGCCAATATAACCATGTAAAAGATGGTCCAAAGTCTCCGAGCGATGCAAGAGCTACTACTTCATCTAGTACCAAGCACCACACCAAATACACAAGTAACCTAACCTAGTATACAAAACAGTTCACTCCCTCAAACCCCTTTTACTTTCTCCCTCATTACCCCAGCAAATCTCGTGCTCCCTCTCCCGGAAGAGTCAGCACAAGATCAACAGCAGCCAGCAATCGGAAACAACACTGCCACACATCTCTACTCAGCACAACACAACAATCATGTTACAACACAAGTTCTCCCTAATGGGAACCACAGACAAGAACTGGCGGATGCCCACGAAGGGGGCCAGTTTTGAGTCCAATTCACTGCCCCTAACGGGAGTAACATTCCGGATTTGGCAGACACCCCAGGCGAGAGCCATTTCCAAACATCACACCCTCCTCTGAAAGGGAGCGGCGTTCAATTCGAGCTACCTCCCGCTACCGGGAGTCCACCGTGTTTCCAGCAACCCCCCATTCTTGATCCATATGAAGAGGAAGTAGCACAAGCCCTACAACAAGGGGCAAGATATCCACCACAAGGCAAGTCTAAAATCGAGAAATTACGAGAACAACTACAAATGGTGCAAAATCAGCTTCAGAGACAACAAGGAGTGGATCACCCATTCACCAAGTTCAGAGATCTATGTCCTTTCCCTGATGCCCGGGTCCCTCCAAACTTCGAGGTACCCAAATTTAAAAGGTATGACGGTAGTGGGTGACCCATAACACATCTAAAAGCCTTTTGTGGGGAACTCAATGCGATAGCAAGGAACGATGGAGCCTTGATACGACTCTTCCAAAAGTCCCTTAAGGGTGATGCTTTGGATTGATACACCTCATTGGACAGCCATCAAATCAGAACCTGGGAAAAGCTCTCCCAGGCATTCATCGACAGGTTCTCATACAACCTGAATATGGCTCCAAGAAGGTCGGACTTGGCTGCCTTGAGATAAAAAAGTGACGAATCCTTATCAGCATACGTAGGACGATGGCGATCCATGGCAGCTCGAATGAGAAACCCCATCAATGACAAAGAACAGATATCCATGATCGTACATTCTGCAAATCCCAACATTTCAGGATATCTGATCTCATACCCCTACATAAACTTCTCTCAGCTTATCCGAGCTGGAGAACAAGTGGAAGTCGGGATCAGAATCGGAACCATTTCTCCATAGCCGCACCAGGCCCCCACAATTAGAAGAAACAAAGTTGAGGGGAAACCCGTTGAATATGAGAATGGAAACGGCACTGCTCCCGCGCAACGCGCTACAGAGGTTAACAATATCGTCGCCAATACCCAAGGCAATCAGTACGCTCCACAACCGGAGCCACAACAAGACAGGCAATACGAGCCACAATCAAATAGGCAGTACCAACCATAGCAAACCCAACAGGGATATCAGGCACAGCCGCCTCAACAACAACCGCAACAGCCTAGGGGGAATGCGCAAGGCCCATACAAACAGGCAATGTTAGGTAGGAAGTTCACCCCTTTAGTACAAACATATAGTCAGGTTCTGATAATGTTAATGAAAAAATAACTTCTTACACTACTCCAGCCTCGACTTCCACCTAATCCTTGCCGCCTGGTTATAATGAAAACCAATACTGCGCATATCACCAGGCTCCTAGTCACTTAATGGACCGCAGCTTCGCTTTGAAACATTCGGTCCAAGATTTAATCGAAAGCCAGAAGATTGTGATCACCCCACAGGCCAACAATACAGCTCAGGCCAATATTCTCCAAAATACCCTGCCATCGCATCAAGCGGGACCTAGTACATTTAGTACCTCTACTGTCAACCACATTGAGGGAGGGCGACCACGTACCCCTCTCCACATCATTCCATACAAGCAATCATGCCCGGTACGGCAGATCGGACATGGGGATACCAACAGGCGCCATCGCCTGGGCCTCTCGTATTCCTCGAAGCGGCACCAACAGTACAGCCTCTCGTATTCCTCGAAGCGGCACCAACAGCACAGCCTCTTGTATTCCTCGAAGCAACACCAACAATTCAGCCTCTCATCTGTCAAGAGGCACCCCCAGCACCCACCAAGTCATACCTTCAACACCACGCTTCCCAAGGGGCACATCCAGCCCCAAACCCAACAAATCCAAAAAAGGTCGAATTCTGAACTCGTCATTCTCCCAATAGGCTTCCCCGATTTAGCCCTGCTAACCTTGCAAGAGGCACCCCAGATCCAAACACTAAGTTTCCTAATGCCTCACCAATTGGCACATGCCCGAAGGATCCCTCCCACACATCAAGTGGAGGAAGAAAACCCCATTGTAAAATCTCACCAAGACTTGGTCACATTTCAAAAGAGATCATCAAATCCATCACAAGCAGTTCTAGCCGTAATCTCTCAGCCTCAAGAACCACTGATATACCTAGAGGGAAGAATGGTTCCATCCTACAACCCAAGAGTAGTCCCATGGCATTACCCTGAATGTGCCGAAGTGGCTAACAATGGGAGATATTTCAGGAGGGGTAACTAGAGCCCAAAAGAAACCCGAGGAGCTTTGTCGGGAACCGCTTGCAAAACCAATGCTGCTTATGACATAGCAACCCAACTCAAATCTATTCCCGCTCAAATATCCATGTGGGAACTCTTGTGCATGTCAAGATCACATCGGGAGATTTTTGCGAAAACACTGAATGATGCACATATCTCTCCTGACGTACCTCTCGAAACGGTGACAAATATGATTGGACAACTCCTTGCACCACGAGCCATCACTTTCTCTGATGAGGAATTGCTACCTGAAGGGCACAAATATGGGCGTTCGTTGAACATAGTTGCCCATCACAAGGATTTCAAGGTCCCATTAGTGCTCATAGACAACGGATCAATCCTAAATGTTTGCCCTTTGAGGACTGCCGAACGGTTGAGGATAGAACCATCTTCTTTCAGGCCCAGCACCATGAGCGTTAGAGCCTTCGATAATTCCCGAAGGCAAGTCAAGGTAGAAATCGATATTGAACTACAAATCGGACCAGATATGACCCTTATCACATTTCAGGTCATCGACATTCCTAACTCATTCAATCTTCTATTGGGGCGGCCATGGCTTCATGATGTTGGAGCCATCCCATCTACCCTCCATCAAAGGGTTAAATTCCTTTCGGGAAATCGAATCATTTCAGTATTGGCCGAACCAGAAACCATTCTACCAGTGACAATCAATATCTCAGAAACTGACATCCCAGCAATTGACGTTCAACATGCAAAGGGTGACATATCATATCACAGTTTTGAATTCGAAAATGTGAACACAATTGCCAATCCATGACCTCTCGCTGCTGAATATGTCATCCCCCTACTAAGCGATTAATCCTGAACTACCGTACCGAGTTCCATGAAAAAGGAATGGTGGTAAAGCTAACACGTACCAACGTACAGAGACGGGGCCTGGGATATCAGCCAACATCAGAAGATCCAGATGAAAGACCCAAAAAGGGTCAACTATTTATGTGCAGACCCATCAAAGTCATCAAGGCTGGGACAGTTTGTGGAGACATGATGACTTCTCTTGAGGATCACCTCCAGTGGCTCAAACTCACATAACATTCCAGCAAGGAATCCACTTGGCCACCCATACGATGGGATAAGATCCTCAGGACATCAAAAGTACGCCCAATGCTAGGGGCAAAACCCTTGAACCCATCAGGTGAAGCTAGGGGCATGAAAACAAGTCCCGTGGAGGACCCAAGACTAAAGGTGCCCCTTACAAAGAATATAGGCGAGAATGGGGAAACACCCATCTCCACCCACAGTCAAGGGGACACATCCTCATCGCCAGCTCAGCAACACAAGGGGCAAAAGCAGCCCATCCCTTGGTTTGACAAGGGAAAATGGCCCACCCTTGATTAGACGAATGTCAAAGTCCCATCACTAGGTGAATTCAAGGAGCTAGAAGAACTCCAAATCTTAGGTGAAGATATCAAATCAGACTCCGATTCTGAACTCAGCCCAGCAGACATCATGGTCATCAAGACAAGTGACCCTTCAGAACAAGCAGATCAGATCAACAGAATTGAAAGGGGGAAGGAACCAAGCTAATCAGCTATCCCCCTAACAATCGAATCAGCCAGTAGATCATCCATGAATGCCGGTCCCAAAAAAAATGCCAATGTAAATAGCGGTGGGTACCCCGAACCAGGACAAGATCAATCATGGTTTGCAACACCATCCTGTTCGGGATACCTTGGCGACACAAAAAAAAATCAGAAAATCTTCAAAACACAAAAACATCACATACTCCCCAAAATACAAAAAATCAAATATTCCTCAAAACCACAAAAAATCAGAAAATCTTTAAAACACAAAAACAATAGAAAAACTTTTGAAAATCACTGTGTCAAACACTTCACATGCATTGCAGGAGTTTGAAGTCAACTCGTATGATTTCGATCTAGAGTTGGACTTTGAGCTCATGGGTTTGGATGAAGCCCCAGATGAAGGAAATGAGGATACAGCTCTCGAATTCGAGGATTCTCTTGAAAAATTTGAAACAAGGGCCAATGTTGTAGCAGACGACTTTGAAATTGTGAACTTAGGGTTAGCGGAATCTCCCAGAGAAGTGCGTATCGGAAGGTCGTTGTCTCCAAAGCACAAGCAGAGGATGATGGAGTTTCTGAAACCGAGGTTGTCCAATTTTGCTTTCTCATACGAGTACATGTCAGGGCTTGATGAGGATCTGGTGGTACACCATTTGCCAACAAAGCCAGACATTAAGCCTGTCAAACAAAAGTTGCGGAGAATAAAGCCAAAATGGGCCCTAAAGGTTCGTGATGAGGTCATCAAGCAATACAACGCGGGGTTCCTGGTAGTCTCCAACTATCCAGAATGGCTCGCAAACATCGTACCAGTTCCAAAGAAAGACAGGAAAGTCAGGATGTGCATCGATTTCAGAGATCTCAACAAAGCAAGCCCTAAAGACGACTTCCCTCTACCTCATATCGACACACTGGTGGATAATACTGCTAGACACAAGATCTTCTCCTTCATGGACGGTTTCTCCGGTTATAATCAGATCAAGATGACCATCGAGGATAGTGAGAAGACTTCCTTCATCACACCATGGGGAACTTTCTGTTACCGGGTCATGCCCTTCGGATTGAAGAATGCAGGAGCTACATATCAGCAAGTCATGACTGCCTTGTTTCATGACATGATAAACAAGGAAATGGAAATCTATGTAGATGACATGATAGTCAAGTCTCGCACAATCAAAGGACACTTCGAAGATCTCAAGAAGCTTTTCGACAGGCTAGAAAAGTTCAAGCTCCACCTCAATCCGCAAAAATGTGTCTTCGGTGCAACCGAAGGCAAACTACTAGGTTTCATTGTCAGTGAAGATGGTATCTGGGTGGATGAGACCAAGACTAAGGCAATCATCGAAATGCCACCGCCCAAATCTGAAAAAGAAATTCGGGGTTTCCTCGAGTGGATCCAGTATATCAGTCGATTCATCGCACAGCTCACTCCGGTCTGTGAGACCATATTCAAGCTCCTGCGAAAGAACTTGCTAAATGAATGAAATAGCGACTGTCAAGCAGCCTTCGACAGGATCAAGAAATACTTGCTGAATCCTCCAGTGCTCACGCCACCTACTCCGGGTAGGCCATTACTACTATATATCTCCGTCGCAGCAGAAGCAATCGGATGTGTTCTTGGCCAACACGACGACACAGGGAGAAAGGAGCAAGCGATCTACTATCTAAGCAGACGATTCACAAGCTATGAAGCCAAATATTCTAGCCTGGAGAAAACATGCCTTGCCCTGGTCTAAACAACGCAGCGGCTACGACGGTACATGATCGCTCACCCAATCCTTCTGCTCACTCGCATGGACCCGTTAAAGTACTTGTTCGAGAAGCTAGCACTAACAGGCAGGATTGCAAAATGCCAGCTATTGCTTTCTGAGTTTGACATCACCTATGTCACTCAGAAGGCAATCAAGGGGCAAGCATTGGCTGACCACTTAGCAGCCCACTCCCTGCCTGACTACCAACCCCAGAAGACCTTCTTCCCCGACAAGAATATCCTCTCGATTGAAGAAGAAGAAGAAGAAAGAAAGGCAAAAGAATGGACACTCTTCTTCGACGGAGCTGCAAACTTAAAAGGGAGTAGAGTAGGCACCATACTCTACTCTCCTGATGACGTCCCAATTCCCATATCCAGACGACTGACATTCCAATGTACTAACAACGTAGCTGAATATGAAGCATGTATCGCCGGTCTGAGAGAAGCCATAATCCTCAACGTAAAAAAGTTACGAGTTTTCGGAGATTCATAACTCATCATCAATCAAATAAATGGTGACTGGAGGACCAAAGATGAAAAGTTGATCCTGTATCATGTCTACTTGGAGAATCTAACTGAAGAATTCGAAGAAATCACATTCTCTTACATGCCCTGAGTCAGGAACCAGTTCGCAGACGCTCTGGCTACCCTCGCCTCAATGTTGGAGATCCCAAAAGGAATTGTTGAATGGGAACTCACCGTCGAACTCCAGGAGGAACCTGCATTCTGCCTACAGATTGATGAAGCTGAACCTCCCCCAAATGATCAACCATGGTATATGGACATCAAGGAATATCTTAAACATCAGAAGCACTTGAAAGGAGCAGCCCCAGCTGATCGATGTACTATCCAACGGCTAGCAGCACAATTCATGATTACTGGGGGCATCCTCTATAAGCGATCCTTCAACCAAGTCCTTCTCCGCTGCGTGGATGAAGCAGAAGCGGCACAGATCATGTCAAAAATCCACGAAGGATTATGCGGCCCACACATGAATGGACACATGATGGCGAAAAAGATCTTACGACACAGCTACTATTGGCTTACAATGGGGACAGATTGCTGCAAACACATTAGAAAATGCTTCAAATGTCAGGAACATGCAAATCAGATCTATGTGCGCGCTTCCGAACTCTATAACCTGACATCACCATGACCCTTCTCTGTATGGGGTTTGGACATCATCGGCAAGATCAACCCCAAAGCATCAAACGGGCACGAATACACCCTGGTAGTAATAGACTACTTCACCAAGTGGATAGAAGCAACATCCTACACCACCATCGCAGCATCTCACGTGCTCGAGTTTATAAAGAACAATATCATTAGCCGATATGGGATCTCTCAGGCCATCATCACAGACAACGGAACTCCGTTCGTCAATAAAAGGATGAACGACTTCCTCGACAAGTTCAAGATTCGACGTCATCGGTCAAGCCCCTACCGCTCTCAAATGAATGGTGGGGTCGAAGCTGCCAATAAAACTATCATTCGTATACTGGAGAAAATGGTGAAGACATATCAGGATTAGTCAGAAATGCTTCCTTACGCACTCTGGGCTTATCGGACGTCTGTACGGTCTGTTATAGGCGCAACTCCATACGAACTCGCATACGAAATAGAAGCAGTATTGCCAGTCAAAATTGAAATCCCATCACTTAGGATACTACTGGAAAGCAAAATCGAGGAAGGAGAGTGGCAACAAGCAAGATACGACCAACTGCACCTGGCATATGAAAAGCGCATGCGGGCACTAAGCCACTCTCAATCTTATCAGAGAAGGATCGCTCGAGCCTACAATAAAAGGGTCCGGAAGAGAAGCTTCAAAGTTGGTGACATGGTCATGAAACGCATCCTACCACCGCACTTGTCAGATCCCAGAGGAAAATTCAAACCCTCGTGGGATGGACCGCTGATCATTCGAGAAGTTCTCCTAGGAGGTGCCCTTCGGCTCACCAATCTAAAAGGAGAAGATTTTCTTGAGCTCATCAACACCGACAACGTGAAAATCTATCACGGGTGACCATACCTTATCAATGATTACAATCGCAAAACTGCACCCATCACATTTTCCACCAAAAACCAAAAAAAAAATGTATATATCCGTCACCTCTCTTATCAAGAAACACCTGCCATTTCTCCCACAAAAAGAAGAGAAAAATTTTAATTTTTTTTAAGAAGAAAGAAAAAAAAAAATTGAAAAAAAAAACCTCAAAAAGAAAGAAAAAAGAAGAAGCCCATCCCGCATCCCCAAATAACCCAACTAAAAAACAGCTTACGATTGTATTCAAGGACAAGGACAGGAAGGTAACTAGTTGGCCGACTATGAAGGAAGTCTCTTCGTCTCCTCCATCACTCCCAGCACTCAAAAAAAAAAAAAGAGAGAGAGAGAAAAGCATGTCTAAGCAAAATGGATGAGGTAAAAATCTGAAATGGCGCCTCGAATAAATATAGCGGGCATGCAGCGGACTTGATGAAAACCTGAAAAGGTGTCAAGGGTAAAAATAGCACAGCTGTCAAGGGGCAGGCAAGATCAAAAACCCGGGACATAGTAAAAATCCGAAAGGACGCTAATGGGTAAAAATAACGGGAAGAGCCGGACGTAGTGAAAGCCTGAAAAGGCGCTAAGGGCAAAAATGGCAAGAAACAAAAAAAATAAAAAATAAAATAATAATAAAATAATAAAAGTGCAGGTACAGAAGAGGCCAAGATAGCAAGCATCACAGCAAGATACAAAGAAAAAATCAACTACGGATCAGTTCTCTATCAAACTCTGCTTAAATCTAGGGATGTGATCCCGGACATCCTCTCAGGGAACCAAGACCTTATGAACACAATCTAGGAGACTGCTTGCAACGTGGGTTGAGCCCAAGATTCTGATCCCGATCATCCAAAGCACAATTCCAAACAAACACAAGCACTGACAAATGTGGCACAAACAAAATTTTCCATTTCTGTAGAATGTTCTTTCAAGTACATTGTTTTCCTTTTTTCACATAAAACCAAAAATCAAAACAAAATATTTTTATGCATATGGGACAAGCAGTTGATCAACATCAAAGATTCCAGGTAAGCTCCTATCCCTCATACATCGACATCCTCTGTCTAAGCCCCTCTATTTCCATATGCAGGTAAAAGGCCTCATCCCTATCCAGGTGGTGTGCCGCGAGCATATCCTCAACATACCGCCGCCCTACTGCCAGTCGACGAGCCATATCCTCACATGTGTGACGACTGACGAAGGACAGCAATCTCAGAGATCAGATGACCATGTGTGGCAAGCAAGAAGGAAGGATTAACAAAAGGTCGTTCCTCAAAGGCTTCGAACAAATCAACAACACATGAGGAAGATGAAACAGTATCGCCCACCATATCCTGATCAACAGCCTCATCCACCAAATGTTAGCCTGGAACTTGACGATAAAGTGATTGCTCTACCACTCATCACTGGTGTGGCACTGTGGCCAAGGGAAGTGCCCAAGACTCGAGCCCCAGAATCGTCGCGTTCAATGATCCCTGCCAGGAAATTCAGACTCGCCTGTATAGAGCAGTCAAATCAGAAGGAAGAGGAGCATGCCTAAATCCAGAAAAGGCAAACTCTGGGATATCCTGCCAAAAACCAAACTGACGAAGAAATTGCACGGGATGGTAAGAGCAATACCCCCGAAGGACCAAGCACAAACCAAAGCCATAGAGGCCCACATTTCAAGGCCCCAAAGGTCCACAGTTCAAAGTCCCAGAGGCCCACATTTCAAGGCTCCAGAGGCCCACAGTTCAAAGTCCCAGAGGCCCACATTTCAAAGCCCTAGAGGCCCATAGTTCAAAGTCTCCAGAGGCCCACATCTCAAAGACCACAAGGCCCACAAATTCAAAGCTCATAAGGCCCACATGTCAAAAGCCCACCAAGCCCATTGTTCAAAGGCCCATGGTCAAAAGCCCATGTTTTCAAGCCCATTTCCTAGGCCCACATATCCAACGCAAGGCCCACTACACAAACTCGATTTCAAGGCCCATGGTCCTAGGCCCACATGGCCAAATCAGGCCCATGTTCCCCAATTGCCCCATTAATTCATTAGTGAAGGTCATCTGGCTATTCAATCCAGATCACTGTACAGTAAAAACCGGACGACGACGCCCTCTCGCGAGATTGGACGGATCTTTCAAAAATCCAAAAATATTTCAAACCATTAGCCCCGCCAGCTCATCAGTGGAGGCAATACAACTGTTTACTTAATTCCCACAAATAAAAATCGAATGACGACGCCCACATGCGAGATCGAACGGATATTTTCTAAAATCCAAAAAAAAAAAAAATTCAAATAAAATCTCCAATGAGTCTAGTTCCAAAGAGATTAGTTTTTAAACAAAAACTTTCAAAAAATGCACGCGACGCGTAGTACACTGAGGAATCTCTCATATTCCCTAGTTGCGTTCAATGCAAATAGCTAAATAAGATTCGATCCCTTCCGGTTTCCCCGAAGGATGATCGAATTCGTACATGATACATGTATGATTTGCTAGATCTCTATATCTGGACAGTCATACGATTGCTAGTAAAATGTTTAGATTTATCTCTGAAAAGAATAAATCAAACTCGAAGTGACAACAAGCCATTGTAACAAAAGTATCAGAATCAGTGGACTGTATGGCAAAGGATTACCTACACATACCTAGTCCGGGATGTTCTCAAAATTTGATCGAGTCCAAGTCGGCGTAGTGAGTTCCTCGTAAGGCCGCACCAACGTGCAGGGCAGCTAACCACTTTGACCATCAAATGGATCGAATACTCTTAGGGTGATTACATAGCAAAGGAACGACAGACCTAACAGTACAAGAATCATCGTAAAGCCACGACAAATGCGCAGAGGCCCTTACTTTTTAGACTTACCTTCCAATGCTGCTAACAATCCGATGTGAAAGGGTTGTGATTGGTGATCCGTAAAGCCGCGACGAATGCGCAGGAGACAATCACAATGTTTTTCTCAACCCTCGTGATATGTGCAAGTCATCTTTTTCCAAACAGTCAACTGATAACGATGCAATTGCAGACAACAGATTTGAATCACTATCATTTCTGACCAGAAGGGTGGGGTGTCCACTTGCTTTGGCCTTCGGTTGCTTACAACCTCGGCCAAAGAGGGGCATCTGTAGACACCCCACCTAGGCTAAATATCTTAAGAAGGCTAAGACCATTCAGGAACCATGATCATACATTGAACAAACCTTAATCCCAGCATAAATCGAACCCTGATTCAAAAGTCCCAAAAAAAAACTCTCAATCCGCAACCTAAAACCGTAATCTAAACCGTTCAGCACACATATAGCCCCGCCTATACCCCATACCATAGCCAGAACCCTCTATCCATACCTAAACCCACCACTTTGAGTCCCAAAAACCCAAAACGGAGACCACCGGACAAACCAGAGCACCACACTAAGCCCACACATGTGAATCCAGCCCGAACCAGGCCCGGGCGGCCCGTGGTAGTCAGACTACCGCCCGCGGCACTTCGACTAGCGCCGCTCGCGACTCGCGTGTGGACAGCTGTCCCAGCGTTCAAAAGTCAACTTTCTTTCAAAATTACCCCCTACCTTCACTATTTACCAATTTACCACCCCCATAAGCCAATGAGAGCACGTCAGGTGTGTCTCTCTCCTCTCCACCAATCACCACTTGTCACATCAGCTTTCACCCTTCCTAAACCCCATATTTACCAAGATATCATTGGAGAAGGCTATAAATAGCCCTCTCCTCTTCTCATTTCAACACACCTTCTCATCCAAGAAAGAGAGAGAGAAAGAGAAATTAAGGAAGAGAGTGAAGGAGAGGGAATGAGCTCCCGAGCCTTCAAAGCCCTAATCTTTCAAGCCACCCCTAGCCTTCCTCTCAACCTTTCCAATCCATAAGCCTAGCCCAGAGTGATCATGGTTCAATCCATATCTTAGCCCGCTCAAGATTAAGCCAAAGATCCACTTGTCTTACATACAAGTATTCATCATGACATCTATTCCCTTCTCAACCCCCCTGCTTCTCTAGATCCCTAGTGAATGTATGCTCTATGACTTGCCGTACACCGAATCCTGTCACATCAGAAATTCCTAGTGATCTAGTCCATTTTTCTTGTCTTTTTGCATAAGCATCATCACATTCGCCCTCTAGACACGCTGTTGGACGTATGCTCTGTGGCTTGCCGAAATCTCAGATCTTGCCGCATCAGAAATCCATATGTGTGCCTAGCCCTATCTCAACCACATCATCCATCCCTTGAGATTGTTTTACCACACAAAGTAGAGACCGTATATTCATACGGGTAGAGAGAGTGCCTAACACCTTCGCTCTTTATAACCGAGGTCCCTTACCCGAAATCCCGGATCGCAGACCAGGAGTCAATCTAAAGTAGGAGAGTCTTCAGATCTCTCCAACCTTACGTATTCCGCGGTTCTAGCCAACTGCAGGATTTTGAAATTATTCGGCTAGTGGCGACTCCAAATCACCCCCATCATAAAAAAAACATAAACTTACAAATCAGCGTGGGCACCGATTTCCAATGTCTACAGTATCTCATATTGGATACACTAGATTAGGCCAGGCTTCAAAAGTCCATCCACATTACATAAGGGATCAAGTCGAGAACCCCTCAAAATCAACCCGATCAAAGCCACCCCATATGTGAGACCCCGTATTCTAACCCATACCGTTCCGTATGCCTCCGCAGTCCTCCCGGTCGAATTCCGGTGACCCGCGACCTGTAGATTTCATTTGCACTCGACCCTAAGTCACACCCTGTACACCCGAGTCGGTTCGACCCGAGACCTATGCCATTGTGACCATGTTGTCACTACAATTCCGATGTCGCATCTTGTACGTCAATCCAACGTCTAGATCCCAAGATATGACCCATGCACGATCATGGCGGTGGACCGCACGTTACTGGCCATGGTGTACATGTTTCCCCAGAATCATAATGAGGATGATGTCATCATGGGGATGACATCACCCTATTCTACAACTTAACCTACCCCTACCTAGCCTACCCCATGAATGCTCTCCTTTTTTTCAAAACTCATTATTATCAAGCTCTTACAAACCATCATAATTAGCCTATTACAAGCCATAATGACCTATTCTCTCTCTCCTTATCTATCTCTCCCTCTCTTTCTTCCCATTCCAACAACAAGAACTCTCAAACGTCCATAGTAGCCCTCCCATTTTCAACCACATCCACCTTATATCCTCTTCAATCCAACCATTAGAAGCCCATCTCCATCATTGCAGGAGCCTCATTGGAGCTTTGGAGCACTACGAAGGAAAATGAAGGAAGGTGGGTGCATCTATAGTGTAGATCTCTCCATTCTTTTGTTGTTATGATGTGTGGCCCATTTTGATTGTTGATTTGTAGGATCGTACATGATAGGACCCACCTTGAGGTACGTATTTCACATCCCAGCTGTCCGTCTGTTTTACTGGACGGTGGTACGTCAACAAGTTTTGTGGGATGGGTCCCACCTTGGTGTATGTCTTATTCACACCATCTAGCCATTTGGTGGCCCACCTGGACGCTGGACGTGAACTGAACACAATATATATATATAATATATATATATATATATATATATATATATATATATATCTATATATATATATATATATATATATATATATATATAAGCTTGATTCAACAAGCTTTGGAGAGGGCCGCTCATGCAGGCCCCACCTTGATGTATGGATCTAATCCGCGCCGTCCATCCCATTCCCCAGCTCATTTTAGGCATTGAGTCGAAAAGCGAAGCTAATCCGAATCCCAGGTGGGCCATACCACAAATGCTAAGGGATTGGGTTACCACGTCATTTCTTACTTTTTTCATGAGAGGTTTGGAGTGAGTTTTCACTCATGGGACCCATATTGATGTATTTCTTAGATCCACACCATAAGTCCATTTTCTGACACATTTTAGCCGTGAAGCCCAAAAATCTACTCGATCCAACCATAAGGTGGACCACACCACAACCGATGGGGGTAGTTGGAGCACCCCTCACGTCAACCATGCGGACGTGGGGTGGGGGCGTCCCAACCATGGACCCCACCTTGATGTATTTATTTAATCCATGATGTCCACCACCTTCCCCATGTAATTTTAAGCTATAAGTCGAAAAATGAGACAAATCTTAGTTCTTAGTGGGCCGCACCGAGGGAAACAAAGTCCCACTGTTGGAATTTTCTAATACCTACTGTTGTATGTATAGATGATGGACCTATCCATCATTAGACTCCTTTGGTCCATAAAGAGCCAGTTGATATAATAGACGGAATGGATTATCCACTAGTGGGCCCCATATAGTAGAATAAAATAAAAATAAAGGAAGAAAGAGAAGAAGAAGAAAAAAAGCAAGTCCCTGGACTCTATTGTTCAGTGACAGTGAGGGTGGAAACCTTACTGGGTTGCCACCACATGTGGACCCCACCATGATGAATTTGTTTAATCCACACCGTCCACCATCACTTCTTTATAATTTTAGGCCATGTGCCAAATTTTGAGGCAAATATGAGTCTCGAGTGGGTCGTACTAAGGGTATTGATGCCCATCTGTTGAAACACTCTAGGGCCCTCTTTAGAGTCCCTTGTCATCCAAACCAGTCCTAGTCAGAGTTTATTTGACCTCATTCGAGGTGGCCAAGACGGTGAATGAATTAGATTATCACTTGGGGTGGCCCACACTTCAGGAAACAGTGGTGTTGAACGTCTACCATTGAAACCCTTTTCTGGGTCCAGAAGTTTGTATCATTATGAAATTTGTTTTCCTCTTCATATTGGTTTGTGTCACCTTATCAACAGATTGGATGGAAAATTAACGTTATGATGGGCCCCACGTGGGACCCACCTGTTATTTGGAAGTGGATTGGTTGGCATACCACACACCAGCAGGCGGCTGGTGTGATTGACGTCAGCAAGTTCTGGTGGACCACACCTTGATGTACGTGGTGTATTTGCACCGGCCAACAAATCTGGACAGTGGGCCACACCTTAATGTATTTATTATATCCACATCGTCCATCCCTAGATGTGGGTTCCACCTTGACGGATGTACTCTAATCCAACCATTTGTCCAGCGTCCAAGTTTGGTTGCTAGACTCTGTTTATATAATAATTATATATTATTATATTATATATGTATTGTATATATATATGAACGTGGTGGGTCCCATAGGGGACCCACGTTGATGTATTTATATATATATATTTATATAATTTATATTATATATGTGGCGGGTTCACGTTGATATATATATATATATATATTATATATATATATATATATTATATCTGGTGGGCCCCACGAGGGACCCACCTTGATGCAAGTATCTTATACCCACACTGTCCGTATTTGAATAGTGGTGGGTGCAGCACACTGTGATGTAAGTGTAATCCACTCTGTCGGTCCAATAAGGGAACATGGACCCCACCTTGATGCATGTATTTCTCTAAGCCATCCATCTGTTCAGATCTGTGAGGCTCACCTTTGATATGTTTATGGCCCATCTGTGAGGCCCACCTTTGATATGTTTATGGCCCATCTGTGAGGCCTACCTTTGATATGTTTATGGCCCATCTGTGAGGCCCACCTTTGATATGTTTATGGCCCATCTGTGAGGCCCACCTTTGATATGTTTATGGCCCATCTGTGAGGCCCACCTTTGATATGTTTATGGCCCATCTGTGAGGCCCACCTTTGATATGTTCATGGCCCATCTGTGAGGCTCACCTTTGATATGTTTATGGCCCATCTATGAGGCCCACTTTTGATATGTTTATGGCCCATATGTGAGGCCCACCTTTGATATGTTTATGGCCCGTTATTGAGGCCCACCTTGATGTGTGTGAGGCCCATTGTTGAGGCCCACCTTGATGTGTATTGAGGCCCGTTGTTGAAGCCCACCTTGATGTGATGAGGCCCGTTGTTGAGGCCCACCTTGAGTTGTATGAGGCCCGTTGTTGAGGCCCACCTTGATGTGTATGAGACCCGTTGTTGAGGCCCACCTTTATATATATATATATATATATGAGGCCCATTGTGAGGTAAACGAGGCCCATGGGTTATGGCCCATTGCAATGTATGTAAGGCCCAATTGATGCGGCCTATTTGATGTATATATGAGGCCCATGTGATTAGGCCCACTATAAGTTTGGCCCCACGAGGGCCACTCCTTGGGAGCAATGTTGGTTGAATGTCCACATTAATGGGCAATGATGATTAAATGTCCTCATTGTGACCTTCCCTTCGACCATTTATTAGGTTGATTACCGATTCTGCTTGTCGAGGACGATTATCAGTGTCGTTTATCAATATTGATTATTGATACCGATTATGAGTATGTGACAACATAGCATCATGATACATGCTCATACGTATCATCTGCATATTTGTTATGATGTGTGGTTGACCATTGCATATGTCATTGGACAAATTATTGTGAGACTCCCTAATAGGCGGAGGTTATCTCACGTGAGCACACGGTATGCACAGGACTGATGTGTGACTGGATTGTATGACTCATGCATCTTGCATTGTGGCTTGTGATTATTGTATGCCCTAGCGACATCAGGGTCGTAGCCTCCACAGGCATATCATGGATGGCCAGATGAGACACCGAAAATCTGTTTGAGCATCGGACTGCCATAGATGGCCCTGGGTGAAAATCCTTAAAACTCTCTTAGTACCAGAGGACGCCCCAACGTCGAGATCGAGTGGATATACATGAGCGCCCGAGTGCTGAATACCAGGAGGCCGCGTCTCCCACTGTGACGTGGTTGGTTGGGAGGGGGTGTGGCCTTACCCGCCCGAGGGAGTAGGCATAGCTAGGCTGAGTTTGACCAACTTGAGGAATGAGTCCGCTATCAACGAGCTGGGTAGGTATTGACAGACTACTAGTTAGGCGGATAGTGAGGTCTCTTCCACTTACCCAGTTGTGCGCTTAATGGGGAGGCAGGTGGCGTGGAGTGTACTAGACCCCGGTAATGATCCTAGAGAGGAACCGTACTGATATATGGACTTATGGAGCAGAAATTGCATATTCATTCATTCACGATCCACTCGGCTTGGTGGTGCGCAACTATTTGTTACGTGTACTTCGCATGGCCAGGATTTCGGTTGGGGGCGCGACTAACCTGAAACCAAGAGTTTACCACATTGAGTCTAACTATCCAAATTTAGATACGAGACTGGTTTGGATCGAAGTCCCTTGTGATGGACCCTGTAGCCTGCGATACTACGTACTATCATCCCGACCTCACACTTCAGCTTGGTCATTTCATTCGCATCGCATATTGCATCCGCATTCATATGACATTTTAGGTCGTTATGTTTTCTATACTTATATGACCTAGATGGACTTAGCAGGATTTACATATTGCATTGTACCCTTTGCATCTGATATTTGACTCTCTATGACCCTCATTTGCATTGCTGATCTGTATTGCGTATTCTGATATTATATGACTCATGGACTTATCAGTATATTTTCGCTTACTCTGATTACTTTAATATCGTATGATTTATGATCATATCAGTATTTCCGCTTATTTTGATGATGTATGGGCTTTATGGTATACTTGACACTTACCTTGTGCACATACTTTCACCACCCTCTAAGCTTTATATAAGCTTATGCACGATAGATGCGTGCAGGTGATATTAGGTTGCAGCAGTGTTGAGCTTGGAGCGTACAGTGGTCTTCTGGAACTTGATTTTCGATTTATATATTTTCCTTTCAGCATTGTACTCAAATGATTATATTGGTGGATATGTGATGGTGATGTTGCCTTTGTGAATTGGGTAATCTTGTGGTTATGCTTATCACCAGTTAAACGTACATTAAAAAAATTAAAAATAAAAAATCCTCCTTGTAGGATCCTAGGATCGGAATCTGGCATATGGACGCTATGAGTCGAAAATGGAATACTACGGAGGCTGTCGGCACCGGATTCAGCGATCGGGATTCCTATGAATCCGATTTCTTAGATTGGGGCGTAACACTCTATATGATTTAGACCAATCTAAAATGGACCCAAACTCAATCAACCTAGCCATGGACCTCACCTAGACCCAACTAACAGGGAATCTTTAAAATTCGACAAATGGTAAGTTAGTGCATAAGACTCCAATTACTCTTATAAACACAATTTTTTAGTTCCCTTGTAATCTTTTGAAGATGTTTCAACATTAAAAGTGAATGTACAATTTTTAAATTTTGATAATGTTTGTGAATTTTAAATTTTAATTTTGAATATATTTCTAATATATAAAAATTATTAAATTTAAAATTTGAATATATTTCTAATTTATGATTATATTATTGAAAGAATTCAATAATTACCAAGATGCCTTAACAACCCACAAAGTGAATGGGTTAGGTTTGTATAATAGAGTCAGGCCTCTTAAGTGAGTGGTTTGGCAGTTTTGGTAGATACTGTAATGGGTTGGGTCTTAGACCAAAATATGGATTTGATTATTAAATGAGTTTTGGTGGATACTGTAATGGGTCAGGTCTTTATGATGATAGACCAGCCAATTAATTTGAGTGGATTGGCCGTTTTGGCAGATATTCTAATGGGTTAGGTCTAAGGCAAAAAATATGAATTCGGTTATAAAAGGGTTGGGTCCGGAGCTCCCCTCAACGCAACCTAACCTGGCCCACTTGCTCCATGCATAGGATCAATTGCAGACGTTGGTTAGCCTTCATTGCACGTGTTTCATGCTTCTCTTGATCATCCATTTGTAAGCTATTAATCCAAGGGTTAGGATCTGCCATTCTGTAATAATTTATGAGATATCCCTCCATCCACTCTAAAACAGACATTGAAGAAGGCAAGAAAATATATAATTATGAACCATGGATACATAAAGCGGTGCAAGAAATTAATAGACAGTTCGGTGATGTAGAAAAAGAAGGAAGAAAGAAAAAGAAAAAAATCAACGCTTCAAGGATAGTTATGTAATTTGAATATCTCATAGTAGCGGGTCGACTCAGAATCACCAGAAAGGACCTGTTTTCATTAACAACTCAGTGTGTCCTTTTAACGCTATAAAATCATTTCACGCTACGCATGCCTCTCGAGCAATCTTTCTTTTTTGGTTTTTAATGTTTTCAGGGAGAAAAACTCTGATACTCTGGTAGAATGTGAGGAATGATACACAGGTACTTAGAAATTACTCAGAAACTGCACACATTTCATATAAGTAGGTCAAGTTCAACTGTCCAAATTATGGTACTAGATTAGATGTTCCACAAACCAAAAACTACTCTTATTTGATTGCAACCATCGGTCAGTAAACTTCTATTGGGTGGTTAAAATGAAGTATTAATGAATCAACGAACACGATTGTTCAACCATTTAAATTATGGGAATGTGACCCAGTGACATTGGGTTCTATAATTTAGTCAGTTTAAAATTAGATTTAATGAATGTCGTGTGCTCAATTTCTGAGTGGCTGCGTATTGAGTGTCACACTCCGGCAGAGTTCTGAACAACTCCCGATTTTCTTTACAATTTTTATCGTAGAAAAAAAAAAAAAAAAACAACAACAACTCTCCCACGCGTCTATGCACCACGTGCCAGAGAGGTTACATGCGGATCCAATCTAACGGCAGATGTTGCAAGCATGTTTAATAATCAGGACTTTGATCTAGTGGGCCACAGCATCTACAGGCCATATGCAGAAAGCAAGGACGACGCATCTTATCGGTGGCTTGCAAAAGGAACGGTTCTACATTCAACCGTCTAAAATCACAATTTGGAGGGTTACAATTGTCCAATCCCGGGATTTTATGGTGCATCGCTTGTCCACGTAGTGGCCTACTTTGACGATTTCCTTGATCACCACACACGTATTTACTAAGTGCACGTGAGAAGAAAGCTGCACAGAACTTGTATGACGCAAGATCCATGGAGACCGGAGCCGTGTACAGCACAGCGCGGGGTCTACAACGTTGTATATGTAAAATCCACTAAGTTCATCATGTTAGAAATATTATTTGGACCGTTTATGTTGCAGATATGCTTTATTAAAGATTGATTTAAACCACAACAATGGGAGCAATGTAAAACTGCTAACAAAACCGCTAAATTCACATGGTGTGGCCCGAATGAGATTTATATCACGGTGATTATTCTATATTTTCTTAGTCCTTAGTGAGTTATACCTGATTAATGGGTCTGATGAAAGATATACACCATGGGTATAGACACAAACCTTTGGTTGGCATCCTATCCTGATTATCCTATTCGTGTGCCTCAATTGAGTTGTGGATCAAGTTGATTTTTGTAACTAGACCTTAAAATAGAGGATAGAACCAGATAGACGGCGTGGATTATACATATACATAACATGTTTTCCCACAGACTTGTGTGTTTTACGCACTTGGTAAAGCAGTGTTGCACGGGATTCTATTCTTTTTTCTTGTGGGTTAAGCATTCTTCTCCCTATCCATGTCCAATGGATCTAGACCGTTTATCTGGTGAGTTATACGATGCATAGTCCTGACAACGGACATGATCCGGGTCTGGTCATGGTCAGCCTGTGCCGGATCCAGTATTTAATCAAGGCTGAAACTCGGGCCGAGGTCTCATCCCGTCTAGGAACTGTGTGGCCTTGATTTCAGGTCCAAGCCCCGCCCATCCAAAGTAGTTCTGCACCCATCAGTCGTAATGGACGGTTGGGATCTTCCATTTTTTGTGGGTCCCATCAATTGAAATAAAGTTATATTGTCCATCCGTCTATCATTGATGGATCGTAACCGCTTAAATTAGGTAATTCTGTATTGTTCGGCCGAGAATTTTTGTACGTGTATTTGAAAAAAAGAAAAAGTAATAAATTTTGTTGCGTGGATATTCAATTCCGCCGAGTCCCATATTTTTCGGATCGAGCGAGTCGAGGCCGAGTAGAGAATCGCGGTCTCACCTGTCCTCTTGGCGGTAATATCTTTAAAAAGCTAACCGTTACTTCCGCTCGCATGAAATGGGGGATTTCTTTGCGGCACATGTACCAACAAAATGAAAACATGTAAAAGATCCTAACCATTCATGAGGCGGACCCACCTCTAAAAAAACCTGGCCAATAAAAATCAGGCAGGCCTACTCGTCATCAAGCAGCTGGAAGGCCATGCATTATACCAATCTATTACTTGCTGTCGGTTTTACACGCATACGCAACGCACCTGATCAGCAGGGCCCATTCCTGAACCAGATTCATGCCGATGGTGGGGCCCACTGGATGAATCCCCATGACCTTATGCGCGTGTGTCTAGTCGTCACGCGTTCGCTCCATCTCACACGAGCGGATGCTGCAAGCGCTCCTCTCCCTAGCTTCGTGGCTTCGGGCCTAGTGTTAGGAAGTGGAAGAGGCCGTTCCGTCTCTCTCTCTCTCTCTCTCTCTCTCTCTCCGATTAGGGCAGAGTAAAATAACACAGCCCTTTTTCTCCCAACCCCCAAAATCTCCTCTCTCTCTCTCCCGTCTCTCTCTCTCTCAGAAGGCTTCGTTTGCAAACCCTAGCCAGGTATTGCAAAGCTACAATCTCTTTTCTATTTTTAATTTCATCCGTTGCAGCGATTCTTTCACTTTCATATGGGCTCCGACGAAGCCAAACCAGGTCTGGAAACCGATTCTTGAAACCCTAGATTTTATATCGAAGGCCGTTCCCATCTAGGGTTTCTTCCCCCTCCCCATTTTTTTTTTTTTCTTTTATATGGAGTCTGAGGTTCTCCCGTTGGACAATCGGGAGCGGAAGCGAGGGAGAGAGCAACTGGGCGGTCCGGATCGATGGGATCTGGTTGGGCGCCGCGTGAGGAAGGAATTCGTTGGCAGCGGGGTCTTCATTGGGAGGATCTTGAGATTCAAGCGCGGCGGATTGTATCTCGTCGAATATGAGGATGGCGACCGTGAGGATCTGGAATATGAAGAGGTTTGCGATCTCCTTGTGAAGGAAGATGGTGGTGGCAGCGGCAGCGGTGGTGGCTTGTGCGCGGATCCTGCTGCTGGGAAGCAGGAATTGGGTCGGTCAGTTTCAAAGAGTCAGGGTCCAAAAGCTCCTGAAACTGCTGATGGAGTCGACCGGGTTGATGATTCATCGGCTGTCAGCAAATTGACTTCTGCTGATGTCGAGTCGGATACTGACTCGTCCAGCGATTCATGTGAGTCTGAAACGGCTCGGTTTCCTCCGCTGGCGCTACCTCCATCCTCTGGTGATATTGGTATTCCTGAGGAATCGATCGGTTATTTGTTCTCCGTGTACAATTTCCTGCGCTCGTTCAGTTGCCGGCTGTTCTTGAGCCCATTCAGCCTCGATGATTTCGTTGGGTCGCTCAACTGCATGTCCCAGAATTCTCTGTTGGATGCGATCCATGTCTCTCTGATGCGTGCTCTGCGTCGTGATATTGAGATGGATTCTTTAGATGGGAGCAGCTCCGAGTTCACTTCAAAATGCTTGAGGTATTTCTCTGTTTCTTTTGCGGTGTTTTCATTCCTGTATTCTCGTCTCTGACTTTTCCTTTTTTCCAGGCGTTTGGATTGGAGCTTGCTTGATACGCTTACTTGGCCTGTTTATGTAGTTGAGTATCTTCTGATAATGGGATACACAAAGGAGCAGGAGTTGAAAGGATTTCATGACCATGTTTTGAAATCTGAATATTACACCATACCAGCACCGACGAAGCTAAGGATTCTGCAAATCTTATGTGATGATGCTCTAGACTCAGCGGAGCTTAGACATGAAATTAACATGCGGGGAAGCATGGAAGTGGGAATGGAGACCGATGGTAATGCCAGCCTTGCCCCTGAAAATGGGCCGAGAAGGGTCCATCCTCGATACACCAAGACCTCCGCGTGCAAAGATCCAGTAGCCATGGAGAATATTGTTGAACCCTGCGAATCGAAGCCACCTCGTGACCGGAGTTCTATGGGTTCTAGTAAAGCTGTGGAACCAGAGGTGAATATGTCAGAAGATGTTGTGGATACTGATGAATGCCGGCTTTGTGCAATGGACGGGACTCTCCTTTGTTGTGATGGATGCCCTTCAGTGTACCATTCGCGATGCATTGGTTTGAATAAAGCTTCATTAGATGAAGGGGATTGGTTCTGTCCGGAATGTGTTGTGAATAAGATTGGGCCAACTTGCTCAAGAATTGGAACAGGATTAAGGGGGGCAGAGTTCCTAGGCATCGATCCACACGAGCGGGCATTTTTGGGCACTTGCAATTACTTACTCGTGTAAGGATCTCTAGTCAGCTACTATTCCTTCTATCAATATCTTATTGGTTGTATGGCATGTCTTTAACATGTAGCAAAACTCAGTTATTTTTTGTGAGTTCATATCACTGTAGGTAATTTTTATATTCCTTTGCTGACAACTTGAATCTACATTATATTACACAATATGTTATCTTCTTTGTCATAAGCTTGTCTTGTTGGATGCATATTGCCTTTGCCTTTATTTTTTAGGACTTATATTGTATTTTGATAGTACCCTGGTCTGCCTTGTGTTTGGAGCTCTTTGAGGGTACCAACCTTCAATAGGCCATATGACATCCACAATTTATGATAACATAATCCTAACCCAACCTAGGAACTAAGAGATAAAGAAATTGAGAGAATTTTATAATTGAGTTTGGAAATACCTCTAAATATGTTTTGTTTAACTCCTTAGTCCTTACTCAATTTTTGCGTTCATGGTTATAGAGGGATAAAAAGGGCAAAGGTAAATTAGAAAAAAAATTCTTCTACAACGTCTGCTCTTGAGAAACAAATTGGGAGTCGCCTAAGACCCTTAGCAGAAGGCATACATCATACAGGACGTGTATATCACTCATATGCCTCACTATTTGAGGCATAAGCCTTACGTATATTACACCTCAAGGTCTATGCCTTGGGAGAGCGTCGGCTTCCTTAAGGCATAAGCCTTCTGTGCCTCAACAACATTGATCCCCTTCCTGATGTGAACAGGACCTATTTGCTTGTACAATGCAAGAGGACTCTGGTAGGCCCCACATAACCACACATGAACCCCACATGATCACATGTGGACCCCATGTGTGGCCCTATGTCCACATGAACCCTTTTGACTGTGTGCTTTTGCTTTTGCTTGTTTTTTTCTTCTCTTTTTATACTGGAATGACCCCAATACCCCTTTCTTTTTCTCCAGTGAACTAAAGTAGGGCATTTTAGTCCTTTCACCTAGTTATTGGGGCTAGTCTCTAGCTGTTATATGTGCACTGTTTATATATTTGAACTTCTCGGATATTTTTCATATCTCTTGAAATGAATGATTGCAGGCTCGGGACTTCAATAAATGCAGAACCAATCATTAGATACTACAGTCAGGATGATGTTTTGAAAGTCCTCCAAGTGCTTCATTCATCTGCCCAACATGCACCATTGTACTCCCAGATCTGCAAGGGAATTTTACAGTACTGGGAAATCTCAGGAGATGCAATATTGTCTCATCCTGGAGGAACTGAACCTGGTGTAAATTCATTGGATGAGAAGGAAGATGCAATGGGTTCTTCTACATTTTGCCCCCAATCTGTTAGGAAAAGTCGAATACCCTCAAATACAGTTGAGGGGTATAACCATGAGAGCAAGACAAATGAAAGTAAGTTGGAGAATGGAGCACTATCATTTCAGGAGAATGACTGCATTGAAGCTGGGGTCAACGGCCCCTCCTTAGACTCAGTGTGCCAAACTGATCTTCCAGATTTGCAGAAAGACAATGTTGTTACCTGTGAGAAGTCTGGTGACCAATTTACTTCTGGACATGCTGAGCTGACAGCTCAACAGGCTGGGCAGCTTGGAACAGAATCTGCCATATCTGCTGGCTCACTCATCACGCCAATTGATCCTTCTGATGTAAACCACCAAAGTTCAGGTGAAAGATCAACTGTATTAGAATTTGCTACTGGTGCATCACGAGATGTGGAGAGCTCTGGTCGAGAAGATGCAGATAGCTTGGTATTGCAAATGAAGAATAGCATTCATAGCATTTCTCGTGAAAGCAGGCAGCATAACCATGGTTACAGTGGGGCAAATAAAGGAGATACAATCAACAGCACCTCATTCTTGGGAACTTCTTTCAAATTCTTGGGAACTTCTTTCAAGCCTCAGGCTTATGTAAATCAGTACATCCCTGGTGACGTTGCTGCATCTGCAGCTGCTGCTATTGCTCGTCTTGGATCTGAGAATGGCAAGTCTTCTGAGTCTCGCGGTGCTTCAAAGGCTAAGAAAATTGTTTCTGAAAACACATCTTTGCAAGTAAAAGCCTTTGCAGAAGCAACCATACATTTTCTATGGCCAAGTTCTGAAAGGAAGCTCATTGAGATCCCAAGGGAAAAATGTGGCTGGTGTTTAGCATGCAAGGCTCCTGTAAATAGCAGAAAAGGTTGCTTGTTTAATTCAGCTGCGATCAATGCATTGAAAGGAGCTGCAAGGGTCCTTGGAGGTGTTCGTCCCATAAAGATTGGTGAAGGACAACTTGCTTCTATTGCAGCATATATTTTACACATGGAGGAGAGTTTACGTGGTCTGTTGGTTGGCTCATTGCTGATTGTAAGCTATAGAAGACACTGGCGTAAACAAGTAGAACTGGCATCTTCATGCAGGTTGCTCAAGCTCCTCTTGCTTGAAGTAAGTTTTTCTTGCTTACAGGTTTACTGATTGATATTTATTTTGCATGTGGCGGTTATAACTTTGTGTGGACCATTTCTTCTGATCTCACATTTATCACATCTGCTGTGTTTATCTTTATGTTAATGTTCGATTTGAATGCTAGTAAATGCAATGGAAGTGTCCACTTTGTCCAGATTGTAGTCTATTCTTTAATAAACATAAAATAAGGTCATTCACATCGTCATAGCCGTCCCAGCCGTTTGGGGCTCTCTATGGATCCCAATTCCTCAGCCACTCCTATCTAAGGCTCTATCTGATGCAACTAAACTCAAAAGAATGAAACTAACTGCAGAAATGGAATTCTACGTACTAATTGAATGATCAAAATTACGAACAAGAGCGTAGGAGGATCTACATGCAGCAAATAGAAAGAAGAAACAAAGTACTGTGAGCAAGCCCAACAGCCCTATAGTCTTTCACCACATTACTACTACAGTAGAAACGAAACCTCTCAGCAAATTTTGCTCAAAAGAAAATAGCATGAATCTGTTATTATGTACGGCATGTACCCTTATTTATAGACTGGGGACTATGAGGTTTGCTTACTTGATCTAACATCCAATTCTCACAATAAGGAAACAAAAATCCTAATGAGACACTGCATCCTAACAACATAACAATAACAAGGAAGACTTCTAAAGCAAATAGGAAAACTAGTTAGGGACACATAACAGGGCAGATGAGGACCCTAGCTACACGTGCTTAAGTGGGGTCTCAATGTCCACGTTTGGGCCTATTCATGTGTAGAGATGGAGCATGCACATGTTGGATGGGGTATGATTGCTGCAATTCCTCCTAATGTGAAAGAACTTGTGGTGCAGGTTGATGCAATTGAACTCGGTCGACCTCTTCATCTAATTAGAAATTTTTTATCCCCTCCTTGGTGTTCTGAAATTAACTGATCGTCGAACACATCTTTAATGACTTTCTCAAAGTGGTGTTGTCTTTAGATATTTGGATAGTCCATTCTTTTGTGCTCTTATCATAGTGATGTCAGTCCAAGTTAACTGTCAGGTCCTCAACTTGGAAGCACACAGATCTTAATTTCAGGTGGAAGCTCGGTCTGGTGTGCATGATCACATAACTTCTTCAGAGCATGATAAGGACCTCCCTTTATTAAGTGGAGCTCGGTATAAGTTGCTACTGGACAACATCTTAGTCTTAAGGCACACCATGACCTTATCTCATTCTCTTGCAATTGTGCAAAGCGTTGCCAAACATCTACATGGCTCGTGTAATTTTCATTACCAAGGTATCTTCTGCCTGACTTCATCGTGCATGTTTTGCACAAAAGCCTCAATGCCCCTTCTCAGTCTAATCACAATAGTAAGTGGAACCATTGTTGTCATGTGCAATTGCATATGCGTATATCCATATGCAGATCGCATATGCGATCTGGCACATATGCGATCACATATGTTGCATATGCGAAAATATGCAATCGCATATTGGCCATGGAACATTGAATTTTTATTTTTATTTTTTTGCAAAAAAATAACATTTTGTCTATAAAAAGCTTCCAAATCTCCTCCATTTGCAATCTTCTCACTCCAAAACTTTCTTACTCTATTTTTCTCTTACATTTCTTAATTACAAGTGGTCTTAATCTCCCTCTCTCTTGGATTTCCTACTTCCAAGTGATCTCTCTCTCTCTCTCCTCCTCTCTCTCTCTCTCTCTCTCTCTCTCACATTCCCTCTCTCTTGGAAGTTGGAAGATCAAGATTCAAGTACTAAGTTTCAAGGAAGATATCTTGTTGATTTTGTTGTTACTTCTTGTTAACTATATTGTTAAATGTGGATGACTTGATGTTTAATTCATTGTTTAATTGATTTTATCTCTCTCAAATGTATTTTAAATATGTAAAATTAGTTATCTATGAACTTAGAAAAGTTCTCCTCAGTTTCTTATATTTTTTTACAATTTTTTGAAAATTTCCCTAACATATATATATTTTTTAATTTTTCAAAATTTTTTTTTTTTTAAAAAAAACATGCGATTGCACATGATCGCATATGTGATTTGACAACAATGAGTGGAACTAAATTGATAGATCATTGAGGTCTAATGATAGTCAAAATCTTGAAAGGAGAGTCCCGTAATTCTGTTAACGCAATTGTTATAGGCTGTTAGAGAAGAATTTCTTTCTTTCTTAGGTTTGATTATGTTAGCCATTGTTCCAAGTTAGGCCTCATTAAGATGCTCTAGCTTGAGGGGGAGTGTTGAAAGGTTGATAGTTGAATAAGGCCCATTGGGTCAAAGTCCATTAATAAGGCCATAGGCCCTATTCACGTTTTTTACTATTATAAATAAGAGTAGAGGGCTGAGGTTTCAATAGACCCTCAACATCTCAAGTTTTTGCTATCTCTCTCTCTCTCTCTCTCATTGTTTCTCTCTTCTATCTTTCTTCTCCTTCTTCTCATTGCAGCTTCTCATAGACCCTCAAGATTAGCACAATGTATCCGTTTAACATGGTATTAGAGCCTAAGTGTTCCTATGGTTTCTTCTTTTCTCCTTTCTTCTTTTTCCTTCATTTTTTTATTGTTCTTTGATTCTTTTTTTGAAGATTTTTCTAAAGGACTTTTCAATTTTTGTGTTGCCTTGACTATGGTTTTTCCTGTTGAAGCAAATTTTTTATTTTTCTTGTTGAAGTAGATTTTTGTATTGCCTCAGCTAGGGTTGCTGGAGTTTTTCTGTCGAAGCAGATTTTTGTGTTGCCTTGGTTAGGGCTTGTTGGATTTTTATTTTTATTTTTTGGATTTTCGTGTTGCCTTAGTTAGAGTTTGCTGATTTTTTTCCCTTTTAGAGCATATTTTTAGCTATTTTTTGTTTCCTTTCCTAATCTTCGGTGGTTCCTATCTTTCCTTTTTTTTTTTTTTTTTTTTTTTTAATAACTTTTTCCTCTTTCTTTCATTCTTTTTCATATGCTTCTCAACTCTATGAGTTTTATATTTTTAATCTTTCTCAACAACTAGTGTCTCCCTTCCTAATCTTTTTTTTTTCTTTCCTCTTTCCCTCTTTCGGTCTTTCTTTCCCTGTACAACTTATTTGTAATCTTCTTTTCTTTCCCTCTTTCCATACACAACTACAACTTTTTATTAACCCTTTTCCTGTCACCCTTCATTCTTCTTTTTCATTCATTTTTATGTTTTGAGAGTCGTGAGACCTTTTCTTCACTGACTTGTTGTGATTTGTGAGAGGGGATGGCTGGCCATTGGAATTTTTAGGGCCTTAAATTATGTGTTGTTGGATTTGGAGCCCTTTTGTTAACCGGTTGAAGTTTTTGGTGATCTGGTTCATGTGTTGCTGGATTTGAAGCCTCTTTAATGTGTTGTCACGACCCGAAATTCGAGCACCGAGCACGCATCCCAAACATGATTTTCAAGGTGCGATTCGTACACTAAGTGTACTTAATCAATTCAATGCATTTACGTAGAGACGCCAATTTGATATTGTTAATGTAGAATCTAAGTTCCATCCAATCACAATTGCAATCACAAATCATACATCCAAAAACCAAATATCCATTCAAATCAACTATCGGGAATTCATCTAGGGACCCACCCATTTGGGGTCTTATTTACATGTCTAAAATTAATACTTAAGTTAAATAATCATCATATCATGTCAAATGCTCTTAAATCATAAAATCAACGCCATCATCTCAAGTAACACGTAACAAATCAGAACTAATTCCAAGAATAGCAAGTGAGAACTAAAATGAATAATTAAGATTGGTCCAAAGCAACCAATTTTTCTTCCAGCAAGTAAGGCCATGTGCCATGTGGATCATTCATTGGTTCGGTAGCGTCTTTTTGTTCTTATGCCAAAGGTTCGACCTCGGTCACATTTATACGATTTTTCATTAATAGAGGGTAAGCTGACCAGGCCTAGTGAGAATTCCTGAGTGGTTTGTTGCATTAAAATTAAAACAGTATAACAACAAAATACACAAAAGAACCATCAAGCAATCTAAATGCATGAATTGAATGAATGCATCGATGTCGTGCAAATGCATAAATGTATGAATGCATTAAGTGGGATAATTGTCCACTTGCTTGAGTTGGATGACCGTCAACTCGCATCTGTGCTTGGTAGGCTTCTACTAGTTTGGTATGTATGGGCAAGGCCCACATCCAATAATGATTCTACTAGATACACCTTCTAGGGAGGTCCCCCAGGAATTCAAGCACATAGTGTGCATGCAAGAGATGAATGTTCGAATGTAGTAATACCATTGTAAACAATGAATCGCATATAACAAACTGGTATTCAGCTCAGAATCAACACAAGTTACATGTGAACTGATGAAATCAACACCAGACGATTCTCAACCAAAATGAATAAAGTCACGAGTTCAACAACATTAAATCAATTAGTTTCTACTTAATCGAAACAAGCTAACGACGTAACAAACATCGGATTGGATATAATAAATACATCAAAACCATTTTAAATCTAATGGAGAGGAAACATGTTGGGATTACTCACCTATACTCAGCGATAATGATTCTGTATAAAATTCGAATTAGAACGAATTAGAAACCGCTAATACAATCATATAACTAAAATCATTTGCTAATCATATTAATTTATATGGTGGGGCCCATTTTAAATTGACCAATTTCCCAAATTGGGGTCCACATGAAGGATTACACACTATCCAATTAGACTCCTTCATACCCAACCCTTAACACAGGGTTTGCGATTGCCACCACCTTATGTGGCTGACCAGCAGCCAGTGATATTTAATTGGTCTGGACAAGCCTAATGTATGTGAATTTATAAGTATATTTAGTTCATTAATCCAAGTATCCAAGTTCAGAATCAAACATGTTTGTTCAGTTGTCTGTTGATTGAATCGACTCGAATCGATGGTTTGTCAATCGAATCGACACTAATAGAAAATCGCCTTGATAGTCTCTAGACAAAATTCGCCTTTGTCAATTGAATTGACTCAAATTGAAAGTCGAATAAAAAATCTCCAGATTCAATCTAGTTTTGACGAACTGAATCAAAATTGTTGGATTTTTCTTAATTTCATTTTTTAGTCCAATTATGCCCGTTGGACGGCAGTGTTTTAAATAGCGGTAGCGTGTTGCGTAGCGTTCAACCCTCCGTAGCGTGTAGCGAAATAGCGTAGCGTGTAGCGTAGCTACACAATATACGCTACACAAACTCCTATTATATATATATATTAAATAGTAAAGAAAAAAAACAAAATATTTTGGCATTTTGAGTTAGCAATTACAGTCGATAATTTAATTGGTAAATTTTAAGTTAATACATGTCTTGTGTACAATTTTTTAAGGGCCTGAATTAGGTAAGACTCAGATTGTGAAGTGTAGCACACGAGTGTTAAAGTTTTTGGACCCCACCGTGATGAATGTGTTATATCCATACCATCCATCCATTTTGCCAAATAATTTTAGGGCATGAGCCTAAAAATGAGGCAGATCCAAAGCTCAGGTGGACCGCACCATAAGAAACAATAATAATCAAACGATTATCATTAAAAATTTATCGGGGCTACAAAAGTTTTAGATCAAGCTGACATGTGTGTTTCCCCTTCATCCACGTTAGTGTGACCCTATTAGCAGGTTAGATGGAAAATAAACATTACAATGGACCCTAAGAAATTTTTAATCGTGAGCATTTTATAACCACTGTTTCCTATGCTGTGGTCCACCTGAGATTTGGATCTTACTAATTTTTTGAATCATAACCTAAAATGATGTGGCAAAATGGATGGACGGCATGGATAAAATACATACAGCATGGTGGGGCCCATGTGGCACGTGTACATTTTATTAAATTGTGCAACGTGCTGCGTAACGCGGGTACCAGTCCATTCATTTAATGCAAGCAGTCCTGTGGGTCCGATCATGAGGTATGTGTTAATCTAAACCGTCCATTCATTTGAAGAGCTCGTCTTAAGGCTTGACACGAAAAAAATACAGATCTAATTATCAGGTGGACCACACTGCAAAAAGCAAGCTGGGAGTGGGGGATTGAACGTCTACCATTGAAACCCTTTTTGGGAGCACAAAACTTTTGGATCAATATGAAATTTTTTTTTCCTCTTCATTCAGGTCTTTTAGACCTTTTGAACAGATTGGATGAAAAATAAACGTTATGGTGGGCCTACGAATTTTTTAACGGTAAAAAAATCATCATCTCGCTGCTATTTTTGGTGTGGTCCAGACGATCTTTGGATATGATTCATTTTTTGGCTAATGCTCTAAAATGATATTAAAAATAGATGATGGTGTAGATATAATAAAATACATAGCTGTGGGGCCCATGTAACTTGATCTGCTTTGAACCGTTCGTACAACTCGGAGCTCGAGGAGTGTCGGCGCTTCTCTTAGCTTGAACGTACCTCCAGCAGAAGTAAACCGGTCGATAAAAAAAAAAAAAAAACGGGAGAGGGAAACCGAAAAAAAGAAAAGGAGGGAGAGAGAGAGAGAGAGAGAGAGTAGAGAGAGAGGAGGCCGGGGCCGCAACCAGAGAGAGGAGGGAGGAGGCCCGGGCCGCAGCCGCAGACGCGAAGCCGCAGCAGGGCGAAGAAGAAGAAGAAGAAGAAGAAGAAGAAGAAGAAGAAGAATGAGAAAAGAAAAAAATAAAATAAAAAGGTATGTTTTTTTTTTTTTTTTTTTTTTCATTTTTTACGCTATTTTAAGCGCTACGTAGCGTTTTTTATACGCTACGCTACGTAGCGTACGCTACACGCTACGCTACCGCGCTATTTAATACACTGTTGGACGGATCCAAACCAACCATTAGCTCTCTCTTAATCAATTAGGAGAGAGAGGTCCATTGATCAACTGATCTGAACCACCCATGGCTCACATCATTCAAAACTACATGATTTGATAATAATTGATGTTCGATTAGTAGTAGTACGGTCCGTCAAATGGTCAGATTGGCCCAGTCATTGAGGTTTTTGCATATTTCTACATTGGAAAATCGATGGATGGCATGGATCTGACTTCATAAGTCATTAAAGGCTAAACATCATTCTCTACGCCAATTTGCCAAAAGCGATTGCGCAAAGGATGAAATCTCTGTACTATACATACCGAATTGATCGATGCAATGAACATGTAACTAATCCAACCCGTTCATTGTGTAGATTTGCCAAAATAGGCCTAGGTTGCAAGAAAATCAAAATAAAGGGATCATATTACCAACCTGAATAAATCGAGCTTATGGTTTCCTCGAAGCCTCTCCTCTCCTTCTCCGTTCCAAGTCTCTAAAGGATTTTTTTTTTTTTTTTTTTTTTTTTTTGTAAAGAGGGCTATTCACGTATCCTCCCTTAAGGAGTCGTCAGATAAGAGAGGGATAAGAGAGAGATAAGAGGGATGAGGGAGAGATTTGTCGTTTTTCTCTCTCAAATTTAAAGATCAACTTTAAATTTAAATTCAGATTATTTATTTATTTTTAAATGGACAATCGTTACATGTGTGGTTGAAGCCCTTGCTGATTTTTTCGCTGTCTGGTGAGAGTTATTTGACTGGATTGTCTCTTGCCATGTGAAGTGTGTTCACCTCTTCCTCACCTCCTCCTTCGAGTACTTAGTAGTTTCTCTGTTTCATGCTCTCCTTGCTAAACATGTGATGTGACTAGTATTTATTCAAGGCAGTTGGCCCAATTCATTTATGTACCGGGTAGTTGACTTGAACCCGTTTATGCACCAAATAGTTGGTTTTGGCTTGTTTGGACTATGTGATTGTCCTAGCCTTGGTGCAGATTTATGATTGTACTGTGCTTGTTTTGTTTGAGCAGTTGGCTCAGGCTCGTTGTTTATATTGGATTGTTATGATTGTGTTGGGCAATTGGCAACCTTGGTTAAGCTGGATAATTGATCCAGACTCGTTGTTTATATTAGACAATTGGTCAATTCTTATTTGTTTTGGGTGGTTGTTCGGGCTTATGATTGTGTTGGACAATTAGCTAGGCCTTTGTTGAGCTGGATAGTTGATCCAGACTTGTTGGTTGTTTCCGTGGTTCACATCCTAGGCATCTCCTTAAAACTGCTAGCCGGGGGACTTTATGAAGTACTTTCCTAGATGCCTTAAATGGCTCACTAAGTGGACGGTCAAGGTGAAGAAAATCTTGTACCTTGGGCAAGCCACTTAGTGGTTAGGTGTAAGTGAAGCTTAACCTCCTAGCACCTAACCTCAGGATGGGGATGGTTTCCGATGATAGTCTTTGTTTCAGCATACCTGAGGTTAGCCACCGGAGGTAACAAAGGTGGAAAAAAACCAACCAATCACCCCCTATGGCTCACATCATTGAAATTGTAAGAGTGTCTGTTCGCCTAAAGGTATTAATGGTCTCGTCGCCTCCACTTCTCATCCACTCATTCATCTCTCATCACAGCCAGCACTATCATCTCCACAACCATGCTACTTTTTTTTTTTTTTTTTTAGTTTCCGCTTTTACGAAATCTTTTATGTTCCTCTCCAAACTCAAGTTCCTTTCTTCAGATCACCTTGAGTAGAATTTCTTTCTTTCTTAAGTTTGATTATGTTAGCCCTTGTTCAAAGCTGGGCCTCATTAAAATGCTCCAGCTTGAGGGAGAATGTTGAAAGGTTGATAGTTGAATAAGGTCCATTGGGCCGAAGTCCATAAAATAAGGCCCATAGACCCCATTCACGTTTTTACTATTATAAATAAGAGGACTGGGGTTTCAATAGACCCTATGCCTCTCACGTTCTTGCCATCTTTATCCTCTCTCTCTCTTTCACATTGTTTCACTCCATTTTTCTTCTATTTTTTTCTTCTCATTGTAGCTTCTTGTAGGCCTTCAAGATTAGCACAATGGAGCCGTTTAACATGGACAAATTTGCTGTGGGACAACATGAGTTCCCATGAACTAATGCGATCAGTAACCAAACTCAGTTTGTCCATCTACCTGTGGATGATATGCAAATTCGAAGGTAGTTCCCATGTTGATGACCTAGATTGTCCATCTACTGATGATAGGCAAACTTGAAAGTAGTTCCCATGTTGACAATCTCTGTTTGTCCATCTAGCTGTGGACAACAGGCACTTGAAAACTTTAATTGTGGCTATGATCGTAGACCACAAGATCCGCGAGAAGTAACTCATAAACTTAACATTGCGGTCAGGCACATTTGCCTTGGAAACACCATGTAGACGAACCACTTTCTCGAAGAAAACATTGGCGATGTGTAGTATATCTGATTTCTTCTTACAACAGATGAAGTGGAATCATAGCCACGTTGGGTATTAGGTAATCCCAAAATGAAATCTATTTTGATGTCTTCCCATGGAGCATCAGGTACTGGAATTGGAGTATAAACAATTGGTATCACCCAGGGTTTGCAGGGAATCACAAAAAGGTTGGAAAATAGTGATGTTAAGAAAGGGTTGTATATTGTTGATTGGGTTAGGGACATTGCTAGGAACTGTTTGGACTGAACTTAATTGTTAATGGGGCTGAACTATGACTGATTCTGGGATTAATTTTCTGGACGAATTTGGGACTGAAATCTGGTTTGCAATAGGGATGGCATGAAGGCTGGTTTTGGGTCAAGGGTTGGCAGGTTTGGCGACTGTTCGAGTGCAAGATGGCTGAATTTTAAGGGCTTTGCCTCTACAGATTTTGGGCTGAAATGTGGTACTTATTTTCTGGCCAAAATTTCTGACAGATTCAGGGACTGAGTAAGATGCATAATTTGGGGCTTGAAATTGCACAGATAAGGGGACTGTTTGGCAATGAATCCATCCACTGGTTTAAGGGTAGATTTTGTGGTGGCTTGGGGTTGTGAATGGCCTACTTATGCAGCTGTTGGGGACTGACTTGGTTTCTGAATATGGCTGTTATAGGATGGCTATGGGCTGTTCTGGGAGCAGGTAAGGGGACAGTTTTGGGACCAATTTTGGAAGTTCACATACTGTTTTGGCAGAAACTGGTCCACCATGGGATTGAATTGGTGATGGCTGGTTTTAGGACAGGTTTCAGCGATGGTTACTGAGGCTTCGAACTTGGCAAATTAGTGGGCTGGTTGTGGACAGATTCCTTTACAGGTTGGACCACAGGGCGACTAGGTGTGGTCTGTAGCAGTGTTTTGAATAGCGGCACGTGTTGCATAGCTTTCAGACCTTTGTAGCGTGTAGTGTAAGCTACACGATACTTCTATTTTTAAATTTAAAAATAAAAATTATGATAAATAGTAAGAAGAAAATAATGTGTGTGTGTGCACGTCTAAAAGTAAAAAAAAAAGAAGTCATTGTAGAATGGTGGCCCACATGATGGACTAGAAAACAATGGGCCATAGTGGGCCCATTGCGGGCCATAGAACACAATGCACAACCACCTATGCACATCTTTTTATTAAATCCATACTATACACAGCCACAGTGGGTCCCACGTGAGCCACACCATAGAAAACAATGCGCAACCACCTGTACAAACACCACAACAGGCCACCTAAAAAATGAAAAAAGAAAAATTCCATAGCAACCTCTAACATGTCATGCACACACTACAATAGGCCCCAAAACAAACAAACAAAAATGAAAAAAAAAAAAAAATGGATATCAACCCCCATCCTACAATATTACACAATAACCGGCATCCTAAAGATATAAATATATTATAATATATATATTATATATAATATATATATATATATATATATTATATATATATTCCCAAGAAACAAGAAATCTTCATTCCAAATGTAAAGGAACTCATTAAGGGGCTGGAACATACCTCTTGCAAGCTCAAGAAACGATTCAATCAATTAAAAAAAAAAAAACTGAACATTGGAGCTCCGTAGCTGTACAAATAGGAGAAGGAGAAAATTGTTTCAACTCCACAATGCTCTTGAAAATACAACAAATGGACCTTTTTGTAAGATCGACTAATTAGCCGAAATCTCCCCTTCAATGGCCTTCCAGATCAAGAGAATTGATGATGGGTTTTGGGTAGGGGTGCTTGTATCGCATATAGGGTTTGAAAGAGGGGTTTTCAAAAAAATTTCTTTTAATTCTAGTTTTAAATATTTTTTACTCTGTGAGTTTCACACCAAATTTAACAATGGGCCACCGCCATTTTAAGTAAAAATAAACAAATGAAATTTTGGTTTTAACTTTTACATTTTAACTTTTTTTTTTTTTTTTTTACAATGAGTTTTACACAATTTAATACACTAAACTTTTAAACAAACTATACATTGTAGCGTATGCTACATGCTACGTAGCTATAGCACACACTACGACCCCTATACACTATTTAATAATGCTACATAGTGTTATGGCTATGCTATGCTATGTAGCGTGTACGCTATGAGTGCTATTTGAAACACTGGTTTATAAAGATCGACAGTTTGCATGCAGGCTAAAAGTGGATGGGTTTATGGCTATAAGTAGGATTTTGGCTTGGGAATTGGGACAGATTTGACAAAGATTGGAGCATGGTTTTGAGAATGTGTTCCGTATTCGTTATGATACGGCGGGCTATACGTTTAGGTAATAGTTGTGGCCATTACATGATACGGGGGTGAAACGGAGTAGTTGGTTTTTTAGGACTGTATCGGCCGTTACGGGGGACGTAAAGGTCGTTACAGGGCATGACGATTGTTACCCCTGAAATAGTAAAAAAGCTATCACTTATTTATTTATTTATTTAAATTTTAAAAAAAAACTCCCTCATTTTACCACTTTTCACATTCCAAAAACTTTCTTATAAATCATTCTACATCAAATTTAGACTACTCTTACTATAGTTTTTAGGATTAAAACCGTAGATTGAAGCGATTTGAGCGAACAAAAGCTCCAAGGTCCATTTAAAAAAAAAAAAAAAAACAGTAGTGTTTATACCTTTTTTCTAATTTCTAGTTATAATGCTTGATTGTGATGTGTAAACATTAGAAACATGTAACCATGTTCATAAATTCACCAGACAACTCGATACAACACTCTAACCAGAGAGTGGACCTTTACGCTACCATAAACATGTTTAAAACAAAAAATAAATACATATTTGAAATATTTACATTATTCTAGATTTTCTAGATATTTTTTCAGAATTTTTCGGACAATTTTTTCCAACCGTTATGGGTGCCGTAATGGTCGTTACGACCTCGTATTGACTGTTACGGTCGATACTCATATTGGTAATAGTGGTGACCGTTATGGCCACCATTACTGATGCATAATACCTTGTTTGAGATGAGAAAGAAAAGAAACATGAGAAAACAAGAGAACAAGAAAAGATAGGTTCTAGACTTGCTCTAATACCAAGGTTATGCAACTGACTCAAAAGAATGTACCTAATTGTAGAATGGAATTCTACACACTTGATTGATTTATCAAAATCACAAACAAGGGTGTAAGAGGATCCACACACACAATTAGTAAGAATAAACAAAAGATTGCGAGCTAGCTCAACCGTCCCCAATATCACTACCATAGTAACAAAAGCTCACATAAAATTTTGGTCAAAAGAATATATCATAAATCTATTATTACGTGTGGTATGTAGCCTTATTTATAGAGTGGAGTACGAGGTCTCTTTCATCTAACTGTTAATTGTCAAAACTCCTAATGAGATGTTACTTCCTAACAAAACAACAATAAAAAGAAAACTTATGGAAAAAAAGAGGAAAACTAACCAGAAATAGATAAGGACCATAGCCACGTGTGCTTAAGTGGGACCCCATTTGGTCTTCTTGTGTACACATTTGGAAGCGCACATATTGGTCAAGGTATGATTGCTAACCTAAGCCTCCATACCCTTGCACCTCAATCCAAGTCCTCTAGGCCTTATCCTCATGTATGTCCCTTCAACCCTAATCAAAGTTCTCCTCAACGGAGCCATTTGTAGTCTTCATTTCACATAACCAAACCATTTCTATCTCTTTAGAGGACCTGATTCTTAATTTTATCCTTCTTAGTCTTCCCACACATCCTTGGTAAGGGAATTAGCCTTCATACGCTTCCTCTCACAACCCTTATCCAAATCCTTTTAAGTCTTATCCTTTCATACGACCTTTCAGCGCTAAGTTGTTCTGGTTCGAGCTTATGTGACTTCAAGAGGAGGGTTTTGCAGAGTTAGTAAGAAGCGGTAACAATTGTTTGAGGTTGAGGGCTTTGTGGGCTTCATTCAATTTCAAAACCTCTAAGCTTTTGAAAAGGAATTGACTAGAGAAAGGAGGTGTTGAAGGAGAGGGAAGTAGAAGCAGAGGTTATCCTACGGGAAATCCAAGCTTTGATTTAAAAGAGGGTGGTGAGATTTCGGAGGAAGAGAAGGCCACGCGTGCAAACCTTTCTCTTGAATATATTAATTGTCTAAAGGAAAAAGAGATAAAATGGAGGCAATGCTCATAAGCGACGTGGCTAAAAGAAGAGGACAAAAACACTTAAGTTTTTCCAAGAGATGCTAGTGCCTGGGATTTACGATTTACGATATATGATTTTAGTCGAATCTTAAGCAAAACTATTTGAATCCCAACCTTGAATCCCTTTTTATATGAATCCTACGATTCTATGATATGAATCTTGCGATTTACGATTCAAATCACAATTTATGATTCAAATTATACTTCTTCTTTTCTATTTTAAGATTCGCTTGGCTTTCATTTTATATTTTAAAATTGGTGGGGGCTTTAAGAATCATTTATAAAAGGTAAATTATTTTATTTATTCTTTATAAGAGATTAAATGATATATATTCTCTTCAACATTAAATCATGTAGCTTTTTTTATTTTTATTTTTGTGATTTCTTATTTAATTGGTCGAAACACCAAATTTATTTACGTCTTACTTGTAATGTTTTAATGGATGGTTACAATCATGCTGACTTATATGTATTATCGAATGATGTTTGGAAATTAAAATATCTTTTTTCTTCGGTCTACAATATCAATGGCCGCTTTTCCACCGTGGTTCTACATTCAAGAAAGGTAACAAGAACATAAATTGTTAAAGGATCCTAGTATTTTTTAAGGAAAAAATTCTTGAAAGACAAAAATAAAAAATAAAAAATAATAATAATAATAAAGGAATAAGAATCATTGAACACCATCATGACAAGGTATTACTTGGTGCACACATTGATGGCAAAAGGATGATGAGTTTTTTTTAGGAAATTATGATTTAATTATATTTTTCATTTTTACAAAAATCTCACGATTTGCGATTCGATATGATTCAAACCCTACTACGATTTGCAATACGATAACAATTTTGACAACATTGCCTGGGGTAGGCAAGGTGTACCAAAACGGTAACGGTGGCCATAACGGCCACCATCGTTACCGTTATGATATGGGCAGAAACGGCCATTACGACCGTTTTTTATTTTTTGAAAAATGTTGTTACTGGGCCGATTTGGGACCGTTATGGCCCATTTTTCTGTAACGGCCGTTACATAACTGATTTTGAATACCTTGGGCCTAGGCATATATGATTCACATTGTGTTGGTGGATAAGAATTAGGTGTGCGACTCTATAATGCAACATTGTAGGGAGATGCTCATGGATAAAGGTTGGGTGAGGCCTTGGTTGGATAATCTTCAATTTAATCAACTTTCTCTTGTGGTTGCGAAAGGTCTAGAAAAGCCTCCTGAGGAGGAGGTCAAAGTTGTTAACACTTTGGGTAGGGAAAATGTTGCAGGTCTAGATGGCATCCCATTAGTGTCTTTTGGTAGTGAAAGATGACGTGCTCAATTTCTTATCCAATTTTTGGGTGAGTGGCCGGATTTAGTCAGAGTTTGGGGTATTGTTCCTGCTATCATTCCGAAGGTCCAAGGTGCCGAGTGTTTATGAGATTTTAGCCCTATTAAATAAGGGGTCCTCGTAAGATCCTTGCTAAAATTCTGGCTTCTAGATTTCAGACGGTGTCAAGGAATGCCATTTCCGAATCCCAAGGTGTGTTCTTGTAAGGTGCATTTATGGATATGAGACAAATATTCGATAGTGCTTTTATTATGCACAAGTGTGTAGACTCGCAATACATGGAAAAGGAAAGGGAATAATTTGCAATCTGGACATCGAGAAAATGTGTGATCATGTGAACTAGGACTTCCCAGACTACATGTTGGGGAGGCCGAGGTGTGGTCAGAAGTGGAGGAGATTGATTCAATAATTTCTTCGATTAATTAATTTTTTTGTACTTGTCAATGGATCTACCAAAGGCTTATTTTAGGCGTTAAGAGGTGTTAGGTAGGGAGACCTGCTATCTCCCTTCTGTTGGTTGTAGTCACTAAAGCTTTTTTTGGTAGTTGTTGAAGCTTTGAGTAAGATTATGGAAAAAAGTCAATCTACTGAGTTGATTAGTTGTTTCAGGACGGAGAATGCTGATTTTCATATCTCGTATCTTTAGTTTGCAAACGATATGCTTCTATTTTGCTATGTAAACAATGTGATGGTGGACAACCTAATTTGCGAGGTGCTTTGAGGTGGTGTCCGGTTTAAAGGTTAATATTCTCAAGAGTGAGTTGTTGGACGTTCACACTTCTAAAGCTTAGGTGGAGAGATTGGTGAAGGTGTTTAAATGTCGGGCTCGGACTCTTCCGTCACTGTATCTCTGTTTCCAGAGATGAAGTTCTTTGGTCACACCTTGCAGGAGGAACCTAACGGATGAGTTCATTAAGCTATTAGGGTCTGTTTGATTTTTATCGTCTAACCGGGAAACGGTAAATACCCTGGAAATGGGTGATTATTGCCGTTTCACCTGTTTGAATATTCACGGGAATTTCATTTCTTGGAAACCGGTTCAAAAGTAGCAGTGGCCATTTTAGGACCCCATCTTGATGTATATGATATAGTTGTTCCGTCCATCCATTTTATCACAACATTTTGAGATATGAGAAGAAAAATGAGTTAGATCCAACACTCAACTGGCCCATACCAAAAGAAACAATGGCCTTAGGAAGTTTTTAACGGTAAGTAGTTAATTCACATTTTTCTACGGCGTGGTCCACTTGAGCTTTGGATATGCCTCATTTTTTGGCTTGTATCATAAATTCGTTTGGCATAGTGGGTGAACGGTGTAGATATATGATACGCATCATGTTGGGACCCACAAATATTTCACAATATTTGCCATTTTTACACCGAAAAAGTAAGCTATCAAATCAATTACGGGGAAGCATGCAGCAATTATGGAGGGAAATATTTATTACCATTCACGAGGCATTTCCCTGGGAATTGGAAAATCAAACACGCCCTTAGCGAGGCTCCATCATGCAAGGCCGCTTTTGGCAAGAGAGCTTTCGATGATGTGGACCAATGTCAAATCCAGTGTTATCAAATGCGATCGCATATGCGCATACTATTGATCAAATCGCATATGGCATATGCGATCCTGGCAAGTATGCCATGACATACTTTTATATGCGACAAATATGCGATCGCATACTGCATATGCAATCACATATTTCCCAATAGCCAAGAGCAGAAGATTTATTTTTTATTTTTTTTATTTTTTCAAATTGGAGAACTTTTGCCTATAATTAGACACTCATATACCCTCCATTTTCACTATTCTTTACTCCAAAGCTCTAAATCTCTTACTCTTTCTCTCTTACACCTCTTTCTTTCTTACTCTAATCTCTCTACAATTATTTCAATTATGTTTATTTTTTGTATTTTATAAGTTGTGCCTACTTTTTGTAAATTAAGTTGTAAGTTATAACTTGTAAGTTGTTTCAAGTTATCCATTTATCATTAAAATTTCTTTGTTCGAAGTTTATAATAATTTGTTATCTTTTAATGTAGCTTGTTGATTGTTTTGTTAAAATTTATATAATATAATATAAGTAATTAAATATATCACTTAATGAAACACTCAAACTATAATGAAATAAGTAAAATAATCCAATCCAATCATGTGTACTAATTAGATGAGTTTTTCCCTCTCTTTTTTTTTTTAAAAAAAATTATTTTATTTTAATTATATAATTTTTAGATTTTTTTTTTTTTTTGAAAAAAAATATGCCATGGCATATGCGATTGTGCGATCGCATACGCGAACAACATATGCTGATCGCATGCAATCGCATATGCGATTTGACAACATTGGTCAAATCTAGATGGCTATCTATTTGATTTTTCTATAGGATGGTGACCAATTGCTTGTTAGGTGTGAGGTGTGGTCATACCTCCTACATTTGGTCCTATGGGCCTCCTCCCAAGGTCACAACTTTGCTTGGTTAGTGGGAAGGAATAGGGCGTGCACTATAGATAACCTGCAACGATGAGCGTTGATGATCCCCAATTGTTGCATTATGTGTATGAAGGATGTGGAGTTGGTAAACCACTTGTTCATTCACTTGAAAGTGTGAAAAAGATTTGTTATTTTCATTCACTACGCATTCACTTGAAAGATGTGAAAAAGACTTGTTATTTTCAACACCTCTTGCGTGATGCTGGGGTCTATTGATGCTCTCTTCGTAGTGTGGCATGGGGGAGCAGTAGGTAGCAAAGAAAGGGTATTATGGTGGTTAGTTTTGTTGGTTGTAATGTGGGGTTTGAGAGGGGGGGAGAGGAATAGCTGTATCTTTCATGACAAATGCAGGTCGCTAGCGAATGTTTTTTAAAAGGGGTGAAGTTTGATGTTTTAGATTGGGTAATTGTATACTTTTACATGCGATCGTATATTTCCCAACGATCAGAAATATGACCTTTGAGAGCTATTTATTTTTTATTTTTAAATTCGGGGCACTTTTGCCTATAAATTGCCACTCATACCCCCTCCATGTTCACTATTCTTTACGCCAAAGCTCCAAATCTCTCTCTTTCTCTCGTACTTCAATTTCTCTAAAACTATTTCAAGCATGTTTAATTTTTATATTTTGTTAAGTTGTACTTATTTTTTGTCAATTGTATTTGTAAATTAAGTAGGAAGTTGTAATTTATAACTTGTTTCAAATTATCCATTTATCAATAAAATTTCTATGTTGAATTTTTTAATAATCAATTCTCTCTTAATGTAGCTTGATTGTTTGTTAAAATTATGTAAATATAAGAAGTAATTCTATCTCCAGATTTTATGTATTCAACTTTTATGCAGATTTCTGTGGTATTTTCTCTTCTTAGTGAGGACTTAATTGCATGAACCTTCTATCTTGGTGCCTCACTTCGGACCACACCTTGGACTTACTCTCCTGCTCCTGCTTCAAACCACATTTCAGACTCACACAACTACTCCTTCCTAGTTGTTTATACTTGTCAGCATTTTGGAATAAAAGCTTCCTGCTCTGATGCAGGACAATTAACCATTTGCTCTAAAAGCTGAACTGTTAGAGTATGGCGAATTAATTCCTTTATCTCATAGCCCAGGCCCCACATCTCATGGGTTTTAGGACCTCGGTCGAACCCCCTTCGTGGGCCCCAAATCACATGGGCCGCCCACCCCGAATGTGTCCCCGCATCCCACGGGTTACCCCACTCGAGCCCGGTGTGAAATGTACATTAATCACCCCTGGTGAGGAGTCTCGAACACAAGACCTCCTCCGTGGGCCGCACCCACCCCGAGCGTGCCCCTGCATCCCACAAACGACCTCACTCGAGCCCAGTGTGAAAATGCCTCTGCATTAATCACCCCCAGTGAGGAGTCTCGAACCCGTGACCTCCCGCTCTGATACCAATTTGATGCAGGACAATTAACCATTTGCTCTAAAAGCTCGAACTGTTAGAGTATGGCGAATTAATCCCTTTATCTCATAGCCCAGGCCCCACATCTCATGGGTTTTAGGACTTCGGCTGAACCCTCTTCGTGGGCCCCAAATCACATGGGCCGCCCACCCCGAATGTGTCCCCGCATCCCACGGGCTACCCCACTTGAGCCCGGTGTGAATGCACATTAATCACCCCTAGTGAGGAGTCTCGAACACGAGACCTCCTCCGTGGGCCGTACCCACCCCGAGTGTGCCCCTGCATCCCACAAACGACCCCACTCGAGCCCAGTGTGAAAATGCCCCTGCATTATACTACCTTGCCCAAATTTGTTGCCACTTCCCTTCATGCTTGGATGCTGTGGGATTTTGGGAAAGTTTATGGATGGGGAAAGAATCCTTGTGGTCAAATGCACAACGACAAACCAATCCATTTTTCTTCCATTGTGTTCTGGTTCATAAAATTTAGCCATACTTTCTCAATCTCTTTGGTGTTTCATGATCTTGCATAAAAAGGTTGGGGGTGTGACAAGAAAAATGACTGCAGTATCGATAATATCGGCCGATATTATTGATATTGCATAGTACTGATATGACACCATTCCTTTAGTTGGGAAACTTCCTAGTATCGGTCAATATATTGCAGATTGATGGAACTTTTCGAAAATAAAATAAAATATATTCCTAATTAAAAATAATTTGATTTGAAAACAATTAGATTGACTAGATGTTATGTATGCCCAATATTTTGTATTCATGAGTGTATATTGATTTTAACATCAGCCACTTGTTTATTTATTTTCTAAATTTAATTTAATTATTAATAAATTATAAAAAATAATTTAAAAAATATACTTTTAAATAAATGCACCATATATTGTAGAACATATCTAGTGTCAGTATTTAGTACATTGAATGTGCTGATAAGTGATATGAATTATAGAAATATTAGTGATTTATTTATTTTTTATTTTATACGCACTGTTTTTTGATACGGTTGCATCACTTCTATCTGACATCGCATAGTTTTAGTACCCTATGCCAAGAAAATGTATTGTATGTACTTGATTTTTGTAATCCTATGAGTTCTAAGTGTGTAATGCTGTCTTTTTGAACATTCCCTAAAGTTTCATTGAAAAATTCAATCAATTTTCCATTGTTTCCTAAAAATAGCAATATGTTATGTTATACATCTCTGATATTTCCCATGCGATACCCGATATGTCTCCGTATCTCAAGGGTGTGATACATCCGTCGACACTGATACTAAAAACATTGGGCAAGAATAAGGTTATGGGTGAAGAAAGGGAAATGATATTTTTCAGATGTTTCCCATTGCTCTCAGAGTTTGGAAAGTGGGTAATAACTGAATATTTAATGATGTGAAGGCCCTATTGTACAGCATGGTTAGCCAAAGAGGGAAAATAGAAAAAGAAAAAGAAAAAAGAGTAGCCTAATGAAGCGGGCTCTTATTTGGCCCAAATTCAAAGGAGTATCATCGCGTAAAGGGATAAAGTTGTTTCTAGTTGGACAATCCTGCCTATTATGTTCATGGATGACTCCTCTTGGAAACCAATAGCCTTGTGTAATTGACGGAGTTTTAAGGGATCACTCAATTCACAAAGGTCTGGTTCAGATGTCCCTTTACAGTCCTGCTGTTTGGATTGGAGGGTAGAGGCTCTTTTGGAAGGTCTCCCAAAATATTTCTGGTCCTCAAATAAATGGAGGTGATTCAGGGAATATGGTTACTCGGGTGTCACTTGTGCGTTCTGAGGTTTGGAAATTTTCCTTTATGTTTTATTTTTATGAAATCCGTGACTGCACCTTTAAGCTAAAGTGCTAAACCTTTTATCTAAGGGCTTGTTTGGATATGTGGAAAATGTGGGAAAGGAAACATTGTTTATCGGGAAACTTTATTTTCAGGGAATTGTGGGAAAGGAATCTTGTTTTTTAAATAAGATTTTCCTACAAAATTTGGGGCAATTTTCCAAATTTATTGTTTGGCAAAATTAAAGAAGAAATTCTTGAGAAAGTTTCCTTGGTAGTTATTGGCATGTGCGTGTGTCAGATTAACACGTGACACATATTGGACGCTTGAAGATGGATGATGGCACAATTGGGTGCTTTAGCTTAATGGTGTCACACATGACACGTGAGGGGTTCTTGAAGTTGTATGGTGGTACTTATGACACAAGCGACACATTTACACATTCGACGCCATCTGAGCACTTGGAGGTAGATGGTGGCACATAGGCACATTGGCACCTATGGCACGTATAGAGCAATTGAAGATGGACAATGGCACATGTGGGGCACAAGCGAAAGATGGATGGTGGCACATGTACAACACAATGGAAAGTTGACACATGACACACATGTGAGGCGCTTGTACATGTGGGGCCCAAGTGAAGATGGATGGTGGCACATGTGGCATAGTAGAAAGTTTCAACAAAGAGAGGAAATGAGAAATGGTGTTTCCCACTAATTTCCATGAAAAAGCCTTCACAAACAGTGGAAAGTTAGTTCATGGGAAATGGTGTTTTCTTTCCTTTCCATGAATCTAAACAGGCCCTAAAGGTGTCATCAAGCATTATATTTGTATTGGGAACACATGCCCTACACCAAAGTATTCTTCTTTTAAATTCACTAATTCTCAGAATAAAACATATTGATTTCTGCACTAAATAAATAGCAGTGTTATGACAAGCATTTTTAATTTTTAATGGTTGTTGCAATAGGCTCAGGTTTCCAAATTTCCACTTTTATCATCGTAGCAGCTTCTGAAATTCTTTTGGTAACAGATATTGTGATATGTTTCTTACATTTCCTTGACCTTTGTTTGATATTATCTCTAGCACTGCCATAAAAAGGGTACTTTCTTTGAATCCTATTTGCAGACACAACTATTAATGCCAGAGCTTTTTGTACTGTCAACTTTACACTGATTTATTATCATCTTCAAGTCTTTTCTTACTACCTCTATCACATCCTTTTGGTTCTTCCACTTGCCCTTTTCAGTAAATGAATTTTCTAATCATTATTTTATCTGGTAATATACTGTGATACAAGGTGTTCCGTATCCGTTACGATATGCCCGTAAAGGCTGATACGTATAGGTAACGGCCATGACCATTACACAATACGGGGGTAAAACGGGGCAATTGATTTTTTGGGACCGTATCGGCCATTACAAGGCATAACGATTGTAACGACCACTATTTTTTTTTTTTTCTATTTAGATCCATTTCTCCCCCCTTTTTTTTTCTTTTTACTTTCCTCATTTCAAAAACTCTCCTAGATCATTTTACAATAGATTTTGACCACTCTTACTGTAGTTTTTAATATTAAAATCGTAGATTGAAGTGATTTGAGCTAATAGAAGCTCCGATGCCTTTTTTTTTTTTTCTAAAAATTGAAAAAGTAGTATTTATAGTTTTAATGCTTGATTGTGATGTGTAAACATTAGATACATATAATCATGTTCACAAATTCACTAGACAACCTGATACAACACTCTTACCAAAGAGTGAACCGCTCCACTACCATAAACATGTTCAAAACAAAAAAAAAAAAAAAATGAATACATATGTAGAATATCTACATTATTCTTGATTTTCTAAATATTTTTTCAGAATTTTTCGAGCAAAAGAAAATTTTCAACCGTTACAGTGGTCGTAACAGTCGTTACGCCCCCATATCGGCCATTACAACCGATACCTGTATCAGTAATGGTGGTGACCGTTAAGGCCACCGTTACCGATATGGAATACCTTGCTGTGATACTCTCCAGTATTTTCTAATCATGTTGTGTTTTAAGTTTTCTAATTATTTCTATCCATGGAGACTAAAGAGAGTCCAGTAGAACATTTAGATTGTCTTTCGGTAGCTATCGCTTCTAATACATATAGCCTTGGTATGTTTCTTTGATGTGTTTCATTGGCTAAGTGAATGTTTTAGGCACGTTATGTACAACTACAGATACACATGCACAAATATTTGTATAATGTGATATATGAATACACTTGTATATACATATGTGCATGTGCATATATTATATTTTTTGAATATTTGATAACATCTTATGTGGTGTTTGCAGCTCGAGGAAAATATGCACATACTTGCTCTTTCTGGTGGCTGGGTTAAACCAGTGGATGATTGGTCGGTTGAGTCTTCTACCACTCAGGCTACCACATGTGTTGTTGGACCAGCTAAAAAACGTGGACCCGTTAGAAAGAACAGGAAACAATCTGCTACATCTGAAATCACACCCGAAGCAAGTTCCAGGAGTCACATTAACTGGTGGAGAGGTGGGAAACTATCGAAGCTGGTATTTCAGAAAGGGATTGTACCACACTCCATTGTTAAGAAAGCTGCTCGTCAAGGTAAGAATACTTTGACTATGTTTGGATAATCTCTCTTGACTTTTTCCCCATTGTTTCTCTTTCTATCTTTAAGATTTCATATCTGCTGCGTATCAGGTGGTTATAAAGGGATTTTCGGTATTAATTACAGTCAAGCTTCTGAAATTCCTAGAAGGAGCCGACGGCTTGCTTGGAGAGCTGCAGTAGAAATGAGTAAGAATGCATCACAGCTTGCTTTTCAGGTTTGTTCACATTTTCTCCCATTGATTAATTGCTTATCAGATGGTCAGGCACTTCTGAGACCTGAGCATTATCGAACTGTTTCAGTAACATATGTTTTCAACTGCAATGTATATCAGGTCAGATGTCTTGATGCTCATGTAAGATGGAATGATCTTGTTCGTCCAGACCAAGTTTCTCAGGATGGGAAAGCATCAGACACTGAAACATTTACTTTCAGAAATGCAGTCATTCGCGATAAAAAGATTGTAGAGGGGAAGACAAGATACGCATTGGCCTTTGGTAATCAGAAGCATCTCCCTTCACGGATAATGAAGAATATTGTAGAAGTAGAGACAAGCCAAGATGGAATGGAAAGGATGTGGTTTTCTGAAAATCACATCCCTCTGTATCTGATAAAAGATTATGAAGAGAAGGCAGAGAGGTATCCCCTGCCATCTTCTGCGGAGCAGTTGCAGTGTTTTTCAAAGTTCCAGAGAAGGCCGTTGAAAGCTTGTCAGAAGGATATATTCTCTTACCTTGTGTGCAGGGATGACAAGTGCCCCTGTGCTCTCTGTCAACAGGATGTTTTTCTCAGGTATATGTGCTGTTTCAGTGTTTTGCTACTATGATATACTCTTTCAATAATTTCCTGCTAGTTCATCTAATGAATATTTGGATGTGATTCACAGGAATGCTGTCAAGTGCAGTTCATGTCAAGGTATATAAACACAAGCCCTCTTGCACTTGCTCTGCTTGCACGTAATATATACTGGTTGGTCTGATAAATGCCGATGATTTTGTTTGCTGTTTGCTGTTCAGGTTGCTGTCACAAGGATTGTACAGTACCGTCAACAGTTGACATGAAAGATGGATTGGAATTCATGTTCACATGCAACAGGTGCCATCAAGCTGTATCTGCTGTTGTAGAGAGCTATAAGAATCTTCCAAAGGTTCCACTGTCTCCGCAAGGGCAACATCAGATGGTTTCAAATACTAAAAGCATGCAGCAGGATGGTTATCATCACATTACTAAAAGTGTGCAGCAAGATAGATTCAGCGTGCAGCAAGATAGATTCAGTGTGCACCAAGATAGATTCCGTCACATACCGCTGACAATCGAGAAATTGGAAAACCACTCGGAGAGGAAGCCACCTGCTCCCACTCCTGATTCGGGACGCAAAAGTAGACATGGGGCATGCCTTACAAATGGTCTGATATGGAAGAAGAAGAAGGCACAGACATCTGAGTCTGGCACAGACTTCAGGCTCAAGAACATTCTTCTCGGAGGCACTGTAGATATGGATCCGTCTATGGAACCTTGTTGTATCCTTTGCTCCCAACCATACAATTCGGATCTGATGTATATCCGCTGTCAAACTTGCTCAAGTAAGCCTGCATCAGATGTTAAACTCATATATTATGTTTGGGAACTTTTTTTTTTTTTTTTTCCATGACCTTGTTTGTGCCTTTTTCTTTTTCTTTTTTGTCATCTCTAGATTGGTACCATGCGGATGCTGTCCAGCTCAAGGAAGACCAAATTTTTGAATTGGAGGGGTTCAGATGCTGCAAGTGCCGAAGAAAAATCTCTCCCATATGCCCATACACAAACCCAGAACGCATGAAGACACTGCTGAAGAGGGCTTCGAGGAAGCAAGGCAGCATCACACCACCTGTATCAGGAACTTCCTTGAGAAAACTTGAAGTAGGAGAAGCTACTACTCCAGTCATACATATGAAAACAGAGAATGTGAAAGCAGAGAATGTGAAAACAGAGAATACAGTCATAGAAGAGGACAATGACCCTCTTCTATTCTCACTGCAAAACGTCGAGCCGATTACAGAGCAGATGCCTGAAATTGAACCTGATTGGCATACAGCATCTGCAGCATTGTCCCAGACCCCACAAAAACTACCAGTCAGAAGGCATTTGAAGCAGGAAAATGAGGAAGCTGCAACCCATGAAACAAACCCTCCCATAAACACTAAGGAGGAAGCATCATGTCCTGGAGTAGAATGGGAGTTTCCAGTTGCCAGCGAGTTGGCTGACTTTGAAGGTGGGAGCATGGAGTTTGAACCTCAAACGTACTTTTCTTTTACAGAGTTGTTGTCAACTGGGGATGAACGGGTGGACGGCCTATTTGAAGCGCCTGTGGATGTGTCGGGGAATTGGTTGGATTCCTCGGTTTATGACGATATGGGAACTGTCTGTCAATCAATGTCCCCCTACAACTCATTTGAAGCATATGAAATGGGCATGGGAGCAGGTCCCCAGGAATTTGGTGCCATGGCCAAGCCTGCAGGTGATGAGTTGGTGTCATGTCAGATGTGCACGCACGCCCAACCTGCCCCTGATCTCATATGTGAAACTTGCTCCCTGCAGATACATAGCCACTGTTCACCATGGGACGAGCCACCATCATGTGGTAATAGGTGGAGATGTGGTCGCTGCCGGGATTGGCGATAGGTTGACACAGGTTACTGGATTCAAGTTGTCTGACTGGTATTATTTCCCTTTTCTGAGATTGACATTTGAGAACTGGTATTTTTTTTTCGCACCAATGAATTGGTAAGAGGCCAGGGCTGTATATTATCAGGGGGTTGGGGTGGGGGGAGGAGCAGCAACATCAGACAGTTTGATAAGATGGCTTTTAAGTTGGGGAGAGAGACCCCATGGGAGAGAAGCTTCTAAAAGACAGTAGGGAGGGACACTGCTCATTTCCAAAACTTAATTTCCCGAGTAAACTCAACGCGTGTGAATGCACTGGTTTTTGCGTCCCGCCGATTATCATTTTGAAAGGATGACACCTCTTTTGAAAATATATATACAAAATTGATGAGAAAGGTAGTAGTCACTTTGAGAATCTCATTCATCTGTCATGTTCTATCTTCTTGGGGGGAACTAGTTTTGGACGCATGATTGTGGAGCTTGTTGTCGGTTTGATCTTTCAAGCTTTGCAGTTGTTCGGTACAGTTCCCATTAGGAGAAAAGCCCTGAAAGTTGCGTATTGATTTGGCTTTGGGGTATTTGAATTTCATTTTTGATGTTCTTCAAAGGATGAGCAGAGGTGTTGGTTTTTTTTTTTTTTTTTTTTTTTTTTTTTTTTTTTTTAATTAAATGCTTTAACATGTTTGATTTGTTCGTGTAAGTATAGCCTTTGATATTAGCAACAAATATTTTGCAACTTTTCAAATGACTTCCTGGCATTTGATTTTAGACAACCCAATACCTGCTGTTTTTTTAGTGCCTGTGAATGTTGGCTTGCAGGGTCACTCTCCCACTCACGTGGTCTGCGATTGATTTTTTTAACTCTTGAACCCCGAGGTCATTGATTTGTTGAATGACATTACTTCTATAATAGGCCATGAATAGTGGGCCTTACCTGTGCCCGTTTCCAAGGGGCCATCATGCTCTAAAGGCGCCCTCTACCATTGGAGGAAGACACCTTAAACCCGTGTGTTTCCTTTCGGATGATGTATACAAGTTTAGCTTGCTGGAACATGGTTTGCAGGAACCATTTCATAATACAGATAAAAGTGGTGGTTGTTTGCTAGAATGCAAAATGTCAGGATTTGGATCAGGGTCTTTTGGAAAACACGAGAACTTTTATATAAATAATGTACCCTTGGTTTAATTTCAAAAGGCTGCGGGTCGTTTTGGATGCTTGTAAAATTTTAAGAAAACAGGCTTTGCATGTAAAATTGGTTATATTTTGTTATTTTTGGCTTCTGTATTTGGCTTTTGAAGCATTTACCTAGTTATTAAAATAAAAAAAAAATGTGATGTGCATATGATTCCCCTAATATCTTCAATGCACACAATAGGGCTGATATAAAAGTATGCCATTGAGCCAATTTCAATGCAAATGATGAATGGGCTCCACAACATCCGGGAATCTTTTACGGTAGGCATATAAATCCAAACTGTTCACCAGTGTAGGCCATATGATTTTCAAACAGCCTGAGTTTTGGGGACAAATGGACAACTTCGATGGCCTGTACCCATCACATGCGTGACTGTCAAACATGGCACTCCATGATCATGCAACCACTAGTATCCATGTCTAGAAAAATATTTAGCGCTTGATGATTTTACAAGCACCCAAACGAGACATTCCTACGAAAAGAGTATTATGATCAGTGAATTGAAATATTCTGATATAATTTTATTTTTTTTAATCACTTTGCGTATTGCCAATCCAAACACACTATATATATATATATATATATATATATATATATATATATATATATTCACCATTTAATGATTTTACAAGCATCCAATGTGACATTCGAAGGAAAACAGTTGTATGAGGCCCATCATACAAATAGTTTGGATCATTGAAAGATGATCCTAGACCGAAAGGAGGCTAAATTTACTATAGTACCTCAAAGATTGTTTAGGGGCTGAGAAGGTTCTTGGGGATGATTGATTGCTAACACTTGTTCATGACAGAAAGTTGTCTACATTTAAGATGTAATCTCCACACCCAGCTTTGCGTAGTTATAGAAAGTTAGCTACATTTAAGATGTAATCTCCACACTCGGCTTTGCATAGTTTTAAAAAGGGCTATTTTGGAACACCATTTCAAAAATGGACATTATAGGAAGAGACGAACCTTAAAAGTTAAGGAACATAATAGGCAAATTGGACAGTCAATTGTCAAATTGCCCAATATCTTAGCTAAAGAACATGACTGATCTCCACATAAAGAAGAGGATTTCAAACTTTACCAAATGACTTGCATTCAAGCTCATTGCCTAATATCTTGGCTAAAGAACATGACTGATCTCTACATAAAGAAGAGGATTTCAAAATTTACCAAATGACTTGCATTCAAGCTCCCATTTTTACTGTTTGGTAATTAATTTGTTCTGTAAAGATGCCTTGCGCACTCTTGCCATCACCTAGGCAGACAACCTGTGATGACGTCCCATGTCTATGTGAACCAACAAATTTTTTTTTTGCTTTGGCTCCTTTTACTTGCACAGTGTGAGGTAAATTGGCATTTTGCAAAGAATCCAAATGGAGAATAAAAACTCATGAAGGGCCAAAACTGTTTATGTTTCTTCCTGCCGCTCTTTATTGAATATATAACCATGGAATTGCCCACAAATGCAAACTGTTGTTACAAGTGCTTTCACCCATGCCCTAATACATTCTCAAATATCAGGTTACAGAAACTGATCCTGCGAAACCGTAAAAGACCTGTCACCCAACACAACGATACCCTCACCAAAAGGGTAAAAAACTACACCCCGAAAGAATCTAAAAGCCCCCACAAAAGAAATCCACTCCAATACTATGCCGATCACACAATGAGCTCACCTTTATTCCGCCAGCCCTTGCATTGTACCACAATCCTCTCCCATGCAGCTCCACTTCAGCAATTGCGGTGCTGCAGGGGGTTGGGATCTTTCTCAGGTACAATCATAGTAAACAAATCGGCACGCCACATCAATCACCAAATTCCTCAAAGCAAACCAGCAAGCATGGCACCGGGATCCGTTAATGCTGCAGCTGCAAGAGCTGGTTGCCCCGGAGGCAGTGCTGGTGCAGGTGCCGATGGAGCCATGGGAGCTGTGGGGATATTGACCAATTGTTCCTTGATAAACTCCTTCAACCTGCATGGAAGTATGTTCAGAGTCCTCTTTGACAACCAAAAACTTGACTGTTGGGAGAAAGAGAAACTTACTCTAATGTTAGAGTTGGTTCTGCAGAAGCAACCGTCATCCGAAGCTGGGTTCTGTCTGATGGATCTGTTTCAACTCTAATCTAAAATGTAAAACAAGGTTTTATTAGATAGTGGACCTAAATCAACTTCGCAAAGCTCGACACATAACCATAGTATAAAACTGGATGGGTTGATTCCAAACTCAGCACTTTTCTATTTAAAAGGAAGGAAAAGAAATGGTAAAAACTCTAATAGATTGAAAAACTGGGTCAAAAATTGGAAGTTGGGACTTGCCTAAGACATTTTTCAGCACAAAGCAAAAACACATGATGGTCAACAGCCAATTTTTTCCTTTTGTTTCGTAAACATATGGTCCCTTCAACTGCTCATGCTTGCTCATCAAGAGAATTTGCTAATTATTGTGGAAATATAGCATAGAACCCACCGCGAGAACCTGTTACAGAGTGGAGTAAAACCCAACTCCAATTGGCACACCAGTATGAACTTCATTTGGAAGAGCAGGTTTCAAAGCCCTGCGACTCACCAGTCTGTCTGACAACATCAGATTTGCCAGTCAAGTTTTCCCTCTAGTTTGGTTTCAATTTAGGTGAGTTATTGCATCATACACTGGCAATTAGAATGATACACATGGAATATATCAATTCAAACAAAACCAACTAAATTGTGGAACCAACTGTCACTAAGTTGCAATTGAAAAATCATATTGGTTGAACAATCCTGGCCTCTGATTTGTGGATAGATGTTTGCTGAAATTAATTAGATCAATGGATAATTTTTCAATTTTAACTGTCCAATAAATGCTTATCAATCTGATAGTCAGATATAAGAAAATACTTGATGACCTAAGGATACGGTCCTTGATAAAGTGGAATGGCAGCACACAATTTGTGTAGCCGACCTGAAGTGGTTGGGGATAAGGCTTGGATGTCGATGATGATGATGATGATGAATAATTTGGATGGTAATTTGAATTACTTGTATACCATGTATGCAATTTCGAAGTAATTTGTAACTGTCTAAGTATCATCCATCATACTCTACCAGAGAATCGGAGTTTTTCCCCCCCTTTTTTTCTGGAAGGTAACGAACTTTTATTAACCAGAGCAGCGATGAAAATGAAAGGCGAGAATGACACCTATAACCCAAACAAGGAAGAAAAATTACAATCATTGATGGCATTTAAACAAGAGGCAAATCCCACTATATCTAGCCTAGCCCTTCTAAACACCTCCAACACCATCCTACTCTTATCCTGGAAACACCTACTGTTCGTCTCCCCCCAAATTGATTATATAAGAAGATTAAGAAAGCAAGCTGACATACCACCCTATCTTCTTTTCCAGCCCCTCCATGCCGAGCCAAGAACAACTCTTCAATTGTCCCTGGTATCACCCATGAAACTCTAAGAAGATTAAGAAAGCAATCCCACACCCTTTGAGCAAAAGGCCCGTGAATGAACAGATGATTAACTGATTCCACATCTTTTATGCACATCACACATGTTGGTAAGCACCATCAACCTTTTCTTGAAAGTTGTTGATTGCGAGGACTCTCTTCCCACCCACCAACCAACCAAAACTCACTATTTTAGGAGGGGTGCCATTGAACCAGACTTTGGAAATGTGGCCACATCTCTCCTACTGAGGATCTTTGAAGCAATTTGTAGAAAGAGCAAACAGAGAAGCGGACTTGTCCTTGATCCACACCATCGCGTCCCCCACACACAACGTTGGATAGCAGCAACGAGGATGCTCCAACAGCTTAATGAATCATCTGCTTCCTCATATGATAAACTCCTATTTTAAGGAGATGGAACAACTACATCACCACATGTAGAGAAGCAACAAGCAATAGGGGTATTCCTTGTTGGAGATAACCAAGCTAAATCTTCGAAACTCAAAACTAAAGCGATCCTCCGCCAACCCATACATCCTCCCAAAAGTGAATCTGATAGCGGACAACTGACCAGCGCACCAAAAGCTCCAGAGTTGATGGGGAATGATCGGTTTATCCCTATATGTAGGCCCTACCCAGCAAACCCAAGCAAGACCTCCCCGTGGGCAACTCCCGCTTCGCACGGTTCCCCATATCACATGGGTCCCCAAATCACACAGTCCTAGAGTGGGACTCACCTTGTGGCCATTCTGCATCTCACTGACCCCACCTCGTGGGCTACCCCACCCTAATGTGGAGATATGGTGCATCCTTTGAATCACACCAAGATGCCCCCACATCATCCACCCATGCCGTTGAGGAGACTTGAACACTGGACTCTCACTATGATACCATTCTGATAACAAACAACCAACCAACACACCAAAAGCTCCAAAGTTGATAAGGACCAATTTATCCCTATATGCAGACCCCCCCAGGCAAACCCATGTGAGACCTCCTCGTGGGCAACCCCCACTTCACACAGGTCCCACAATGGGCTTGACCTCGCGGCCATTCTGCATTTCACAAACCCCACCTCGTGGGCCATCCCACCCCAGCATGGAGATACGGTGCATCCTTGGAATCACACCAAGATGCCCCCGCATCAGGATCTCATTGCCATCACTAAGAGAGAAGCTAACCCCCTCCTTAAACCTAACTACCAATTTATAACCTCCTTCCATAAACCTAAAGCCCTATAAATAGAATATTCATTTACGCACCATCCCCCTTCTTGAGTCCCATGCTTGCAATAACCCCTCTATAAGCTCCATTCTTCCGTATCAACCTCCACAACCATTTACCTAAAAAAGTGAGGTTTATCATCCCTAAATCCATTATACCTAGGGGTGTACATCAAGTCGAACTGAGTCGAGCTGGCCTCAACTCGAACTCGGCTTGGCTCGGTCCTCGAGCTTGACTGGCCAGCTCGGCTTGGCTTGGTTTGGTTAGTAGCTTGGGCCAATTTGAGCAAAGTTCGAGCCAAGATCGAGCCGAGTTCGCCATTGCAGCATTTTCACAAACACCTTGACTGCACCTTCAAAATCTCACTGTATTAGAGATAACAGCAATGGTCTTACAAGTATTTTATCAAACACCTTCTAAACAAAATAAAAATCAAGAAAAGAGGGGTGTTGGTTTCATATACATACCTGCTTGCCACCAGCCACACTTCTTTGAGTCATTTCATCAAACACTTGGTGAGCAACATCAATATCAAAGTAACCGAGTCATTGAACTAGTTCAATTCGAGTTCGATTCGAGCTGGGTTTGATCTGAGTCGAGTCGAGCTGGGCCAGCTCGAACCCACTTTCGAGCTAAAAAAATCAGCTCAACTCAGCTCGAACTCAACTTCGAACCGAGTTGAATCGAGCTTTTTCAAGTCGAGTCGAGCGAGTTAAACAAGCTAGCTCGGTTCGTGTACACCCCTGATTATACCTGTCCCCCCTTCCCCATAGGGGTTGCATACCTCTTCCCATCACAAAAAGTGACAATTTGTTTTTTTCTTTGGAACCGTGCTATAGAAAATCCCATCTAAACCTATCCAACCTATCCAAAACAAATTTTAGACACCTAAAAAGGGGCACGAAGTACAACAGTTAAGTTAGAGACATACTGACTCTTCCACCTAACAACTCTCTTTCTACTCTTTTGATTACCTATCCCACAAACGCTTTGCCGGCTTGCAAATGCCTGATGGAAGATCAAGATACGATGCAAGAAAAGAACCTGCACTACCCAAACACCGCCAATCTCACCACCTCATCCCTAAAGATACAAACACCCAACATCTCACAATTAAGAATATTAAACTTCAAATCCAAGAGCACTTCAAAACAACTCAAAATCATCCTCCAATTATCCACTATAATACCATCTACATCCCAAAACAAAAGTGTCAAATTGCAGGTGAGAAATCTAAAACCCCGTGTTCTCCACCCAATCCCCGGAAATAAGATTGATCAATTGACCTTTATCCAGCATTTTACTAAGCGCCTCAACAACTACCACGAATGGGAAGGGGAAAGCAGATCACCCCGCTAGAGACCCCTCGATGCATTGAAGAAGCCTTTCTACGATCCATTGACCAATATCAAGAACTTGGCCGACTGGACGCATTCTTAGATCCACTTTCTCCACTTCTGCCCACATTCCAGCGTCCCAGCATGTAATCAAGGAAGTCCCAATGAACGTGATTGTACGCTTTGTCAAGGTCCAACTTGCATATGATATCATTTTTTTTTTCCTTCCCTACACCAGGAATCCATCTAGTCATGAGCTACGAGCACGCTATCCAATATTTGTCTACCCCCAATGTTGTCAAGTGGCATAGGCGATCCTGTGCAACCCAAGGGGGTGTGCTTATGCGATAACACAACCCCCTGAGATTTATTTATTTTCAAAAAATAAAATAAAAATAATAAATAAAAAATTTTAAGGAAAATGAAAATTTATGTAAAAATACTACAAGTGAAGAGAATTGTTTCTTCTTCTACTTCTTCTTCTTCTTCTTCTTCTTTTGTAGTTTTATTAGACTATTAGACTATAGCAAGTCAACTAACAACTACTCGAATGAATGCATATACTAAAAAAATGTGAAAAAACAATATATAAATTTTATTGATTTCATTTTAAGAAAGGATGAGAGTAATAGAGTGTGAGGGAGAGTAAGAGAGTTAAGAGACTAGAGAGATTAAGAGACGAGTATTAGAGAGAGAGAGAGTTGTGAACATAGGGGAGTGGGAGGCAAAAAGTGAGAGAATGAAGCAAAAAAAAAAAAGAAAAAGGTCCAAACAATCAGAAATCTAACTATTGGTAGGTTGTGTCATCGCATACTAGGTACGTAATGGCATAACCGCATAACTATGGCTTATGTGGTTCACTGGACCAGAATGACATATGCGATGGCATAATTGTCTATGCGATCTCATATGACAACATTAGTCTACCCACAACAAACGCACCTTGGACATTAGAGATAACATTCGCAAGAACCACCCAAAACCTAAAAGCCAATATTTTAACTAGGATCTTAAACGGAAGCCATAAAAGTAACATTTACAAGACCGCCCGAAACCTGGAAGCCAATATTTAGCTATGATCGCACTATCTAGGATTTCTCAACCGGCGACAAACACACCTTGGACATAATTGATAACATTCCACCAGAAACCTAGAAGCCAATATTTTAACTATCTTATATGGCCCCCCAATAAGACTTATTGGCTTGTAATCTTCCAAAATTTTTATGGCTTCAACTCACGGAATAATAGCAATAAATGAAGCTCCTAACTCTGACGACAATCGAACTCTATTGTAAAATTTCATCATAAAAGTAACTAAATCACCCTTCACCACTTCAAATAAATAATAATAATAATAATAATCCAATATTTTAACTATCTTATATGGCCCCCCGACAATCGAACTATATAACTAGAAGAATGCTATAGGAAAGCGATCATAACCCGGTTTTCTTCAATCCTTCTATCATCTATAACAACACGGTTAATCTCGTTATTCCTTGCCTAGTCACTAGTGCAATGATTTTTTAAAAATTTTTTTTTGTATTCTTGTCGCCTTCTTTAAGCCAAGTTGCTCTTGATCGCTAACCATGGTTTGGGTTATAGCAAGGCCAAAGTTTTAGGAGCTACCACATCCGGACCTCCCACAGGATTGGATAGGAGGGATTCATTGGGGGTAAGGGATGAGGATAAGGCAAAGTGAAACCCACCTTAACTGGGTGTCTTAAAGCTTAATTTCAATGGGTGCTCTTTGGCATGATGGCTTTCTCCGGGGCCTTGTGGGAGGTGGGGACAAGCATCAAGGAGGCTTTTGCCCTTAGGGATGAGCTCCACAAGTTCATGTCTTCCTTCTCTGGGAAGTTAATCATCGGAGAGGACCCTTGGAATGTCATTTATCAGGCAACAATAAAAATTAATTAATTAATTAAAAAAACAGGACCTCAGTGGTTTGAGTCATGTATCCCAGAGAACAGATGTTAAGCCTTTAACTGCCATTTTGAATTGAAAGCCAAGTTTTCTATCATTCAGACTGATGCTGATGAAGTGTCAGGTAGTCTCACAATGAGATAGTGACGAAAGGGTCTCTCACTATGGGTCATTCCATTTCACTCTTAAGCACATATTTGGTATTTTCATTTCTTTGAATAAAAATTTGTCGCCTTTCAGAAAGAAAGTTTACCTTTAGACTTTATTTAGGTAAAACCAAATACTAAAAAACTCAATCAAGTTGTGTTGTGTCTGAACTGAGTCACCTCAACCAGATAGTGATCTGAGTATGGATTTCAAGGTTTTAAACCTTGCATGGAACCAATTGTGCAGTGGGACCCAGCGGCTTGGCTGCAGGTGCTAGAAAAGAAAGCAAGCATTTATTGCTTACCAAGCAAAGCATTGCCCGAGTACTCTCAGAGTTGAAGGTTGTACTTGCAACCAGATTGTTTGGATTCGGATCCTGAAACAGAGCATCAACTTTAACTGACTGAAAGGAGATAGTGGAAGGCAGTTGGAATGCAATGTAAAGAGTGCCTTACAAGTCCTGGAGAAACCATCAACTGGAAGCTGTTGAACAAGTTTGCCATCTCCGGAAGGGAAAGCGGCTTTACACCTCTAACCTGCAATCACATAGGCAGGGATGAGTCTAAAGGAAACATAACTAGACCAAATGAAATATGTTCGACATGATTAGCTTAACCAGAAAAGAGGAAAAAAGAAGAAGAAGAATCTAATGAAATATGTTTGATATGGGTAACTTAACAAGAGAAGCTAACAAAATATGTTCGGTATGGGTAGGCTTAACAAAAAAGCTAGCAAACACATGGCAGGAAAAGGCAACCAGAAGCACTGTTTACCAAGGTTCACTACAGCAAAAGAAACATTTCCATCAATTTGCACTCCCTGTGTTTCCTGCCAGTATGTAACATGCGTAAAACATCTCAACTGTGTAAAAGTTGGGGCCCACTATGAAGATCACCAATCACAAAGATCAGGCAGGCAGGCTGCATAGGTACGATGAGTAGGGCTATCTATTGTTTTGATGGTGTTGCGTGCATGATGAATGAACTGGCCTGTTTCTTTTATCATGGTGGTTTACCTTCCTCCCGCTTTTTTTTTTTTCTTTAAAAAAAAATAAATAATCATGGTGGCCTCCCTCCCTCTCATGCGCACACATGGGGCAGGAAAGACAACCCTCTCTCTCAATCTTGGCAGGAGAGACAGAGTCACCCTTATCAGCCTCATGTGTCACTCTCACATTCTTTTCCTCTAAATTGAATAACAAATAATGTATCTAAATGTAAGCAAAACCGAAAGAACAAAGCAATTTTCCTAACAGTCAAGATTAATTTTCGTGAAGAAAATGAAACTGACAGAAAAGAAAAAGTACTCGCACTAATGGACTAAGAGAAGACTAACCACTTCTTGAAGCTTCAAAGGTGGTCCAGCAAGAGATCTCCATTGGCGAAAAAACTCTTCACCAGAAACTGATATAGGCTGCAGAAATTTATTTAATACAGCCGGAATACGGAGCTTGACATTCACCTAATAAGACAGAAGAGAATTAAAGATTGGAATCACAAGGCTTCTTCCAGCACCCACAAATCAATGACACTCAACCCATTAGTGTTTGGTTGAAGTACAGTACCAATGTAGTTCCAAACTTATATGAGAAATCAAGAACAGCCACGTCCCTGCTTGGGCGAAGATTCACAATTTCGAGTGGGCATTGCACCTAGACAGACAAGGAGAGATCAGAAGAGGTATTGCATCATACAGCTACAGAATATACAGCAGCATAACATATGCAATCTTGACCTGTGCCCTTGGAGGAATAGTTTCAGGTACCAACGAGAGCTCTATTTTCAAATGGGAAGGAGGCAAAATCAAAGCTTGGACCGAGACAAGAGGGGAGGTATTCTTGTTCCCTAAGAAAAGGACGAGACGTCCATGTTGTGCTCGCCACTCTGCTTTTATGCCAATCTGAACAGAGGCAACAAGAAATTGGGTGTAATGAATATTAGAAGCTTGAACAGATGAGATTACTGTAAAGCATAGCCTGTTTAGTGCACAACAACTAAATGGATCACTGCCATTTCAAATACACAAGAGTCAGTACACCTGAATGTAAGGGTCCTCGTACAACACGCCACTATCCTTCAAGCACAGAGCATGAAATCTTTCCGCAATATTCCCAAATGGCTGCAAACATGTATGGTAGGGTTAGCTCGTAAAATGTGAAAGCATTCCCATTGCACAACAGCCATGCACTAACACCAGTGTAATTGTGTTAGACCAATCCTATCCAATGCATTATAGCCTAGCACTAAGACCAGTTTAATTTTGTTACAAAGAGTCAGATATTTTCTTTACAGAAAATTTTTTTTAAAAAAATAAAAAATAAAAAAAAAATCACACGAACAACAAGGTAATGCCAGGTAAACCATTGAATATCCACGACAAGCACACAATCTCCCTCACATGAATACAGAAAAACTATTCAATTACCATGAATGACTAATATTGCAAGGCTCCTAAATCTTGGGCCTCACCCCAAGGAACTTGAGAAACCACTTCTCAAGTTGCACCTAAATCGATCTCAAGGTAAGAGCAAGGTGGGCGAAAAAACTACACAAAACAGCTCATGTCATGTATTTCATGTGCCACTCTCCTCTCTAGCAAAAGACCCAAAATGTGGGTTATTAAAACGTTACATTATTATGACAGCCTCAAGATACAATGTTTGGGATCTCTCTCTCTCTCTCTCTCTCTCTCTCTCTCTCTCTCTCAAAATCCAGGTGTGAACCACTAATGTATACCGTATCCATTACGATACGGTTGTAAAGGTCGATACGTATAAATAACGGCCGTGACTGTTACGCGATAGGGAGGTAAAAAGGGGCAATTGATTTTTTGGAACCGTGCCAGCCGTTACAGGGCATAACGACCATTTTATCCCAGTAACAGTTGAAATACAATCAATTCTTTTTTCTATATAAATCCATTTTTTGCTCCTTTTTCTATTTTTCTCATTCCAAAAACTTTCCTACATCATTTTACAACAGATTTCAAACACTCGTACTATAGTCTTTAGGATTAAAATAGTAGATTAAAGCGATTTAGGCGAATAGAAGCACCGAGAGCCATTTTTTCAAAAAATTGAAAAAAGTGGTATATATGCATAATCCGATTTCTAATTCTAATGCTTGATTGTGATGTGTAAACATTAGAGACACATAACCATGTTCATAAATTCACTAAACAACCCAATACAACACTCTCACCAAAGAGTGGACAATTAAACTACCATAAACATGTTCAAAACAAAAAAATGAATATAGATTTGAAATATTTACATTATTCTAGATTTTCTAGATATTATTCCAGAATTTTTCAGGCAAAATTTTTATTTGAACCATAATGCAAGTCGTAGCGGTCGTTACGCCCCCATATTGACTGTTATGACCGATACCCATATTGGTAATAGTCATGACCATTACGGCCACTGTTACCGTTACAGAATACCTTGGAACCAACCCAAGGCCTACCCATTACCAGCCCTTGCTGGAAAGAGCTTGTAGCTGCACCAGAAGGTACGCCACAAAACAATAGCAAAGACAAAAGGTTTCACTGTTAAAGAAATTATGGTTTTCTTTCTCTCTTTTTTCTTCTTTCTGCAATGAAACTTTTGATATAGCTAGTCATGAAAAAGGGAAAATATCATGTAACATCAGATATTGCACCCTTTTTGTATTCTCTCTCTCTTTTTTTTTTTTCTTTTAATTTAAATAAAATAGTTCAATTATCATTAGCTTGTCGATAACTGGACCATATTCAAGCATATGATGAAATCTACAGATATGAATCATGCGTGTACGTGTGCGTGTGAGAAATGCTCCAGCGCTCTCAGAGAACTAAGTTATTGATAACAGTCCAATCCATTAAACAGCCTACTATTTCAACATGCATATGCCTACTCATCTTGATAAGTTGGAAACATGAATACACCCATATGTGTGTAAGCAACCACAGGCTTGATGAGTAGAAGCTATGGGCCTAAAGAGGGCATTATAGCAAAAGCAGAAGAAGAAACAGTGCCGCAAAAATATACATGCAATTTGGTCAGTCCAATTGCTAGCGAAGGACGTAAAAGAGCTCGACGGATGTGAATGATGCTTGTGCAGAAGTACCTGAACCGAGTTTGATTGCTCGTCAACAGGAGCAAGAGCTAAGGCGTCCGATGCACTGGAACCAGAATCCAATCCTGATATCAGAGTTTGCTCAGCTGGGACAGTTGCAACAGGAGGACCTTCAATAGCCAATGGACCCAAAAGATCACCAAGGAGGTCTGCTGAAGGTGCTGGGGCAGGTTGAGGATCTACTTTGCTCAATGTCCCATTTGTCTCTGTCAAAGCTCGGTCTGCTAAACTAAGATCCTGTAGATTATACATAATTTTACTATTATAATGTGATGACAAAAATATCGGCAACTCTAGATTTGATAATGAGTTTGGAAGAATCAGTTCTCACCGTATTAGCACTTATGCTTGGCATCTTGACAAGGCTAAGTTGACCAACTGATACAGAACCATTAGCCGGCCGCTGGTCAGTTACAACAAGAGCATTTGATGTCTGTTGCTGTGCCCGTAATTTGATGGCACTTTGCTCTGCAGTATCAATTTCAGTATCTTCGGCTCTTTTCAGCAATGCAGACTGGTATTGATAAGTATAGTTAGCATTCAATGGTCTTTTACATGCAGAAATGCAGAGACACATGCATGCATATATGGTCAGAACTAATGTTGTCAAAATCCTACAATTTACAAATTGAGTTGAAATCTTATAAGCAAAACGATTTAAATCCCACCTTGAATCCCTTTTTAGATGAATCCTACAATTCTTGATTTGAATCTGATTTACGAATCAGATCCCAATTTATGATTCAAATTATACTTGTTCTCTTCTATTTTAAGATTTATTTGGCTTTCATTTTATGTTTTAAAATGGTGGAGGCCTTAAAAATCGCTTAGAAGAGGTTAATTACTTTTTTGGTTCTTTATAAGAGATTACATGATAGATATTCTCTTTGATGTTAAATCATTTTGCATTTTCTTATGGTTTCATACTTCTTACATAGACGAAACACCAAATTGATGTAGTATTCAATAATGGTAACAGTGACCATAACGGCCAGCATTATGGTCATTACGATACGGGCCGTAACAGCCATTACGGCCCTGTAATGGTCAAATATTTTTTTTTAAAGGAAAAATGTATCAGTAATGTAATGGTCCGTTAGGACCCGCTTTGGCCCATTACGGGCCCTTTTTTTTCCCTTTCAAATTGGGTGTTACAGCCCAATATCATGTACCGGTCACCACCATTACCATTACATAACATCCATTAAGGTCGTAACATAACCGTTTTTTAATACCATGTGCATGAATTATCTGGAATATTTTTTTTTATAGATGGTTGCGATCATGTTGACCTATATGTATTGTGGTAATGATGGATAGAGATAAAAATATCTTTTCTCACCGATCTACAAAATCAAATGCCTCTTTTCCAATGTGATTCTACACTTGAGAAGGCAAAAATAACATAAATTATTAAAGGATTCATGTATTGTTTTTAAGGTAAAATTCTTGAATGACAAAAAATAAAGGAAAGATGATATCCTATAACACTATCATGATATGGTGGTATTACTTGGTGCATATTGATGGGAAATGGATGATTGATGAGTTTCTTATTTTTTTTCCTGATTTATTTACATTTTGCAGATTTTTTTTCAATTTTTTTAAGAAAATCATAAAAAATCTTATGATTTACAATACAATTTGATATGATTAAACTCTTATTTCGATTCACGATACAATAATAAATTTGACAACATTGGTTAGGACTCAATTGTCCGAAAATGATCCAGCCAAACTATCAGTCAAGGTAGCTCTGGGAATGTTAATTAATAAGCACTTCTTCGGTCTCCCTTACCTTTCTCCCTTTTCTTTATTAAAAATAAATTCATCTATTATTACTATAATAAAGTAAGCCCTTGCATGTTCTGACAACACCTTTAAAGTAGCATACACATACCTGCCGCTCTGGAAACTTGGGCATTTCAGCCAATATGTCCATCAACGCTGCACCTTTCCTACTTAATGCAAAATACTCAACAGCCCGTTGTTGTATTTCAACATCAATGTAACTCTCATACCTTAAGACATGCATGATTGAGTTAAAATTCAAACCATCATATCATGAGTAAAGCATATGACAAAACAGCATTCAGACTAAAGAAAAATTGCCAGGCTGGGCAAGTATAAAAGTAAAGATCGGTCTCACTTGTTGAATATTGCCCAAATTTGATGCTGTAATTCTGGATCAGGGGGCTGCGTGTGCATTAAGATCTTAGCATATGTCGAAAGAAGAATCGAAACAGTAGCAGTCCTGAAAGAAATGCCGCTTTTAGAATATTGAAAAAGAAATGGAACCAATATTGCTTCTGAGATGGAAAGATTCAATCATCTTACGATACAGTAGGAAGCTTCTCATGTATAATGGTAAAGATCTCCTTAGGACTACAGCCAGGTCTTCTCGCCAAAAGGTGGCTGTACTCTCCAAGAAGATAAGCACTGACCTGTAACATATATTCCAATTTGACTGATAAATATACTTCACTATGTTCACTCAAAAGATCAAGAACTATCTGATGTTCCAATGTAATTTTAAATAAAATTACTAGGAACATGCTGCTGGCACATTACATATAGAATCTTAGAAGGCCAACAACCAACAAATTACTTGTTAAATATTTGTCACCAGTTAAAAAAAAATGATATGTTAACATAACAAGTCTTCCAATGTAGACTTTGCACAGATTTTAACAGCATGATTTGATTGTGAGATGGTTCCTGTGAGATTTTAATAGGATAACTTGGCATTTCTTCCTAATAAGATGATTTGATTGTGAGATGGTTCCTGTTGCAGGTATCGGATGTTGAGTCGTCCATACGCCTTTGGTTGCATATTGAGATTGAGGACATCTACTGAGTTCAAACCTGGTCATTCTGTATGTGATTGATGCATACTGCTTTTGATACTGTTAGAAGTCCATTGGCAGCGAGATGGTTTTTTCCTCAAGAGTGAGATCGGTGGCTCAGGCAGAAGGCCGGAATCGAGAATCCGACAGCATCATCCTCAACGGACCGCTATGGTGCGGGCCTGTAGCAAAAAAAAAAAAAAAAAGACTTGGGGCAATGGCATGTGGGTTTCTGCATTAAATCTAGAAACTCTTTTCTGTCCTCCTGCAATTTCTTCCGATTTGAGAGGGAGAAATACTCTCCATTTCAATGGAGGTCACGGAGGAATCTTATGTCAAGCTCTGGCCCCCTCCAAGGCTTCTATCCGGGAAGGAGGGAAGAAGGGTGGACAATGGTCTCCAAAAGAAAGTGCAAGGAAGAAGCTCATCCTGTGAGGAAACCTACGGTCTCTAGATATGTGGTTTTCCCTATCCTTTTCGTCTCAAAATCCCTCCAGAGTGGGATGAATACATGCTCAATCAGATTTTCCGGAAAAAAGGGGGGAGACAAAGGAAATTGTCTTGCCGAAGAAGAAAGGGACGATGTCTCATCGAGGCTTTGCCTATGTCCGCGTGGGTTTCCTCTGAAAAAGTATCAGTGGTCATATCCTCCCTACACAATGCGCGATTCAACGGTCAATGCATCTCCATCCAAATGGCCTGAGTCAGACCTCGGCCTCCGGCGGGAAACTCTTCTCCTTCATCCCCGACCTCTCAACCGACTCAAAGCGTTAGGGACCTCTACTCAGTAAAAGGAAGTTCATCCTTCAAAGGCATCGTTTCGGGGGTGGAGAGGCCTCCCTCACCGACTTCTTCCCCCCTCCAGACTCACATCATCACCTTCGACTTGGGTCCGAACATCTTCGTCAACCAAGCAATGATAGCATAGGCCTATCCTTCTCTCACTCATAGTCTAATAATTCATTGCGCGAGAATTACCTCCTTCTACAAGGTCCAACAATGGCTTCTCAACATATGTAACATCCAGGCTGCGTTTATGGCCTCAAGCCCCTATCGGAGACGGACCTCCTCAATCTACAATCGGGATCTCGCCTAGATTTCATTTTATCAGTCGAGGTCCAACACCAGGATGACCCCGTGACCTCCATAAGAAAATCGGAGAATTTCTCCCCCTTCGGATCAATTGATGTCTAGTTTCTCTTCTCAGGTATTCCGATCGAGCTTTGGAATTTCTAATTTCACTCCACCCTAGGCAATTCTATTGGAGAAGTTCTGGAGTTTGATTTGGCTACTCAATCGGGTTGGGAACTTAGATGGGCTCGCATTAAAATAAAAAAAGAAGAATCAGGTCACAACCCCTTCCTCAGTGATCATCAAATCAGGGTATGTTAAGTTAAAAATCTCAATATCTCCTAAGCAAATGATCAATGTTCACACCGGAAACAATGGCAGTTTTCACTTCCGACTCCCATTATGGATGAAGATGGAAAAATGGTCCCATTCTTCGCTGGAGCACCGAACATTTCTCAGCAACGTGTAAACTAATCCTCACCCATGTGTTCTAGCTAGACGCACAAACGGGCGCCAATCTTGATAATAGACACTCCTTCCCACATTCAACACGTGCCTCCATCTCAACATATGACCCTTCTCTCCTCATTTGGGAAATCTACACCACAGAAATCCCCCACACGAGAGAATCGTGGCGGCATCAATCCTCCTCTCGCACATGATCCAAGTGGGTACACGTGCAGATCCTTTTGTGATGATCCCTATATAGGTGGCAATCCAGGAGAGCCTAATAGAAGGCTCGAAAAATTACCCTCGCTGACTCTTTAGAAGAGGGATTTGGCTTGCTCAACAAGGTTGACATCCCTCCCCTCTCTCTTCCTTAGCTTGTTACGAATGTCATGATGACATCATGTTCAAACACGTTCCTGGTCATTAGAAGACTCCTTCAAAGGTTCTTTCTCAACTTTTGTTGTTCTTAGAAACCCTTCCTCTGGGTTCAAATGGATCTTCTCTTCTGTTTATGGTCCCTCTTCCATCTCCTATCAACCAAACTAAACTCCATCAAATCCAGATGGGATCTTCCCTGGTGTATAGGAGGAGACTTTAATGTTACTCACTTCTCCTTTGAAAAATTGAATGCCTCTTGCATCTCAAGAAGTATGAGGCTTTTCTCGGAATGGGCAGGGGAGAACAACCTCATAGACCTCCCGCTTCACAATATTCGGTTTACTTGGTCAAATGGTTGATCTACCCCTACACAATCCCGGTTGGACAGATTCCTCCTTACCCCGAAGTGGATTCAGTCCTTTCCGTTAGTTACCCAGGGTGGTCTCCCCCGTCCCATTTTTGACCATTGCTTTATTCTTCTTAAATTGATGGAGGAAAGCTAGGCTCCTAAACCCTTCAAATTCGAATCATCTTGGTTCCAATCCGAAGGATTCTCTGACCTTGTCTCCTCTTGGGTGGACTTCTTTTCAGATTTCAGGTAGCCTGAGTTTCATCCTGAGACAGAAACTAAAAATGCTTAAATTCAATCTTATCAAGTGGAGAAACAAACTCAGGTGGTCTCGATGTTGCTACTTTTAATTCTCTGTGTCATCCAATCTTTGGACATCCATGATGAGACTTCCCCCTTATCAGAAGAGGACAAAACCTTGAGGGAGATCCACAAAGTGGATTTCAAAAGAATCTCCCTACAACAAGAATCCAAATGGTGTCCACGCTTGAGAGCTATATGGTTGAAAGCAGGAGACTGAAATATAGCTTTCTTTCACACTATCGCTAGTGCCAGAGCTCGTTCAAACAAGATCAGTTCCATAACAATTAATGGTTCTACCTTAGAAGACAAAGCCAGGAATCTAACCACATAGTCTCTTACCATTCATCTTTGCTTTCGTTTGACTCTTAGTCAAGACCTTCCCTCACAATCTAGAGTTTCCCCAGCTGTCAGCTAAGGACTCTTTTGATCTTGAAAAACCATTCTCTAAAGATAAAATTAAACACGCAGCTTTCTGTTTGGCTAGAGAAAAATCTCCAAGGCTAGATGGCTACCTAATGGCCTTTTTTTCCAGAATTTTTGGCTCTTAGTTAAAAATGAAATTGTTGCTTTTGTAGCAGACTTCTACTACTATGGAAAAATCTCGCAAGCCATGGGATCTTCTTTCATTGCTCACAACATTATAATAGAAGGGGCTTCAGATCTTAAAGATTTTTGTCCTATCAGCCTCTTGGGGGCCCTTTACAAAAATTTGGCTACCAAATTACACCCTGCTCTTTCCTCCATTATTTATGAACCCCAAGGGGCTTTTTTGTCTAATAAGCATATATTGGACTGCGCTTTCCTGGCCCATGAATGTGTTGATTCCCACCATAGGTCTGGGGAATAGGGTATCGTCTGCAAATTAGATCTAGCAAAGGCCTTCAATCATATCAACTGGACCTACCTTGATTACATGATGGGGAGATTTGGTTTTGAGAGGAAATGGAGAGGGTGGATTGCTAATTGTTTATCTTCGACCATGTTTTCTGCCCTTGTCAATGGTTCCCCTAAAGGTTTCTTTTCAAGCTTCTAGGGACCTTAGACAAGGGAACCCACTTTTCCCTTTCCTTTTTGTTATAGCTAGTGACGGTCTAAGTCGTATGATATCCAAACGAACCTCTGTTGGTTACTTCAGAGGCTTCAGTTGGGCCACCCCCTTTCACCCTATATCCCACATTCAGTTTGCAGATGACACATTGCTATTCTGTGAATCCTCTGAATCTGCGGTTCTTGCTTTAAGATTGGTCATTAGATGTTCTTTGGTCTCAAGGTGTAAACCATTTTAAAAGTGAAATGTTGGGTATAAAAATATTTAATGATACTCTTGATATCCTTGCAGATATCTTTGGTTGCAAGTAGGGATCATTCCCCTCTAAGTACCTTGGCTTGCCCCTTTGCATTGGAAAACCTCCAACTCGTCTCTAGGATGTTGTTCTCAAAAGAATGGAGAGGAAGCTTGCTCCTTGGAAAAGTAGATACCTTTCGCTAGGAGGGCGTCTAACCCTTATTAAATTCTCTCTTTCTAACCATTCCTCATATTTCTTGTCCCTCTTCTGCTGCCCTAAAGACATTATCCTTAAAATTGAGAAAAACAGGAGAGATTTATGGAATGGTAGCTCTCCGCACCCCAAATTTCATCTTCTTAGCTGGTCGGATGTCTGTAAACCTTACATAGAAGGAGGGGTTGATATCAGAGTTATCATCGATGTTAACCAAGGTATCCCGTATCGGTATCAATTGGCGTAACGGTGCCCTCCGATACCGATATGAGGGCGTAACAGCCCGTAACGGTGCAATTTTTTTTTTTGCAAAAAAAATATGAAAAAATATGAATTAAATCCGGAATATTCTAAGCATTCCAAATATGCATTCATTTATAAATTAGAACATGTTTATGGTGGTGTAACGGTCCACTCTTTGGTGAGAAGTTGTATCGAACTGTCTGATGAATTTATGAACCAGATAACCTGAATTTGACTACAAAATTCATATATTTAATTTTCTAAATATCTAATTTATATACTTAACAATTTGATATCATTTCTCCCAATAGTTCTTTAAAAAAATGAAATTAAATTCAGGTAGATGGCGTTGCCAATTTGGGGCTGACTTGGAGGACCAATCCATGTCCCAAATCAGCATCAAATTCATGCAATTTATTGGCATTATCCCACTTATGAATTGGTGGACATTTATTGGATAGTGAATCATAAAAAAAAATCAAAAGGCCCTATTTTAAAAAATAAGAGTCCACAAATTAACAATTAAAACTATTCAAACAATTTGATTTTGGCATTGTGAGTTAGCAATTACAGTTCATATTTAATTGGTAAATTTAAGTTAATACATGTGGTACAATTTTTTAAGGGCCCGAATTAGGTGGGACTCGGATTGTGAAGTGTAGCACACGAGTGTCAAAGTTTTTTGGGCCTCACCCATGATGAATGTGTTATATCCACACCGTCCATCCATTTTGCCAAATAATTTTAGGGCATGGGCCCAAAAATGAGGCAGATCCAAAGCTCAGGTGGACCGCATCATAAGAAACAACAATAATTAAACGTCCACCATTAAAAATTTATTGGGGGCTACAAAAGTTTTAGATCAAGCTAACATGTGTGTTTTCCCTTCATCCACGTCAGTGTGACCCTATTAACAAGTTAGATGAAAAATAAACATTACAGCGGACCCTAAGAAAATTTTAAGGTATTGGGAAAAAAATAGGTAAATCCAGATCTTAGGTGGACCGCTAGTGGGCCAGGCGGGCCACCTCGATATATTTGTATATCCATGCCGTCAATCCATTTTGCCAACTCATTTTAAGACATGGTCCAAAAATTCAGGTAGATTTAAATCTTTAGTGGACCACTAGTGAGCATGCCTTTAAAAGTGGGGCCCACCTCAATGCATTTGTTGTATATCCATGTGGTCCATCCTTTTTGCCCACTTATTTCAGGGCATGGACCAAAAAATGAGGCTAATCCAAATCTTAGATAGATCACAAAATGCGCCTTAAGAAGATTTTAACGGTGGGCTTTCAATCCCAACTGCGTGGTCCAATTGAGATTTTGATCTCTTCATTTCAAGAATCATGCTTTAAAATAAACTTGAAAAATTATGAATGGCATGGATTTACCATACATAAATCAAGGTGGGCCCCACCGCACGCAATAAAACAGTGTGTGCACTATGCAGTGTGCACTGCAGATTATACAAAAAAAAAAAAAAAACTACGTGGCTGTGAAACAGCCACGCCATTCCGTTCGGTATTTCAGGAAAAAGAAAAGAAAAGAGAGAGGGAAATGAAAAGAAAAGAAGGAAAACTGAGAGAGGGGACCGAACCGAGAGAGAGAGAGAGAGAGAGAGAGAGAGAGAGAGAGAGAGAGAGAGAGAGAAAAGAAGGGTTGCTGCCACAACAGCCGCAACACCGCAACCCCATTGTAAGAAGAAGAGAAAAAAAAGAAAAAAGTATGTTTTTTTTTTTTTTTTAAACCTTTTTTTTTCATTTTTCTTTAGGGTTATGGACCGTAACAGCCGTTATGGGCCGTAACGGCCGTTATGGGCCGTAACGACCGTTACGGTCCCGTAACAGCCGTTACGGTCACAAAAATCCGTAACGGCCGTTTCGCCCCGTATCGCGTAACGGGTCCTACCGTTACCATTACGTATCGGCCGTTACGGCCGATACGTAACCGATTTGGGATACCTTGATGTTAACCCTATTGTTTCGGGAAGATGGCTTTGGCGTTTCGACATTAAGATAGGTAAAATGTGGAGGGAAGTTGTTGCTGCTAAGTATGGGATTGAGAATAGGGGTTGGTTCATTAGACTGGCCTCTCTTTACAGAGCTTCTATCATTTGGAAAGTTGTTGCAGGTGTTAGAAACCAATTCCTCCAGGGTATCAATTTCTCCATAGGTAATGGGATGAACATAAGATTTTGTCTTGATACCTGGATTTTGGATAGATCTCTAGCCGAAGCTTATCCGAATTTGGTCAGTATCTCTATCTCATTGGCTGATTGTTTCTCCATCGGGCATTGGAACTTGGTCCCCCCCTTGCCGCAAAAACCTTACTGATTTAGAAGCTGAAGACTTATTGATGCAGACAATTAACCACTTACTCTAAAAGTTCGAACTAATAGAGCATGGCGAATCAATCCTTTTATCTCATAGCCCAGGCCCCATATCGCATGGGTTAGGACCTCGGCCGAACCCCCCTCGCGGGACCCACTTCATATGGGTTCCGCCTCACATGGGTGGAGCCTGCCTCACACGAGCCACCCGCTTCACACAAATCGCCCACCCTGATTGTGCCCCTGCATCCCACAGGCCACCCCACTCGAGCCCGGTGTAAAAATGCCCATGCATTACTTATCTTCTCCTCCTCTTTTTGTAAGGGATTCATCCCTCTTAGGATCAAGTAGACTGCCTCCACTAGATTCAAGACCCCTCAAAGATTTTCACAACAAAGTCCTTCTATAACTTAATCTCACACTCTCTAACCAGCAAGCGCAGCCTTTCCCAGCCTTCTTATGGAAATATAAGGCTCCTCTAAAAGTTACGGCTTTCACTTGGTTGTTAGCTAGAGGAAGGACACTAACCATAAATAATCTTTAGAAGCGAGGAATAATTCTCCCTTATATTAAAAACTACAAGTGTAGGGAATTGATTTTTATAGTTCTATTAGAGACTATAACAAATCAACTAACAACTAAAATGAATGCATATACTAAAAAATGTGAAAAACATAAATTTTATTGATGTCATTTTAAGAGAGAAGTAATAGAGTGTGAGAGATAGTAAGAGAGTTAAGAGATAAGGGTATTAGAGGGAGGAGAGAGAGAGAGAGAGAGAGAGAGAGAGTAATAGATATGTGAAAATAGGGGGATGGGTGTGCCTATTTACAGGAAAATTTTGAGAACAAAGGAAGCAAATAATAAGCCCCAACAGTCAGAAATCTAACCGTTGGGAGGTTATGGCATCGCATACTATGTACACGATGGCATAAGTTTCAACGACACAATAACCGCATATGCCAACATGGCATATGTCGTCCACTGGTCCAAAATGGCATGCGTAATGGCATAAGCGCTTATGTGATCGCATATGACAACAATGGAAATTTGAAATTCCATCATAATCTTAAGATGATGAGATGTTCTCCGCATGGTTGTTAGGTGTTTTGAAACAGGCAGGCAATTGTCAAGGTTAATGAGCAGGATCGGAAGTTTGGAAGTGGTCAAGGAATGGAAGTCTATCCTCTAAATCATTCTTCTTTCAAGTTTGCGCTCAAGTGAATGAGGCCTCCCCTTGTGCTAAAGTTGGAGCAACCCCACTCCTTTGGGAGTAGAAACCTTCACCTAGATGGTTGTTGGCTTGTTGCAAACAGCATTTTAATCTTGGATATATAAAGAAAAGGGATGTAGCTCCCTAGCTTTTTCTTTTTGTGTTGGGTCCTAGGAGTGCAATCAAATTGTTGATAATTTATTTCTATGTTATTGTTATCCTACAGCAAGGGAGGTATAATGTTTGTTGTCGAGCGACTTTTGAAACAAAGGTGGAATGTTGGTTCCTCTTAAAGGGAACATGCAGTGGAAAATGCTACCCATTGCCATTACACAAACCTTATGGAAGGATAGAAATGGGAGTGTTTTTACAATTGAATTCTTTGGAGTTTCAAAGTGCCAAAATGACTGAATTCTTTAGATACTAAGGAATTGCAATGGATGGTGAGAGTGGATACTTAAAAGTGAAAGTTCAATGTAAATCTGAATTCTTTATATACCAAGGAATTGCAATGGATGGTGAGAGGGGATACTTGAAGTCAAAAGTTACCGTAAATCTCGTCCGGAATTGTATAGGAAGATTAGGATACAAATTACTGCAACCTAGACGTGGGTCCCACCAAATTCCAAGGATTAGGCCCTACGATCTTTTCTATGAGAGTACCTACAAGCTGCCTAGGTAGTTCGTGGATCCCTGATAGTGGTCTGAACAATCTGTCAGCCCCACAATAGTGGTCATTCAATTAGTGGTGTACATGACAGGTCCACAGGGTTTGCTCATTGAGTCCTTTAGTAAGTTTATTATTTAATTGGTTATTAGAGTTAGCCTGTGACTTTGTGACTTTTTGGGCAAGTTTCTCTTTAGTATTTTTCATCACTTACTCTGTGGGCAGCGTTTTGGGTACTGAACAATGTCCGATTGTCACATAATTGGCCCCATTTGAAAGCCTATTTAAGTTTTCAAATACGCCCAAGAAACCCTTGGCTTTCACCCTTTTCCTTTTAAAGAGACAGAGACCAACATCCAAGTAGATCTTCTCCCAATTATCCTTGCAAGCGCCCTCTCAATCTTCCTGTTGATCGCCCTCTCAATCACACCCTAAAGGCTAAAACATGGATTATGCCACCTAATGGATGGTGGAAGATCAATCTATATGGGAGCTCTGTGTAATACTAAGGACTCAAAGACTTTGGAGGTTTTAAAGAAAGAGCATATTACCATCAAGTATTCTTTTTAAAGACAGGTGAGGACCAGAAACTCAAATAGTGAGAAGTTCTAGGGCATTAAAGCTGGTGTGGAATTTTTCCCTATTTGAGTGGCTGGGTGTTTAGTGATTGGAGATTCTCGTGATGCCATTACTAGAGCTTCCTGAGTTGCTCTCATCCTTCGGACATATTGAGTGACCTATAAATACACCCCAGAATGGTTCTAAAAATCAGTGTTGGGGGGGTGTATTGGCCTAGCCTAAAAATGATACGATATGGGCATGCATCAGTATAAGCCCGTATCGGCCTTTATTGGTCGAATTTTTTTAAAGCTAAAGAATTAAGGGAAATATAAGGAAAAAAGGAAAACAATGAGAATTCAAGAATCTATCAACTTTTGTATTTTGGACATGTATATATGGTGTATCCATCTTTTCTTTAATAAGAATGGCGTCTATCATCTTGCCAATTAAAAGTCAACCAAATGGGCCATAATTGAACAGAAAGCAACCATGATTTGGTGAATTAGGGCCTGTTACATTGAAATACAACAAAAAGGCGATGGTTTAACCTTTTTATGATTTATTCCTATAATGGTCCATTCCACTTCGATTCGATGAATCCCACTCAATTATTTTGTTATGCTCCCCAAAATAGGCGTAGATCTAGTCTAAATGATTTTCTAAGGTTCCTCCGCGGTTTAAGTGAAGAAGGCAAAAACTTGGGAGAAATTAGAAAGGTAAAAAAAAATCAAATTTGGGCCTTTATGGTTGTATCGGCCATGCATCAATCAATATGGGCTAATACAGCCCATTTTTTAACTAGGGCCAATACAGCCTCGTATCACATATTGTTTTGAGCCGATAAAAATACACCTTTTTTTTAACAACGATGATATATTAAAAAAAAGGCTAAAGCCAAAGCATACAAATATAAAAATATACAACTACACCCAGCGAAACGCTCCCAAAGGACAAGAAGAGAAGATTGAAAAATCTATGTTTCCACCAAATCCTTTATATTAAGAATCACCCTATTGACTACTTGCACGCAATGTTGTCGAATCGCATATGCGATCATGTGCAATCGCATATGCCTATGCACACATGCGATCGCACAATCGCATATGCGACTGCATATTTTTATTTTTATTTTGTTTTTGAAAATTTTAAAAATACATATATATATATATATATATATATATATATATATATATATATATATAATAGGGAAATTTTCAAAAAAATGTATATAAAAAAAAAGAAATTAAGGAGAACTTTTCTAAGTTAATAAATAACTAATTTTACATATTTAAAATACATTTGAGAAAGATAAAATCAATTAAACATTGAATTTAACATCAAGTCATCCACATTTAACAATATAGTTAACAAGAAGTAACAACAAAATCAACAAGCTATTTATTTATTATTGTAGAAAATCAACAAGCTATCTTCCTTGAAACTTGAAAGTGCTTAAATCTTGATCTTCCAACTTCCAAGAGAGGGAATGTAGGGGAGAGGGAGAGAGAGAGAGAGAGAGAGATTAAGATCACTTGGAAGTAGGAAATACAGAGAGAGAGAGAGAGAGAGAGTAAGAGAGTTTTGGAGTGAGAATATTGCAAATGGAGGAGATTTGGAAGCCTTTTTACAGGCAAAATGTTGTTTTTTTGCAAAAAAAAATAAATAAATTCAATGTGCCATGGCCAAGATGCGTTCGCATACATTGCATATGCGATCACATATTTTCACATATGCCACATATGCGATCACATGTGCCATGATCACACATGCCATGATCCTCGCACATATGGATATGTATGCGATATGCGGTCGCGCATGACAACACTGCTTGCACTTGTCCACTTGTCTTGTTCTTAAAGCAACGCTAGTTTCTTGCCCACCATAAAGCCCATAGACTAGCTAATAAACTTAATCGCCAGTCGCCACAACCCTTTCCCTTCTTTCCCTATCCCCCCGCCGTGCCAAGCAATGAGAAATTCCTTTATCATCTTCGGGAACACCCATAGTACCCCGAAAAATTGGAGAAAAAGATCCCAAAACTCCCTGGAAAATATGCAATGAATGAACAAGTGATCTGCAGATTCGACATCTTTGAAGCACATTAAGCAAACATTGGGGAGATATATGTTCCGCTTACAAAGATTGTCTATCATTAGCACTTTGTTCCTGCCTACTAGCCAACCAAAAGCCGCCACCTTCAATGGAGCACTGTAATGCCAGAGGAAAGTCGTTGTCGCTATCTCAGAATTTTCCTCACTCGCACTCAAGAACACTCCTATATTGGCCGATACGATATGTATATTACAATCCATGCACCCCAGGGAGATAATGTATCTCTGTGTTTCTTGGAAGGCTAATAGTATAGCTAACTCCCAACCAAAGGAAGAAATTTATAGAACATCTTTATGCATTAGCAACTCTTATCCATTATTTGATTGATCTTTATATATTGTCTCCTTTTTATGAATAAAATTTTCTTCATTGAAAATTTAAAAGGAAAAGAGAGAGAGAGAGAGAGAGAGAGAGAGAGAGAGAGAGAGAGAGAGAATACAGGAGCATAATATCATCATTTTCATATATTCAGCAGCCTGCTATGCTATTATTTGAATGAATAGTAACAGAGACAAAAAGAAAAAAAAAAAAAAAAAAGGTTTAGCAAAATATGTATTGAAGATCTATCCAATGATTTTCCTCTTTCCCAAAATTCTCCTCATTTTTGCACAAACTAATAACCTCATGTTTTCCAAAACCTTCCTAATATATAAATTGAGGCTCAAGTCTACATTGTTAGTTGAAGTTAGATTATAGTTGCACAAAGCATGAAATGAATGATGCAGGACATGAAAATTAATTATGATATGCAAGATTTCAGGCTTTAGATCATACTAACTTAGAAACAATCACAAAATTTCCACATCCAACAAAAAAAAATCAAGCATTCAACAAGGGGAATCTACGAGGGTCCAAGCCTACACATGTTAGGGCTGGATCAATTAAAAATTATAGACCAAACAATGCTCAAAGGAGAGTAGATTCATCCACACATGCAAAGGATTACTTCTCAATCCAAGGGATTCACATGTTTCAAATCGGGAACGCTTAGGGTTTGCAAAAGTGGAATAGAACGTGGGATTTAAGATTATCTAGGGTTGGTTAGGGAAATCAGGTGAGAGAAGAGTGAAAGAGAGGAGAGAGAAAACCCGTAACCAGTCCGCACGGGTGGACAGCGTGCAGGGCCTAACGCACGTGCGTTGATGGCTATCCGCACGTGTGTGGGGCCCACGAACCCCAAAAACGTCATGTTGGGTCTGGTTGGCCAGGGCTAGGCCACACGCCCACCAAATTTCAGCCTGATCCGACGTCCAGTCCGTGCGTGATGCTCCGCCGAAGTTTCAGCCCTCCTGTAGGGCCAAATTCTAAAAATTTGTTGTAGAGGAGGGTTAACAGCAAAATAACGGTGGATTTGAAGGTTGGATGACTGTAGAAAAAGGTGAATATGGATGATAGGAGATGGGGGTGGTTTGGGATGGGTGTGGCTTCGCACCACGGTAGTAGCCCTTCGAAGAAGGGAGGGTTTCGCACCCAATTAGGTTTTCACACTCAGGGGTCCTTACTCTTGCTCGGGTGGTAGACTCTCAGGAGTTTTAACTCCCGGTCAAGGGTTCGAGTACCCATAGGTGGTGAAATTCCAACAGCATGAGTGTGTGGGGTGTGTGTGTGTGTGTGTAAGAAAAAAAAAAGGTTTTCACACTCAGAGAAAAGAAGGAAAACGCAAAATTTTTATTCCAATCATCAATGAGCAAAAACCCTACAAGGGATGCCTATTTATAAGAAAACCCTATACCCCATGTGTGCATCCTATGACTTAGAGATGAAGTAATCACAAATAACAACTAATCAAAGAAATTAAACCGTCCATGATGTTCTTAACAACAATAATAACCAAAACTCAAAGTACTAGATCATCTCGAATAGTGGGCCACGATCATGAGGTCCCATGGTGGGATTCACATGATGATCGGGTCCACTCCAAGGAACCAAAACACAGTCCTCTAGCTAGGGGTCCCCCTTGGACGTCATCATCGATCCAGATCGATGGTGCGTGTGCGCATGATGTCCCCATCAATGAAGCAGCAACAATTTGGGTGCAGAATGAAGTATAAATAGGTAGGATGTGGGAGAGAAAGAGCGAGAGTTCAAAGCACAGTTCATAACGGTAGCAGCACCTAAGTAAGAAAGATTTGCAACCAAGAGTAGGATCAATAGAATTATTGGCTTTACAAAGCTACTAAATATAATCCTGGTAACTCAAGAGTTTTCGACCAACATATCCTTTTACGATACAAGCAATCAGTTTATCCCTGTAAAATACCAAATCAACCCAATGCGTAGCCTAAATTCCAACAGAACAAACAAGGGATAAACATGTAAGCACAAGAAGCACACCTTGACCATTGTTTCATGCAAGGCAGGCTTGTCAAGATATTCTCTTGCCTTGATTGCTGCATATGGCTGACAGGATATAACGTGTCAGGCAGTTAAGGAAATCTTCAGATAGAAATGAGAGAGATCACACTGTAACATGAAGTACAAAATGAAAACAGCAACATTAATGCAGAGACCTGTAAATCTTCATTGTTCGTAACAAACTGGACCACACGATACCATATATCATCACTAACAAAATCGCCTGCCTTGTCAATCAACTGAAGAATAACATCAACATACCTGCAATGAAATAAGAGTATGGGGTTTAGTCATCTAGACAAGAAGCAGACTAACATGAAGATAATTGAGATTCTGGAGCATCATTATTGCAGAAAAACTTAAAACAATATATATAGAGCTGTGATCCAAGCAAATTTCTTCCTACCTTTGTTAAGTTGAGAATTTCTAAGCGAGGCCAAGTGGGCCTACCTATGATCAACAAAGACAGGTGGATAGAAGGAATCCACAGTAGATTGCACATGGCCCAAAAATAACAACGATTGGAAAATGACATCCATATAATTAAGGGCATGCAAAATGGATGGTAAGAGCACAATTGTAATATGCCTGATGCAGTACCACTTCCCATCACCATAGGTTCAAGGGTGAGGGTGGCCATCACAAGTTGCGCGACTGAAGATTTGGAACCCACTGCCCATTTAGTGTTTGTTGACAAAAAAAGAGGCAGGTTGTTGCTGCACTTCCGAGCTTTTTATTATCTTAAAAATAGCAGACTGCATGAAGGCATGGAGCACCTTCATGCAACAATAGTGCTAGCCATACAATAGATTGGGTTTTCCAACACTTTTTCTTTTGCTTAGCTGCTTAGCAATCAGAATCAATGGAGCTGTGACTATCATGTTCCAACTGAATTCAGCAAACTCTCATAAGCAGCCATCTACGGGGTCCACAATCACACTAAAGAAATTGATGACCAGAATAGTTGGACTGATTAGCCTACTGGCCCCAGTACGTTGTATTTTGGCATTAGTAGAGATGTCGGCTGATCTGTGGGCCTCATGTGTGATATTGAATTAAACAGCCAAACCACCATAGCATGTTACAGTATGTTAGGTCTTGCCTGAGTTTACTAGTCAAAGGCAATTGTTAATCAAGTACCTGTTTTTGTAGCTAGAAATGTACTTTTTCCTTTTCTGGAAGGCAACTAAATTTATCAAAAACAAAAGAGAAGAACAGCAAGAGCAAGGCAGACTGATGATGAATCATCTCACCCAAGAACATACAAAATCAGCTTTCCCCATCTCTAGAATTGAGCACAAACATGTTGTTGGAAATTTGAGAACCCCCTCCACCAAACTGCGCGCACCCCCCTTTTGGAAAGAAACATGTAGTACTCCGATGATAAGGAGAACCACACTCTCGCAGTACTCCGATGCGCATTTGCCCAAGCTTAAAAAAATGATGATTGGCTTAGGAACATGATCTTTTACACTTATACCAAGAGTGGAGAAAAGAATTGTAAAGTGATCGTGGACAGTGGTAGTTGTGCCAACATGGTCTTTACCAGCACTGTGAGTCGACTGAGCTTGAAAGTTGAGTCTCACCCTTAGCCCTACAGAGTCTCGTCGGTTAATGAGTCATCCATTCTGGTCTCACAGCAATATCATATCCCCATTCAGTTTGGGTCGTATAAGGATTCGATGTGGTGTGATGTGCTTCCCATGGACGTCAGTCATATCATCTTGGGTAGGCCCTGGTTATTTGACTTGGACGTTACAATATTCGGTCACTCGAATATTTGTACATTCATGCTTGAGAGAAAGAAAATTAGATTGAGTCCTATTCCAGCCAAGAGCAGACCGGGAAAGAAGGAGACCACCAAGAAGGGTGATCCTGGAACTTCGAGGAAGCCCAAACCTAAGTCTCTTCACATCATTAATGCAAAAGAATCTAAAAGAAAGACTAGGGAAGATTCGGAGGTGTGTGCCGTCATGACTGCAAAGGCTACCCCCCAGGTTCGTACAGAGTTGCCTAGTGAGGTGATTTCAGTGATGGATGAGTTCAGTGATATCTTTTCTAACGACCTCCCGGATGGGCTTCCACCTATGAGGGACATCCAACATGTCATTGATCTTGTCCCCGGGTCGACTATCCTAAACCTTTCTCATTACAAAATGAACCCCACGGAGCATGCCGAACTCAAGAAGCAAGTTGATGAGCTTTTTAGGAAAGGGTTCATTCAGGAGAGCATGAGCCCATGTGACGTGCCTGCCCTTCTAATGCCCAAGAATGATGGCACGTGGCATATGTGTGTGGATAGTAGGGCCATCAACAAGATTACTGCTAAGTGCTGGTTTCCTATACTATGTCTTGACGATATTTGGACATGATGGTCAATGCCACAATTTTCTCCAAAATAGACCTCAAGAGTGGGTATCACTATATCCATATTCACCCAAGTGATAAGTGGAAAACGGCCTTCAAGACAAAGGATGGGTTATACGAGTGGCTAATCATGCCTTTTGGGCTGACCAATGCTCCCAAGTACATTTATGCGGGTGATGACCCAGTGTTGAGACCCTTCGTAGGGAAGTTCCTAGTTGTGCACTTTGACAACATCCTTATTTATAGCATGACTAAGGAACAACACCTCCACCATCTGAGGTAAGTGTGTGGGATCCTTAGTGCAAAGAAGTTATATGCCAACCTCAAGAAGTGTTCGTTTTTATCTAGTAGTACCATCTTTTTAGGTTTTATTGTGTCATCTGAGGGTATGTCTACGGATCCCGAGAAGGTCAAGGCCATAGTAAGTTGGCCTGAGCCATGTAATATTCATGAGGTGCGTAGCTTCCACGGCTTGGGGACCTTTTATAGACAGTTCATTAGAGGGTTTAGTTCCATCATGGCTCCCATTACCAATTACATTAAAAGATGGGAGGTTCCAATGGACTAAAGCAGCCTCTAGGGCGTTTAAGGAGAATAAGGTCGATAACTTAAGCTCCTGTCATGCAACTTCCAGATTTTTCCAAGGCTTTTCAGGTCGTTTGTAATGCGTCTAGTGTAGGTATAGGTGGAGTGCTTAGTCAGGAAGGGCACCCTATCGCTTTCTTTAGCGAAAAACTGAATAAAGCGAAACAAAAGTATTCTATGTATGACAAAGAATTCTATGCGGTAATGTAGTCCTTGCGCCATTAGCGGCATTATCCATTACCGCAGGAGTTCGTCTTATTTTCTAACCATGAGGCTTTGCGCTATCTCAACTCGAAAAAAAAGTTGAACACGAGGCATGTCAAGTGGGTCCAATTTCTCCAAGAGTACACGTTTGTGTTGAAGCATAAGGTCGATGTTGAGAATAAACCTGCTGATGCATTAAGTCGTAGGGTTGCATTACTCCACTCCATGAGCGTTGAAGTCACTGGGTTTGAGCGTTTAAAGGAAGATTATCCTAGTTGCTCAAATTTTGGAGAGGTGTACTATCATTGTTAGATGGTCAGTCTAGGGATAGTAGTGAGTTTGTTCTAGTCAGTGAGTTTTTATTTAGAGGTGAGAGACTGTGCATACCCTGTACGTCCCTCCGTGACTTTCTTTTCCGGAGCTTCATGCTGGAGGGATAGCTGGTCATTTTGGGCGTGGCAAGACTATTGCCCTTGTAGATGAGCATTTTTATTAGCCAAGTCTCAAGTGAGACGTACCTAACATTATACGGGAATGTAGGACTTGTCAGCTGGCAAAGCAGAGGAAGCGGAACACTGGTTTATATACACCTTTGCCAGTCCCCCACGCCCCATGAGTTGATATTAGCATGAATTTCGTGCTTGGGCTCTCCAAGACGATTAAAAAGCACAATTCCATTTTTGTAGTTATGGACCGTTTTTCGAAAATGCCTCACTTTCTCCCATGTTCTAAAATGTTTGATGCCAATAACATGGCAAAGATATTCTTTGGGGAGATCGTTCGTCTACATGGTTTGTAGAAGACCATTGTGTCAGATCGAGATGTGCGGTTCATGAGTTATTTTTGCAAAACTATATGGCACATGATGGGGACTAAGTTACAGTTCTCTTTAGCATACCATCCTCAGACTGATGGTCAGGCGGAGGTTGTCAATCGAAGCTTTTTTTCTTCTTTTTTTTTGTCAGCTTGTTAGCACACCCCACTGTCAGTTGACACTTCACTGTTAGCCACCCCCACTAGGGATCGATACCAAGACCTCAAGTGTTGTCAACCGAAGCTTATGGAATCTGCTATGATGTATGGTGGGAGACCATATTAGGACCTGAGATGCGGTTTCACCCATAGCCGAGTTTGCATACAACAATTCCATCAATAGGTCAACAGGAATGAGTCCATTTGAGATAGTATTTGGGTACAAGCCTAGAACGCACTCATGTCTGTTTCACATAGGCCATTTAAGTCCACAGACACATTTGCACAGCATATTCATGATTTGCATAGTGAGATCAAGAAGCGCATTAATGCTAGTAATCAACATTATAAAATCTCTGCAAATTCACATCGTAGATTTAAGGAGTTCCAGGTGGGTGATTACGTCCTGGTTCATATTAGGCCCAAACGATTCCCACAGGGAATCGTGAGGAAATTGCATGCCTGTAGTGTAGATCCATATAAAATTTTGACAAGAGTGGACCCTAATGCGTATCTGGTAGATCTTCCATCTATCATGGGCATTAGTGCAACATTCAACGTGGAGGACCTTATGCCCTGTGATGAACCCAGACATTTATCTTCTAGCCCTCCTGCAAACCTTTCTCCTATTCCAAATGATGGTGTCCCTGACCCTGTCCCCAGCCCATGGCCTTTACCAAACTTTACTTCTCACTCATTGCCTTCTCTTCCATCACTACTTGGTTGGAAAGAAGAGATTGAGGATGTTCTGGACCACCAAATGGTCTCTACCGGCCACGGAGGATATCAGAAATACCACGTTAAGTGGAAGAACAAGTCGTAGTCAGACAACACTTGAATTACAAAGGTAGAGTTCCAACGCATTGATCCTGACCTCATCGAGCGTTATCACAGCTTTATTTCGCCAGTGGGGAATTCTTCTCAGCCAAAGAGAATTGTTGGGGACATCAGAGGACCTACCAGAGACGGAAACGACCGCCCACATCAACAGAGCTTTCTTTGTAGATGGGAGACGAGTTCTAGATGAGGCCTGCTGGGCCATTTTGAAGACCCCACATGCATTGGACGTGCATCAAGAAGACCACTTTGGGATGATGCATGTGCACTGCTTAGAAGACCATTTTAATCACAAGATTTCTATTTCATGTTGAATCGACCGATAGATCTTGTCGATCAGGCCATCAAGCTACCAGATCTTTTATATATGGGCCCCTTGGACTCTGATATTGCTTTCTTTATGTTTTTTGTTATTTTTAGAATTTATTTGATGGTTGAGATTGATAATAAATGTTTTAGTTGTTTTATTTTGGATGATGGACCATTTCACTTAAGTGAGTGGCATAGTTGTAATTATTCTAAATTTTTAATTATAAAAGCACGGGGGTGGAGTTCCAACCCTAGTGGTGTTATTGAGAATAAAGAAATTGTGTGAAGGAATTTTTCTCCTTGTGTTTTAGGGTTTGCGAGAAACCCTCAATTCCAATTGAATTGTGGAAGGGTAGAAGCTTGTTTGGTGGTGGATTCCCCAAGGTGAGGAACCCTCCTTGTGTGAAGGAATTTTCCTCCTTGTGTTTTAGGGTTTGTGAGAAACCCTCCCTTCCAATTGAATTGTGGAAGGGTAGAAGCTTGTTTGGTAGTGGATTCCACAAGGTACACCATTCTTTTTTCTCTTCTTTGAAAGGTATTCTTCTTCTTCCCTTGTCTTCCTCTTTCCCCTTCCATTACAACCTTTTAAACCCATTAAAACCCCACTCAATACTCCCTCTCTTTCTTCTCCTTTACCTAGCCATGTGTGGGCTCCCATTTGGGGTTTTCCCTTATTGATTTTCCTCCAAACCTCCCTACTCCCTAAATCCTTTAAATCCCTAAAAAACTCATTCCTAAATCTCCATCCATGAATACAAAACCCTAATGAAAATCTGAATTTTTTGTGAAACTTTTCCCAAACTAGAATTTTGCTTACATCTGTCTATTCACGTGTTTCTTGCACTACCCGCACTAGATTGGAAGTCCCTACTTCCAAGTGGGTCACTCTTGAGTTATTTTATATTTTTGTGCACCGCGTATGTGATAACTTAGGATCTTCGTGTTATAAATCTGAATTTTTGAATCTATTATGTGGTTATGCTTGATTTTACTTGTTAACTGCTGAAATTAATGTGTAATTGATCTTTCATCTTGCATACTAGGATATTTTCCATCATCCTACATCACATGCGAACTTCAAATGCAATAGGTGTGCACACATGTCAACATGTCACGCGTATGACATCCGAGCCATGCAAACTTCAAAAGTTATCCCCAAATAGATCACCAAACACAAATATGAGGCTAGTCCACTCATCAGTGTGGCCACACATGTATTTTGATTTATAATGATGGTGGGCCTGATTTATGACCCCACCTAATAAGCAGGCCAGCCTGATCTTCAGGTCAGGTTATCTTTATTGTGGGCCCTTTTGCACAACTCGGATGTCATACACATGAGACATTGGCATCTAAGACCCCATTATATGTGAAGTTCACATCAACACATTGTAGTTGAATTTCCTCATATAGGATGTGAAAATTAAATAAATACTCTCAACAAAGACCAGAGACAGCATTAGTAAAAGGGGAACCTTGATTAGGGTTGAAGGCCTAAAGAGAGTGAGCGAAAGATCCGAAAGGACTTAGATCAAGGGGTGAGAAGGGATGAAAGGCTTGTACACTTACCCAGGATTGGACCATAAACAGAACTGGCAAAATGGGATTCGTAAAGCTGACACCAAATAGTTGGGACAAGGCTATGATGATGATGATGATGATGATGAAACAAATAAACACCATAAGATAGTCTAGTCTCTTCACCAATTGTATCTACTTGCTAGCAATAGTGACCTTATTACTTTTGGTGGTACACTAGGATTGAAGCTGCAACCTCAAGAGAGTAAGATACAACATTGTCCAATTGAGCTACAGCCTCTACCCCATGATATTTTTCCAAGAAACGTTGAGGTTAATATATTTAAATTTTATTCCTGTAAGTTCGAATTTTGTATTGAAAGAACATATGGTCAGTATGCAGTAACAGATTATGCATGTATCATGTAAATGCAACTCAGTATCCGGAGGACAAGGCTGGAAGTAACAAGGAGCCTCCACCCTGTCAAAATTGTGTCAGAAATCCAACTCAGAAATGTGTTGCAGAGATTGACAGGGCAATTAGGACACAAGATTCATGAATCTTTGTTTTTGTATTCAGCAGTATCTATATACCATATACATGATTCAATTCTAAGGTATGTTTGGTAATGCAGATGCATTTTCTATATCTTATGCAGTTATGAACTAAAATTTATATCACCATCATCATGTAATCTTTATCCCAGTTAATCGGGGTCGGCTGAATGAATCATATTCTGCCATTCCACTATATCAAGGAGCATATCCTCAGTTAAACCATAGAATTCAAGCTGGGTGGGAGAAATGTAGATGTGCCTCTGGTTTTTTATGCGATTGCCATGTACCACTCAAACTGATAGAGATATTTTATGAACTAAAATTTATATGATAATAGATTCTTTTCTTCTTCTTCTTCTTTTGGTATAATAATATATCTTTAGAGACCATGTCTCTGTGGGCTGCCTTATAAGAGAGATTTTTCCTGATTGGAAACAACAAAATTTTATTAAAATTCAAAAGACGAGCAATACATACCAAAACTTGCACAGGGAAATTATACTTACCACGAAAGATCTGGAGCAAATTTCTCGGCTAGAATGGCGGCTTTTAATGCCAATTCCTCACGCATTGCAAAGTCTGCTGTGCTAAGATACTGAGTAAACAAACCAATATAAAACATAAGCACAGTCCTGTTTCACTATTCTGAAGGCAATTGCTGTTACGTATGTTAAGTGTAAAAGATTCAGCTAGAGTCCTCTCAAGTGCTGAAAATTACAAACTACTGGATCTTCTGAACCTTCAGTTGTACCTGCAGTAATTCTTCAACTATATCCTTGGCATTTGTAACATCACACATGCCATAAAGCAAATCAAGAGCGCGCCTTCTAATACTGCAGAAAATCATTATGCCATGTGAGAAGAGTCCTTCTGTTTATTCTCTCATCGAACTTCACAAATGAACATTCAATGGGAGACAGCATGTATTTACATGAATGAAGATTAACTGCATGAGCTGAAAGTGAATAAGAGGGGAAAAAATAAGCATAGAGTTGCCCCTGTACAATGCTATGCATGCAAGCACCAGCAAATAAAACTTGATTTATGTATAACCTAAAAGAAAAGGGAAAAAAAAAATAAAAAAATCACTAATAGGCCTTCCACAATACAGAATAAGTGTCTTGTTTCAGTTTTTCCATCATATCGAGGGTCTGAGGTCTACTACAAGCATCCAATAAATCATAGTAACAAGGATAGCCACAATGTGAGGCTGCTGCAGATATTTACACATGCACTGATTCTTGACTGTTTAAAATATTTTCTCATAAAAAGGAAAACTAAAGCATTACTCTGGTTCATATGAATTTACCAATACTGTCAGCAGTGTTTTAAATAGTGGTACTGTGTTGTGTTACTCGTGTAGCGTTCAGCACTCTATAGTGTGTAGCATAAGTAGTGTAAGCTACACAATACTTCTATTTTTTATTTAAAAATAGGAAAAATGTGGTAAATAGTAAGAAACACACACACACATATATATTTATGCCTAAAGGATGATTCATTTTTTCAAGTATTAGCATGTTTAAACAAGTAATTAATTATCATTTATCAAAAGCATTTCCACTTATATAAACCAAATCAAATCATTATCACCTCAACAACTTTTAAAGCAATCAACTTTAATTAATAATGTCTAATTGAAACCACTAGTCACAAATATGAAAAGAAATTAAAATCCCATAGGATGAGAGTATTAAGTACAAAATACAAATACAATTATCATTTATTAAAAAAATGTAGTGTACGCTGCATACGATATGCTACAGGGGATTTATGCTATGCAGCGTCGTAGCTACACTACGCTATGGACGCTATTCAAAACACTGACTGGCAGGGGGAACAAAACCGACTCTGTAACACAGTCATACACAAATAGAAGAAAACTAAGAATTCAAAAAACAGTATACTGTGGAAAGGGTGAGGACCAGATAATGTATATCTCCAAAGAATCATCAAAATTCATATTGCCAGAATGCTATTGTCAATCACATCATGTTTTACCCACCTGATGTCAGGATCCTTCAAAGAAGTAATGATCTGTGCTTGGTGTCTCTTGATAATATCCTGCACATCTGTCACCATCAACATCCTAGTCATATTTTCCTGTACAAAAGCAACAGGATGTCAGTAAATGAAGATCACAGATGACGTGTTTATCAGTGTAAGAGAAATCTTGTCATGTTGTAAGACTGTAGACCTTCAGATGGTAACCTGGCATAGTACCATCTGGTTTGGTCTGTCCTATAACAATAGGCTATGTCACATTAAATAAAATGGTAGAGCATTAGAAGCAATTTGCAAATGGTTTCATTATATCATCAGTCCAGAAAATACTTACCAGGCCAAGATATCGAATATTTGGTTCCCGTACAGCAATAAATTTCCCAAGCAAAGCTACACACTGAGACATCATCTCCTTTTCAGCATCAAGATGCATAACCTGTAATATGGCAGACAGACCATAAAGAACTATATGAGAATACCCAAGTCCTTTTTGAGAGATATCACAAGCATAAAATCTAAAAGAGATCTCACTTAATGTCCAGCTTGATCTTTCACCAGAAATAGAATTGACAATGAGCAGGAGGGCCATATTAAAGAAATAGAAAACAACCAAAACAGCAACATGATACAGAAACAACTGACAGAATACAACATAAAATTTTAGATAAAAGACAGAACTGCTGAAAAGAAAGAACAAAGCAACAGGTAACCTGTACTATATCAAATGCCCAAAGATAAACAGCCCAAACTAGAACTGCAGTTGCACAAGGCTCTGCCAAAATCTGTCGTCCGAAAGTTGCAAACTTCTATGTCACAATGCTATTCATTTAGTACAATCAATTTGTCTACTTCCAGTCAATGTACAGTAGCATTGTAAATATAGGAGGTGCAGTGCACTTCTTACAAAAGAAAAGATTCAGGATCCCTGTTAATCATAAGGTAGTCACTACAAAAGAGCTTAAGTACAGCTCTCTCCGGTGGTATGACGGACACCCACAATGATCAACTTCTTGCATAATATGCTAGAGAAAATGCTATCAAAGTCGGTTGCTAGATCTAGAATATCACCAAGTGGTAAATCCATTGCTGTATGCCATCCCAAATAGCTGAGATAATGGTGGTGGTGATGATCATCATGATTATGAACATCAAGGACATTATGCAGGATTGGAAGAGGCCAGATGGCAAAGGATTGATTGCAGGGATCGATTGAGGAACGGCAGATGGATAGCCAGGAGAGGCCTGGAAGGCCATGTGTCCTCCACCTATCCCATGCGAGCGGGGAGCAACCCCGTCAGAGTATCCGCTCTCCGGTATTCCTTCAGCATCGAAATGCACTATTCGCTGAAGATGAAGCTGTTGAAGTCCCTTCGCTCGACGCCATTGCACCGGCAGCAACAACATTAGGGACCTCCAACCAGACCAAGATCTTGAGGCGGTCACCCCCCACAATGACAAAAATCCTGGAGATGGTCAAATCGAGTTGTTTCTTCCTAATCAGAAAACAAGCTGAGTGGAGCTCCCAACTGAACTCCATTGCCAGATCGAAGAGCAGAACTTCCTCGACGCAGGAACCAATATTGAGAAGGAATTCTTGATTCCAAAGCTCTAGGGGAATGCCGCCAAAATGAAACCAGATACCAGTTGAGACGGAGATTGAATGGTCTTTCCATTTGCAAAGGGAGGTCACCAGGCCGTTGCAAAACAGGGCTCCCGCTATGAGGATGTACTCAAGGTTTGCTTCTAGCTTGAGATTGAGGAGGAGCTCTGTCTCTCTTAAAGGTTTCAAACAATAGCCCCACTCAAGATTTACAACATGCATCCAGCCAAACCCTGATATCGGCCAAAGAGGACCCTTTCCAACATCGAACCGCTGGACTACGATCATATGATGACGCTGCCTCGGCGACAAGAGAATGACCAACAATGATCTCCAAGCTTGAGATGGGAGATTTTCTGAACCCGAAGACAGTCCTGTGACTCCTGTCCGATGGAAGCACTGGGAGAGGCAGGAACCATGGAAGGCTGATTGTCGGGGGGTAGGGGGCTCCATCGATTGCAGCTTTAAAAGAACGGTCGGCCACATGCAGGCCCCCTCCCTATATAGGGAGGCAATTCTCAATGGGAAAAGAGGGGTGTGACGAAGAAGTCCGATTTCTCTCTCACCGGTTCAAAGGTGGCCGAATCGAGGCTAGACCATAGCGAGCCATTTGTGCTGAAATCCTCCTGCCGTTGTAACCATAGATCTGAATATCGGTAATGTATCGGCAATACGCGATATGGGGTTGCATCGCCCGATACGACAAAAAACTGACTCGAATCAGCCTGTATCAGCTGATATGGAGCGTATTGACACTAATACGGGCCAATACGCCCATAAAAGCCGAATTTTGAATTTTTTTTTTTTTTTTTTCCCAAATTTCACTCACATCTTCTTCTTTTTCATTCAAACCATGGAGGAAGCTTAAAAACACATTTAGGCTTGATCTAGACCTATTTTGCTGCCAAAACAAATGATTTGAATGGGCTTCGAAAAATCGAGGCGAAGTGGACCATTATGGAAAAAATCGGAAAGGGTAAACCTTCACTTTCTTTTTGACATTTTTATCTTCTTTTTGTTGTATTTCAATGTAATGGACCCTAATTCACTGAAGCATACTTGATTTGTGTTCGATTATGGTCCATTTAGTTGACCTTCGACAAGTCAAACCGACAAACAATGTTCTCGTCAAATAGTCGTTCGGTACACCATCATTGCATGCCCAAAATACCAACAAAAAAAATAAAGAATCTTGAACATCTTATTATTTTCTTTTTTAATTCCTGATATTTTCCTCAAGTTTTTGGCTTAAATATTTTTTTGACCGATATGGACCGATACTGATACACAACGCCCGTATCATATCGTTTTTTTGGCCAGGCTGATACACCCCTCAATACTAATATTCAGAACCACTGTTGCAACTCGATTGATACAAAAGTAGCTTCCTCCACCATTTACATGCAAAAGAAAGCAAAACCACCGATTTCAGATGAAACTTTCTTCCTGGGGATGACAATCTCTACAACCACCCCTACCTTACAAAAGAGTCGGGAAAACATATATTCATCCCAGTCATGCGGGAATTTAAAAACAAAAAGAGTAGGGTAGCCAGAAAACTTGAATAACAATGCATGTTTCTTGTCTTAGAAACAAGAGTCCATACATCCCTCACCGGAGCCCTCAAACCAACCGCATGAGCAAGAGCCTAGCCTAAGATACCCGAGTGACCTCCCTTGGGATAGTGGCCAAGGTCACCTCCTATATATCGTTCAGGGGATCCATCACTAGGCTGATAAGTCCCCTTATCGTTGGTGTAGAAAGTTGAGGCTTTATATTTGTACCTTCCTTCCCCAAAACTCCCTCTAGATCGCATATCCGTAAGGCTCATCAAACCCCCAGAGGACAAGCAAGCATTCATGGAATCCACTGCTGCAGGCTTCCTCTCTTCCAAAAGCCCTGACTTGAGCCCTACTTAGGAACTAGGATTGGTGAAATCTCGATCAACCACCCCCCCCCCCCCCCCCCCCCCCCCCCCTTTCTGGATCTCTCACTCCCTCGTTTTTCTTCTCTCACTCCAATATTTTACTTCTCTCAAATTTTCTCCCTCCTCGAATCTTCTCTTGCTCTTCTTCTCTCACTTTCCCTAAGGCATCGCATTCACCTTGTTACTGTGAAGGAAAGATGGAAAACTTGCAACTAAGGGGAAACATTATTCAAAAAGAAAAGAAAAATACATCAAGGGGGGACAAAGTATTTTGACATGTTCGGTTTGAGAAAAATAAATGCAATGGATAAATGATGAATGTGTGTGATTGAGAAAACGTTTCTGAGATAGGCATTCCCTTCAGGATCCCTCGAGGAGAGAAAAATCCCCTAAGGGATCCCTCATGGGAAAATTAGAGGGAGAAATCCCCTTAGGGATCCCTCAAGAGAAAATCAATGAGAGAGAAATCCTGAAAGAAAGATCCCGTGTGGATCCTTAAAGAACTGAGAGAGAAAAACACCCTTTTATAAGAGAGAGAGATCAAATGTCTGAAGCTACTAATAAGAAGATACATCAATGGGAGCTCCTAAAAGAGGTAAGCAAATAGAAGGTAGCTACTTCGATGACAATAGATCCAGTCGAGGTAAGGGCCCTGCATCTTCAAAGAGAGGACAGTCATCCTCCCATGGCATCCATATCACTAATCGAGGCAAGGGTCCTACATATTTTGAGAGGTACATCATCTTCTTGGTCCCACTCCTTCATATATGGTGAGAGAAGTCGCCCCCTAGCAAGCAAATCAAGAAGGTCCTCCAAGGGCGATAGGCCATGCTCTTTGTAGCAATTTGAGAATCATCACCCAGATGAGTCATTTCAAGCTAAACGGAGCACTCTCCATTTCGATAGAGGTCACGATGGAATCTTGGGCAGAGCTCCTGGCGCTGCAGTAGGACAAAGGCCCGCAGATAAAGACGGTTGGACTACGATCTTTAAGAAGAAATCTAAAGCTCCTTCAAAACATGTCCCCACTTCCAGCTATGCCAATTATCCTACCCTCTTCGTCCCCAACATCCCTATTTGACTAGGACGAATATATGTTGTCTAGGGTTTTCCTTAAGGCTAGTGAGGTGAAAGAAACTATCTCCCTCGGAAGAAAGCTTCTAGTCAACATAGAGGTTTCGCCTTCATGGTGATGGGCTCATTAGAAGCAACTTCTACAGCCATCTCAACTCTTCATCAATCAGGTTACAACGGCCATTGCATCTCAATTCAGAAGGGCATGAATGACCTGAGGACAAAACCGACGATTCCTAAGTCTAATGGTAGGCATCAACTTCCCCCTCCAACCCTGAAGAAATTATGTCCATAGTGGAGAGGGAACCTAAGAGTTGCAGAGCGCACATTCAAGGATGCTATTGTAGAAGCCATCCCTCCAGCCTTCCAAACAACTCCTCCGTCACAGGATCTAGCCATCAAACTAACCCTAGCCCCTCCCTTTGTTAGATTAGAAAAATCCTAACTGCAAAGGGGGCGAAACTCATGGTCGACAAGTCCCTGATCATTGAAGCAACGTCAGCTTATACCCATAGCCTGGTTTTTCAATGCCAAAACGGGGAAACCTTAGCCGCCAACAAAATATGGTCAGAGCTCCGTTGTCAACTAAGGGAATTTCAGCTTGAAGCCGCTAGGAGAGACAAAACTCCTTAACCTCAAACCAAATCTGAGCTTGGAACCCATTCTTTTAGCCGAAGCTTGATTTCAAGATGACCTAGTGACCTCCATCTACAAATGGTAGAACTTATTTGGCTCATTTGATGTCTAGTTCCTCTTTAATGGAATCCCTATGAAGCCCTGTAACTTGGAATTCTTATTAGTTGTTGGTTCATGCATAGGAGAAGTGTTGCAGTTCGATCCAACAACAGAGTTGAGCTGGAAGAATCCAAATTTGAAGGAAAAGACTCTCCTTCCTATTCGATATTCATGCCATAGTAGGACGTGATTGACTGGAGATTTCGGTTTAGCAAGAGAATGGAGCAAAGGATGTCAAAATCTATGGCGATATTCCATTGGTAGTGCTTCTTGAATCTAATGGTGCGCGGCAAGTCAAAAGCCATGGTGGAGTATCGCAAGGTACACATAAGAGTCCCAAAAACACATGTGCAATCAGCTCTCTCTCTCTCTCTCTCTCTCTCTCTCTCTCTCTCTCTCTCATATGCCATCTCCACACTTGACAACTTCCCTACATCATGGTCTGATCTTAGCAAGAAATCAACTTGAAGCAACATATGGTCAGGATCTTCATATCCTCCCCTCATCGATAGTGCCATGTGCTACACCTACGGACCATCCTTTCACTGAGAAGATACGTGGCCCTAGCATTGATAACCTCAAGTCGATAAAAGCATGCGTTGTCAGCCACTCTTGCTTGACATTAGTTGTGATGTTTTGAGCATCGTTCCTTGTAGCAATCATCCAAAGGCTAGTAATGGGCTCAAGAAGCCGCCCTCTCAAGAGATCGATCCGTTTGCGTAAGCATCTCTAGAGGATGATGCCATCACAATTAAAGCGAATTCAAATTCGACTGGTGAGGGGCGACACGCAGCCTAGCTTTGCCGTCTCCGGAGCCATTTGTCACATCCTCTTTTTTATTCGGGCATCTTTATCAACGAAGAAGAGGAGAAGGATGGTGTGACCTCTTACTATGCTTCCTCTTCGTATTCAAGAGATCCAAGTGTTGACTCCTGCAACTCTCTTGAGGATTTCCAAATCCCTTGTTGTCACAAGTCGAACCATCTTCCAACAGATAGGTCTCTCGAGCCTCACATCACTCACCACTACAGGTGTATTAGCTCATGCGCCTAGCTTCCAGACGCATGATGTGCCTCTATTGACTTTTATGTCAGTTTATAACCATCACATTGAACTCCCCTCTCCCTCAACCATAGAAGCTCGTGAATCTCCCTCTTTCCATCTTTCTTCCCTCCCTCTTCTATCCTCTAAACTCTTCTAGGGCTAGTCCCTCTCTAGGGCCCCCTTCCCAATCTCGGAAGTTTTCTAGAACCCCCCACTTAGGGACTTCCCAGCAAAAGAAAATTATATTTGCCATCTTCCAGCGTCCACTCTTTCAAAATCCCCCGATTGGGGCCTAGTTCCTACTAATCAGTCTCCCTCTCCCTTTCTCCCACGCCCTCTTCCATCCCTCCTTCAGCCTAGATACTGTTAACCCTTTTTTATGGATGTTCCACCTATCCAAGTCCACTCAAATGAAATGCCCACCCTTAGTCTCTTGAAGTACTCGAGCCCGGTTAACCAATGGGACTCCAGCTCTATATTGTTGAAATACAAGGATCTCCAACAGATTAAAGATGGGCTCATGGACTTTTAAAGGTTTGTGGGTATGTCAAATGGGGATAAGAAGAGACTATATTGCTCTTTTTCAGTTTATAGAAGAGCGTGGACCCCAAGCAACCACGGAAGCTAGGAAGACTTCAAAGTCTTCGTGGGTGAAGGGAGCTTATCAACCTAGAGTCCTCTGTCAACTATGATATCGGCTCTAGCTCTCAATCCTCAAAGAAAGGTTGAAGGGGCAAGATCGTGAATCCACGAAGATCATTGCCTTGAATGTGCGAGGTCTTAACTACAGCAGGAAGAAAGCTCAGGTCAAAAACACTCTTCGCAAATACAAAGTAAATATTATTTCCATCCAGGAAAGTAAGCTCCCTTCGGTAAGTTGTTCTGATCTTGACACCATTTGGGATATTAATAATAAGGATCGGATCTTTCTCGCCATTGAGGGCTTCTTGGAGGGTATCTTGGTGGCCTAGGACACTAGCTCCTGGGTCCGAGAAGATTCCCTGGTTGGAACCTTCTCGATCACTATGGTTCTTTCAAATCAATTTTCTTCTGTTTACAGTCCTTGTTCTGCTTCTATTAGGCATCTTCTCTAGGATGATTTAAATGTTGTCAAGTTGAGATGAAACTGTACTCGGTGTCTCAGTGGCGACTTGAATGATATTCATTTTTCACTCGAAAAATCGAATGGTAGTCGTATTACCAGCATAAGAATGTTTTCTTATTGGGTTGGGGGAAACGATCTCATCGACCTTCCTCTTTTAGATGTTTAGTTCACCTAGTCAAATGGGAAATCTCCCCCCATCCTCTCTCGGCACGATAAGTTTCTTGTCTCTCCATATTGGATGGAAGCCTTCCCAGTGATTTTCTAATGAGGTCTCCTCCACTCTATCTCTAACCACTGCCCCATCTTGTCAGACTCAAAGGAGGAGAGTTAGGGGCCCAAGCCTTTTAGATTCGAACTTTCTTAGCTTGAAGTTGAAGGCTTCTTTGCTTTGGTTTCTTCTTGGTGGTCCTCGTTTGACGTTTCTGAGAGACTGAATTTCATCCTGAGTCAAAAGCTCAAATTACTTGAGACCAATATGATAAAGTGGAGAAAGGAGACTCATGTTGATCTCGAGGCAGCCGCTTCTCTGTCACAGTTATTCAGTTATTGGATGTGCAGGAAGAGCTGGGTCCCCCCTCTCAGACGAAGATGAAGTCCTTAGAGATTCTCACAGAGCATATCACACTAGATCAATTCATCAACAACAGATCAAATGGAGACAAGTCTAGAGCTCTTTGGTTGAAGGCAAAAGACAGACACTGGCTACTTTCATGCCATTGCTAGCACAAGATCTCGCTCTAACAAGATTAGTATATTTGTTAACGGTTCCAAGGTAACGGGTCGGCATCAGGTATCTAATCGTATTGTTTCCTTTTATTCCTCCTTGCTTTCTTTTCATAATTGGTTGAGACTTAAATTGGGTAACTTGTAGATCCCCTAGATCTTTGTTGAGAAAGTGGATGCTCTTGAAGCACCCTTTTCAGAGGAAGAAATCAAATTAATTATTTTCGCCCTCGGCAAAGATAAATCCCCGATCCCGATGGTTTTCCACTCGAATTATTTTCAGCTTTTCTGGGATGTTCTAAAATTGGATATTACTTCATTCCTCTCTAATTTCGTTTTTAATGATTCAATCTCTTGTGCTATGGGGCAGTGTTCGAAATATTGGTATCATGTTACATATCGCATCCTTGGGATACAGATATGTATTGGTTATCACATGGGATATGTCGTTTGTATCGCGTAATTTATCGCACATTTTGGAAAACATAGAGAAACATTGAAAAAATGGTTGAATTTTTCAATGAAACTTCACGGATTGTTTAAAAAGACCTTAATACACACTTTTAAATCATAACATCTCAAGAAAGAAGTGCACGTAATAAGTTTCCTTTGTATAATGTCCTAAGTTATGTGTTGTTTAACTAAACTAATACACCTATATTCAAATTGAATGCATAACATTTAGAGTATATGTGATGATCATTTCATCAAACACTCTTATATACTTCAAAATTAGTCTCAATTGACAGCTAGTTGAAGGAAATTTTCAAAAAATTATTAAAAAATGATTTTTATTTTTTGAAAATTGACAAGGACTTAACAAATCATTAGATCAACCATCATACATGCTTCATTTCATGTTTGGAGTGCAATATTGCAAGCAATTTGGGAGAACTTGGGAAAATTGAAAATTTTGAAATTAATCTTAATTGACGACTAGTTGAAGGAAATTTTCGAAAAACAACATGGAGAACATAAAGAACCAATGGATATCAAAATCAAAGCTCCAACTCCATGATTTTTCATGCAAATAATGAAAAACCAATGGATTTATAACCATTTGACACTAATTTAACATAATTTCAACAACAAAAATGGATCAAAAATTGAAAATGCTCACTAAATCAAACATGTGGGATATATCGGCACTACCAGTGTGTTTCGTATCGCACAGGTGGGATACAAGATATATCGTGGGATATATCAGCCGATATTATCGATATTTAAAATATTGCTATGGGGAACTCCTTCATAGCTCTTATCCCCAAAATTGGAGGAGCCTCAAAGCTTAAGGAATTTTGTCCTATCAGTCTACTAGGGGCACCCTACAATATCCTAGCTGAACTTTTAGCTTCCAAACTACAGCCAGTCTTTCCAAAGTCGCATTAAAAGCTCAGGGAACCTTCCTAGCTAACAGATAGATTTTGGATTGTGCTCTATTAGCCCACGAATGCATCAATTCGCGACATAAAATTGGTCAAGAGGGTTTGGTTTGTAAATCGGACATCAAAAAAGTTTTGATCATGTAAACCGAGGGTATTTAGACTATCTGTTAGGGAGGTTTCTTTTTCGTCAGAAATGATGCAATTGGATTCGCTTGTCACTCATATACTTCTTTCCTAGTGTTGGTTAATGGATCCCCAAAAGAATTCTTCTCTTCCTCAAGGGGTCTTAGGCAGGGAGACCCTCTCTCTCCGTTTTTGTTCATTATTGCCTCTAATGGCCTCAACCGCATGCCGAGTAAAGTTAAATCGAATGGCATTTCCAGTTGTTTCAAAGTCTCTCTGATCCATTCCTTCCATCTCCTATATCCAATTTGCAGATGATATGCTATTGTTTTGTGAAGCCATTGAATTGGCTACAAGTAACATGAGGAAGGCCATCTGTTGTTTCGAGGCTATTTTTGGTCTTAAGATTAACCTATTTAAAAGTGAATTATTGAACATTAATATTTCTGATGATCTCCTCTCTTCCCTAGTTACAATTTTGGAGTGCGAAGCGGGTTTTTTCCCTTAGTATTTGGGCTTCCCCTCTGCATTGGCAAGCCAGCCAATCACATATGGGACATTGTTATTGAAAGAATGGAAAGGAAACTTGCTCCTTGGAAGAGCCACTACCTATCTCTTGGCGGACATCTTATCGTAATCAAATCAGCTCTGTCGAACCTTCCATCTTACTTCCCCTCTCTATTCCGATGTCCCAAATCCATTATTCTTAAAATTGAAAAGCTCAAGAGAGACTTCCTTTGGAAAGGTAGCCCTCCTCGCCATATATTTCACTTGTTGAGCTAGTCTGAGGTGTGCAAACTGTACATGTAGGAAGGTGCTAGCATCAGGGCTTTGTCATATGTGAATTCAGCCCTCCTCGAAAGATGGCTTTGGCATTTCAAAACTAAGACTGGAAACTGGTGGAGAGAAATCATAGCCAGGAAATACAGTATCAAGAAGGGAGGTCGGTTCGCGAAATCCTCCCCCCTTCACAGAGCCTCCACGATTTGGAGAGCCATTGTGGGCCTTAAGAATACCTTCTCTGAAGGTATCTCTTTCAGTCTGAGAGATGGTTCTCGAATTAGATTTTGGTTCGATAGATGGATCTTAGTTAGGCCTCTCTCTTATTTGTTGATCCTAGTCTGGCCAAAGTCTCTTCCAACCTCTCCATTTCAATTTCTAAATGCTTCTCATGTTGGTTCAAGGGCTTGGTGTCCTCCTTGTAAGAGGGCACTGTCAAAATCAGAGGCAAAAGCCCTTTGGGAGCTCCTCCATCCTCTAAAAGAGATCCAACCAGTATTTAGGGTGGCCAACTGCTTATCATGGGCGCCTTCCTCTTCAGGGAGTTTTCTTCCAAGTCCTACAAAATCATCCATGGTCATTCTTGAAATCAAGGAATGATCTTCTTGTCCTTTCTCTGGTCCTATAAAGCCTCCCCAAGGTTGCGGCTTTCGTCTAGCTTCTTACCAAAGGGAGGGTCATGATGGGAGATAATTTGCAGCATTGCAATTTAGTTCTCCCAAATCCGTGCCTTCTCTACTTCAGTAATGTGGAATCAATCCCTCACAGTTTCCTCCACCGCCCCTATGTTGTTGAAGTTTAGTCTTCCACCTCGAACAGCTTATCCCTTGGGTGATACCTAGCTCAATCCACAATTTTTTGTTTACTTGGCATGGCACTTGCCTTAAGGATGTTTTCAAGGCTCCATGGCAGTTGGCGATGGTGGGCTCTTTTTGGGCTATTTGGCATGAAAGAAATCATCGTTGTTTTCGGGATTGTACCTCCTCTTCAGTGGTGTCAAACCTGATCATTAGGGACTTGAAGGAGTGGAGTGGTCTATCAGTCTAAATCTCATGGATAGGTCCATCATTCCCCTCTAATTCTGGGATGATTTGGTTGCGTTGTAGGCTTCTCTAGACTAGTCTTGCTCCGTCGATCTTGAGTTGTATAGTTTTTTTAGGTTTTTTTGTTTTTCCTTTGTATTGTTTTTGTTTGATCTATTAAATTTTAGAGCCTTGCTCATTTTAATACAGTTTATTTCATTCTTTTAAAAAAAGATATTATGCATATCTACAACAATAATATGCAACCTCACCATTGTTGATTTTGAATTACACTCATCATCATCATCATCATAGCCTTGTCCTAGTTATTCTAGCCACCTTATTCACATGATTGTTCATTTAATGATTAGTTGCTCACCTGACATCAACTCTCCACCCAAGCTTGAGACTATTGGCACATGGTATCAATATCAGGTGGCAGTATAAGTTCCGCAATCCTATGATTCTTTGTCAACATATGGCTTTGATAATTATGATAATTTGGTATGTGTTCGACTTTGGCAAGGTTTTACGACCTATGTCTACGAGACTAAAGGCAATTATTTATGTGCATTGAGCACCCAAAAATCGCTGTTTAGGGCCTGTTTGATTTCCCTTAGTGTAATTAGTATCCACTGGTAGAACTATACAATTATTAAAATCAATACAAACTGGGTTTCGGTTCTACACCATTTATGTTTCCCTTATGTTTGGATATTTTTACTTTAAAGATTCTTTTGAATGGAGCTTTTGAAACTCAAACGACGAGCTTGACTACTTCAACTCAACTCAGATGTTGGCCTCATTGCGTCTCGCTGATATTTTATATTTTAAAACTTGCAGGCCACAAATAGTTTCCGAAAAACAGTCAAATATAAGGAATTACTAGGAATATTAGAAGCTATAATAAACTGCAACGTGAAAGGCATCACAGATTAGAGACGAGTACATAGAAGCCGGCTGTAAAATCCACCTGCAACTATTCTAACATAGTATCATGGTAAAGCCAGAAATATTTTGTAACAAATTGGATCAATTGAAACATGTTTAGAATGCAATTCACTTATAGAAAAAATAATAATAATAAATAAATAACAAAAAGAAAACTTCACAGCTGCAGACTTACCAGTGCAAGGGCTTCAAAAAGAACGGCATGTGATGCATTGTTTTTATTCACATTTTTTACAACATCTGTGCCCATCAAAATACGTTGCAAAACCTACAGGAAAAAATAGGTTTTTCAGAATACTAATTGGCATAAACTCAGATTATTCCATTTTTATGAATAATCAATAACTTTGATTGAAAAGAAAAAGAAACTAAGATTAATTATTTCCAGGAAAAAAAGGACCTCAAACAGAGATCTTCTAGTATTTGGATCTTCAATTGTTGGAAAATACTGGAGAGCCCTCATTGTCTTGACCTACACCAAGGTAGATTCTTTTTAAGTTCCATACTATCAATTTGTGATAAACAAGTTAGTGCTGAAAGGCTGTAGATATGCCAAGTCAATATAGATGAACTTAAATCCTGTAGTGCTTTTTGAAAGTCGAAATTATAATGTTTGGAGACAAGTGAGCAAATTCATGGGCCAAGGGAGAACAGGAAAATTACTAGGAAATTTGTAAAACCAGAAGAGAAAACCCAGCCCAAGCTAGGGTACCCTCACATATCCTAGAGTTATTTAGTTTGTTCTTCCTTTTTTTCCCCAGGATACTCACTTTCCTTTTGCATCTGATTGAGAGATTAGTAGTCCTACAGAAGACACATTAGGAGCTAGTAACAATGATTCTCATTGACAGATCATGTAAAGAACAAAATCAAGGGAATAAATAGCTCAGAGATTAAGTCAAAATGTTCTTCAGAATTCAAACACAAATAAAGGGTCAATCCTGGGCCCACAAACACATGAAGTTAATAAGTGCCAAAAGATTCCAAGAATCCAACTCATCTAAAGCATAGAAAGCCCACTTCAACAAAAATTGAATGATCACATAAAAAGATGGCATGCTTCTCAATATGAGGGGAAAAAAAAAAAAAAAACAATCATGGACTGTTACTACATGTTTACATGTTTCTGAGTATACAATTAGGAAGAAAAAAAAATGCCGTACAAAAGAAATTCAAACCTGAAGCCATGGTGATGGGATCCCGTAGTAGGTGTATTCTTGTGGAACATCCTGGTTCCTAGCAAGCCTCTCTAAAATTTTAACACACTTTGGAAGACAACTCCAATATGCTTCATGGTTATTTGAAACTAAAGCAACTAGAAGGCTCATAACAGATGTCAAAACCCCCATATCACGCTCATCTAGAAGCTGTGTCATGCGATCTGACCTGAAAAGAAATGTAGCCAAAACAGAAAGTCAGATGGGCATTAATAATCAACAGGGCCCCATTAGAGGTAGAATACAAAATCCCTACTTACCAGCCATCTACATTGACAACATCAGGATTCTTCCTATACAACCGCAGAAGACATAATGCAGCCTTTTTTCTCACAAGTGGTCTGCAGCTACTGGAAATCTGATGCAGAAAATGCAGCTCCCATCATTTATGCTCTTTTATTATAAGACGAATTAGACATGAAAAGGTATCTGTTTCTCTTACAAGTAACTTTTGAACATCGGGTGCTAATGATTCAGCAAACTCTCTCCCACCAATGTTTCCTACCTGAGAAGAACAAGAGACACAGAAGGCATGAGTGATCAGAGGAAAGAACCAAGAGGTGATCAACAAGGCTTACTAAACTCATCTTGTAAGGGAAATAATAACAAAAGTTAAATGGAAGATACAGACAACTAAAAGAAGATTCATTGTAAAGACCCAGCAGAGGACGAGATTAAGAGGACCAGGTTGTCAGGAATAACTGACAGGCATGGCTTCCAGGAATAGGAGAAGATACATAACCCATTGTAGGTGTTGGTCTCAACATCGAGATAATAAGATGAACATTGCAACAATGTGAAATTGTGAACTAATTAGTGTTGCATGGATAAAGAGTAATTTCAAACTCCAAATGCAATATATTCTTCCTCCTTGTAGCCCCCCCCCCCCCCCCCCCCCAACAAAAAAAAAAAAAAAAAGACTAAAAGAATTAAAAAAAGAAGCACACTCCACCTGATGCCATTTTAGCAAAGGGCATCGGAAACAAGCTTATCTTTTCATTTTTCCTCATGTATTATGCATAGGAAATGCTGTAAAGGTGTATTTCTAAATGGGATTTCTTTACACCATGTACTATAAAAATGCATTAAAAGGAAGGCCTCTTCTACTGATTTCAACTTGCTGTTGAACTCCTCTCTGCAACATCCAGCAAAAGTCTTAGGACGAAGCAACCAAACTTTCACCTTTCCACTTGATGTTTGAAAGGCCTTTTCTACTGATTTCGACTTGCTGGTGTATTCTCTACTTCCAATCAACCAAACATTGGTAACAGAGAATCTGCACAAGACCCACAAACTGCTTGCTACATATAATCCCAAATCTACACTTAAGAAAAAAGCAGCAATCAACCCTAGCATAAATAACGACATCTCAAACCCCTGTCAGCTCACGCGCTTGTATCAGCCTCCAGCCAACCCCCAAATTAGAGACTTGGAACTGGCTCAAATCGTAATGTGTAATCAGCAAACTGTAAATGCAGTACCTGGCATGCTATACCTTGAATCCACAAATAAAACCTTCCAAAGTCACCTTAACTAACATAAAAGGTTAGAACCAGTGTTCGTAATATCGATACTATCGGCCGATATTATTGGTATCGCGGTCCAACGATACGATATCCTTCGAAAGAGACCAAAAAGTTATTTAAAAAAAAAAAAAACGCAAATATCATTCGGGATAGCGTCATCATTCGAAAAAATCAGGAAAAAAAAAAATTAGAGGGTGGATTTCGGTACCTGTAGAAGAGATCACCATGATCGGAAGCTTCCATTTGGTGGGCCATTCGAATCGAAGCGTCGTTCCTGGGTTACCGCAAATAAAATCTCCGATTTTGGAGAGAAATCCAGAGACATCCTCGCCGATACGATGAGATTTGGGAGAAATTTTAGGGTTCCGGCTTCTGAAACCCTCTTTGCTTAAAAAAAAAGTCATTCGAGCCTTTTTTATCGAAATCGAGTACAGCACACCACCGAGCTATCTGGTGTGTTGACGTCACCAAGTTCTGTGGGTCCCATCATGAGGTATGTGTTATATCCAGACTGTTCGTCCATTTGGCGAGCTCTTCGTAAGGCTTGAGCCGAAAAATAAGACAGATCCAAAGATCAACTGGACCACACTGCAAACAGCAGTGGTAGATTGAACGTCTACCATTGAAACCCTTTTGGGGGTCACAGAAGTTTTGGGTCAATATGATATTTATTTTTCCTCTTCATCCAGGTCTGTGTGACCTAATTAACAGATTGGACAAAAAATAAATGTTATGGTGGGCCCTACGAATGTATTAATGGTGAGAATTAGTCCCCCACTACTATTTGTGGTGTGGTCCACTTGAGCTTTGGATATGACTCATTTTTGGGTTCATGATCTAAAATGATCTCTCCAAATGCATGAACTGTGTAGATATAATAAATACATTATTGTGGAGCCATGTAACTTTGAAATGTTCGTACAACTTGAGCTCGAGGAGCGTCAGCGCCAAACACGGATTTCCTGCCAAATCCTTCCGCAGGAAGTTCCCGCGCTTGAAACCTTAGTGGGGCCTACTATGATGTTTGTGAGGAATCCACTCCGTCCATTTGTTTTGTGAGATCATTTTAGGACATGGAGTAAAAAATGAGTAGGATCTAATACTCAAGTGTGCCAAAAATGGGAGGATTGAACATCCACACTTGAAATATTCGTGGGGCCACATAAGTTTTGAATCAGACTAATATTTGTATTTTCAATTCATCCGTGTAGGAATAACGTTATGAACAATCTGGATGGCATGTTAACATCACTGTCGACCCATGGAGGTTTCAACGATAGGAATTTTCCTACCCACCTTTTCCTTTAATGTGGACCACTTTAGTCTTGGATCCTGCTCATTTTTACTCTCAAGTTCTAAAATGATCTCAAAAAATGAATGGACAGGGTGGATTTCTTACAAACATCACAGTGGGCCCCACCTAGGTTTCGAGCGAAGGAACTCGGCAGGAAATCTACGTACGTCAGCGCCCCACCCCAGTGTGGTGGGAAGTGGATCCCCTAGTGAGCAGTGTACTTGGTAAACTTTGTGGGCCCACTATAATTCATGTATTTTATCCACTCCGTCCATCCATTTTACCAGATAATTTTATGGTTTGAATGAAGAAAAAAAAACTATTATTAGCTTGATCCAAAACTTTTGTGGCCCACTAATGGTCAATCACCATTGTTTCCTATGGTATGGTCTACCTGATTATTGGATCTGTTTATTTTTTGGATAATGTCCTGAAATGATATGGAAAAACGGATGGACAGGGTTGATACTGAATATAGTTGTCTTAGTTCAATCGGGCAGTGCATAGCTTAGGACCCTATACAAAGGAAATCTAGTATGTACACCTTTTTTATGAAACTTTATGATTTAAAGAGTGTATTAAGGTCTTTTTTAATAATCTCAAAAGTTTCATTGAAAAATTCAACCATTTTCCCAATGTTTCTCCATGTTTCCCAAAAAGTGCTATAAATTATGCGATACAAACGATATATCCCGTGCGATAACCGACACGTATCTGTATCCCAAGGGTGCGATACATTGAGCGATACCGATATTTCGAACACTGGTTAGAGCTTTATTTGTAGGTGGACCAAAACTTATAGTCCAACTTTTTAGTCCAACCAGTTGGACCTTCTATTTAAAAAAAATAAAAAAAAATTTTAAAAAGCAAGCTTAGACATAATGAATCCATGTCGCATGCTTTTGAAATAACAGAGAGAGAGAGAGAGAGAGAGAGATTTCTCCGTAAAGAAAAAAGGAGAAGAAGCAAAACAAGAAGAAAAGAAACAAAAGGCGTAGCAACAGAATGAAAAGAAGAAATCTAGCCATCCAGGTTTTCACCCCTTCTCAGGTTGTGGGCCATTATGCAAGGCTGTAACAGACCGTTAGTTGACCTCGTTAATGGGTGGTACAACTTGGCTGCAATTTATATACATTCTAATCTTGTTTTCCGTGAGTAAACAAAACACATTAAAGCTGATTGTAAATTTATTCATGAGAAGGTTACTGCTGACATCATTTCTACTCCCTTTGCTCCATCTACTACTCAACTTGCGGATATCTTTGCTAAGGACCTGTTTGTTTAACTAATTGCGTCTGTAATTACCTGTAAATCAGTAATGATGGTGGTGTACCGCCATTTGGTTCATCGACAGATTTCAGCAGTTAAGACTCACTGACTTACCCTAACCATGCATCAGAGTAATTACTACAGTTTCAATGCATATACTAAGAGAATCTCCCTGCATCAATGTCACCATTCAAACTTACGGTGGTCTGGTGGTGCAGTTGCCAAAACTACACCCGCAGGCATGCATGTATAAGCATTTCAAAATGAGTTTCTTCCACCAACGTTTAACCCATCTCCTACAGCCTACCTACGCCCGCCTGTGATGCCCTCACTGCGTACCGCCATCGAAGCCTTCTCTGCAACCGATAGTCTATTAAACACCTACTTGCCACCTCCTCCTCTCCACCATCTCCTCACATTGCTCTCTTCACCCTTCCCTGCATCATCCCTACTCCACCCTTTCTTGAGTCTCCTCCATCCTCTTCTAAACCCCATAAACAACCCACCTCACCTCTTTCCCCTCCATCGATGACAACAAGTAGAGCTGGGCATTTTATACCCGATCCAGTGGATCCGACCCGATCAGACCCGATCCGACCCGATTCGAACAGAACCGATGGTCAGGATCGGGTAGCATAATCTAGATCCGAAATATTTTCGAGTAGGATTCGGATAAGCCTTGTTCCGAACCGACTCGATTCGAAATCCGATCCGATTGGATCTGATTCGAACAGAACAGATCCGGACCGTATATATTCATATATTTATATTCATATTTAGAACTTTTACTTGCCCGACTATTATTTTACGCTACATAACAGAGTTCTCTGCAACACCATGGTAGCCGGCGGATTGGCTACGCACCTGCCACCCGCAAATGGTTAGTGGTCTGTTCTTTATGAGCCCCACCATGATGTATGTGCTTCATCCACGCCGTCTATCTATTTTTCTAGATCATTTTATCGTACGAGACCAAAATTAAGATATATCCCACTCTCAAATGAACCACATTACATGGAACGGTGTCGAATGAACGTCGACCATTAAAAACTTTTTGAAGGCCACAAAGTTTTTTATCACGCTGAACTTTGTTTTTTCCCTTCATCTGGGTGTGTATGACCTAATCACCAGATTGGATGTCAAATAAACAGTACAGTAGGCCTCTGGAGGATTTTAATGGTGGATATCCAATCAACATTCTTTTCCTGTGGTGTGGTCTACTTTACACTTATATCCTTCTCATTTTTGGAATCAAGCCCTAAAATGAGCAGTTAAAATGGATGAACGGAAGGGATGAAACACATATATCATGGTGGGACCCACCGGGCTGGTGCCAGGGGAAGTAGCCAATCCGTTTCCCACCATGATGTCTGTCAGTCCGCTGACATCCACCTCTGGCTATATAGCTGTTGTAGTAGGTACGTGTCATGCGGAGACGAGCACTCAAGCTCCTCGAGCTCCGAGTTGTACAACGGTTCAAAGGATATCAAAGTTCCATGGCCCCACAGTTATTTCTACCGTTGAAACCTTGCTAGGGCCACAGTGATTTGTATTTGTCATCCGTTCATAAGATTACGCAGACATGGATGAAGGTGGAAAATAAATATCAGCTTGATCGAAAACTTCTGTGAGCCCCAAGAAATTTTCAATGGTAGAATTTCAATTCACACTATTTCCTGTGGTGAGGTCCACTTGAGATTTAGATGTATCTCATTTTTGGGATGAAATTATAAACTTATCTGTTAAAGTGGATGGACGGAGTAGATAAAATAGATAAATCACGGTGGACCCCACAGAGTTTACTCAGTACACGTAGCGTACTGAGTTACATGGTACGCTATCCGCTTCCGCAGCGTGCTAGCTGGCTAGGGACGTGCGGAGACGAGATTGACGCTCCTCGAGTTCCAAGTTGTACGAACGGTTCAAAGGATATCAAAGTTATATGGGCCCCACAGTGATGTATTTATTATATTTAAACCGTTCATATATTTTTAGATATAATTGTAGAGTATTATCCAAAAAATTAATAATATCCAAAGATCTTTTGGACCACACCACAAATAGTAACAGAGAATGATTTTCACCGTTAAATATCTCGTGTGGTCCACTTAATGGTTAGATCTATCTTATTTTCGTCTCAAGCCTTAATACGAGATCACCAAATAGATGGACAGTTTGGATATAACACATACTCCATGACTAAACCCACGTAGCTCGCTAATATAGGAACCAAATCAAAACTGTTCATGCGTAAAAAGCTAATATTGCAATTCTTGCCGTGCACGTAAAGTAACCTCCAATGAAAACCTGAATACGCGAGTGAAATGCTCTTTCAGAGCCATGTAGGGCCCACCTTGATGTATATGTTTTATCTAAGCCGTTCATCCAATTTGACACATCAATTTAGCCTTAAACAAAAAAAAAATAACATATATTAAAAGTTGAAGTGTACCACATTATATGAAACGTTAAATTAAATTCACACATATCCGAATCGTATCCAACTCGATCCGACTCAGTTTCTTTGACCAAGTCAGACAAGGTTCGGGTCAGGCGAATCAGGTATCGATTCTGTTCGGATTAGGTGACCCGGATTTGACTCCGGATCTGATCGAGTCCGGGTTAAGCTAGTGCCATTTCGGATCTGGTCGGGTTTAACCCAATCCGCTCCGACTCGGACCGATGCCCACCTCTAACAACAAGCCTCTATGCCAACCTCGTCCACTCCACCGTCACCTTCATATCCTTGGCACCTTACCGTCTGTTGGCATATACATGTTCAAGATAACTTTCGTCCTCAAGGCCATCACAAATTATATTCGTTTGTTGAGTTTGAACATCATCACTGAAGAAAAAGGTGTAAAACCTTCACTATTGCAGGAGAATAAGTCCATAGAAGGTTCTTCCACTTGTGTATGCCATCTATGGACTTGCTGTATTTCTCCCTCATAGAGAGTGAACTCCACGTCAGCACGTTAATCTGGCCTTTTCCATCTGGTTTGTGCAACTACACCGGTGCACAGGTGTTACTAAGAACGCATATGTTCTTGTTTGGAGTTTTGTCCCAGTAATGTGAGGACATCTGGAATGGTGCAGAGCACCAGACAAGATTTTCGCTTATGATTCAGAATTTACCGTGTGTGAGCAAAACAATGGATTAGTCACGTCATGGGTGATGTACAATAAAAGCAAACTTTTTTTAGAGAGATCACAGAGACTTTATACTGACAGGTAATCTAAATGGTAAAAGCGAACATGGTTTTTTTTTTTTTTTTTAAGTCAAAATACTCAAACTTACACTGACAAGTAATGTAAATGGTAGTGATGACTTATTTACAATACTCTACGATGTAATCAATAAAACAAACAGCCCTAAGGTTCTTACCGTTGAAGTTAGACGACGTATTCTTAACAAGCTAGGCATAATTGATATCTATGCCTCAGCTTGAGTGGTAGTATAGATAGTTCTAGACCGTGGGCCATCTCTATGGACCATGGGCCTTACTCTCGCTGGACCATGAGTTGTCTCGTATTCTCCCCTTATTTTACTTTTTCTTTCTTTTTTCTTCTTTTGCCCTTGGTTCCAAGGGTATTTTATGTAATTTATGACATCACATAATATAAATGAGAAGGGGGCTGGACGATCATGCATAGGAATCCAATTTTGTGCTTCCTGTGCTTTTGGGATCTCTTGGTTCACTGATCGGACAACCAAATCTACTATTCCTCATGATGGTTCATTTCTTCGTGGGTCTTATGGCTTGGCAATTGAGGTGGTTGGACACTAGTGGAGGTGAGAGCAATTGATCTTGCAACTAAGAGGCACACCTAGAGATTGCGTAGGTGCAATATTGGCAGGAGTCATGGCCTTGGGGAACTTGATCATCATGTCTTCCATTATTTTCATGCTTTGCACCATGTCGGCCATGGAGGGAATGGCCTATGCACTTTCAGTCGCAAGACGCAGTGTTTTAAATAGCGGCAGTGTGTTGCGTAGCATTCAGTCCTCTATATAAATAGCATAGCGTGTAGCGTAAGCTACACGATACTTCTATTTTTAATTTAAAAATAGGAAAAATATGATAAATAGTAAGAATATATATAATGCCTAAAAGATTATTCATTTTTTCAAGTATAAGCATGTTCAAACAAGTTATTAATTATCATTATCAAAAGCTAATTTGCATATATAAACCAAATCAAATAATTATCACATCAACAACTTTCTAAGCAAATCACTTTAATTAGCAATGTCTAATTGAAACCACAAGTCACTAGTATGAAAAGAAATAAAAATCCCACAGGTTAAGAGTATTAAGTACAATACAAATGTCACAAGTGAAGCCACAAACTCACAAATCAGTAAAACACAAAGGGCAACACTAAAATGTAAAAAACCTCCATTGTAGAGTGGTGGCCCACATGATGGACAAGAAAACAATGGGCTACAATGGGCCCATTTTGGGCCATAGAAAACAATGCACAACCACCCATACACACACCATAGTGGGCCCCATGTGGGCCATAGAAAATGCACAACCACCCATACACACCACAGTGAGCCCCACGTGGGCCACATCATAGAAAACAATGCATAAACACCACACAGACCACCCAAAAAAAATAAAAGGAAAAATTTGCATAGCAACCACTAACATGACATGCACACACCACAACAGCCCTAAAACAAACAAAAAAAATAAAAAATTAAAAATTAAAAATTAAAAATTAAAGTAATAAAGAACAGCCCTAAAAAACCACCGTTGTAGAGTGGTGGCCAACAAATGTACAAAGAACGCAGTATTCAACAAAGATTATCATTAGATAGAAGAAGACAGGAAAGATCTTTAAAAAATAATAATAATAAAAATGGCAATGTCATACCATAGTAAGTGCCAAGCATTGGAATGTCTCATTGCGCCCGATGATGTCATTGCGGACGGTGTTTATGACCAATCTCAGAAAGTCATGGTTCTCATTAAGTAAGCATGATGTAACTATGTAGCCCACCTGCAGCCATAGTAGCATATTTAAATGATAAGGTAGTCGACAAAATATGCACCATAATTTTTCACAAGAATGAACCAACGGAGGCAAGTGCATGTGTTAGTAAGATGTGACTTAACAAAACTTTGCCCCAAGCACCAGATGTAACCAAATTACAGAATTCAAATAAGAAGGAATCTCAATCCTGGTTGATAAGGGTGTAAAAGATTTAATCATCATCATCATTTAAGCCTTATCGCAATTAACTGGGGTCAGCTACATGGATCTTGTTCCGCCATTCCTCTTTAATATTCCAATAAATTCACTATTTTATTTATTGAATTTGTTCTTTCTTTAATGGATCTCTTAAAAGAAAACATCCAGGGAGAAAAAGATTATCAAATCCTTTCCTCCCTAAAACAAGAAAGGTGGATCTTCATTCAATCTTTTATTCATATCCTCTTTCCTTTGACTGGGATCAAAAGCTGATGAACCAATAGTAACGTACAGGAACAACAAATAGTGACCTTTAAGGCAAACATTTCTTGGCCTCAATGCGCAGCAATAAAAGTTGATAATACAAACTCAACATTTTCTTACGCTGCTATTGCGCACACGTCCGCAGAGAGAGGCATAAAAAGAAATTGGTTAGCCACTACCATTCTCCATACACATCCATCAATTAAACAACACCTATGAAAATGTCATATAGAAATGATAAACCAATAACTAATTATGACCAAGACAAACCATCCATCTTGAACACCATTTCAAATAAAAAAAGAATAATACATAAAACCAATATATATATATATATATATATATATATATATATATATATCTTGATGTGAAAACACGAAGCATCATGAACCCACACATTCTGCTGAAGCATCATAAAGCCCTGTGTTACCATTATCATCCTCCATTGTACCATCATTATGGAAATGAAAAGCAAAATCCACCTTTGTGTTTTTGGAATTTATGAGGAACTTGTGAATTCAACCTCTCTTTTTTTATTTTGGTTTACTAGCACAAAGAGTTCCACAAGGAACATATCTGATCCCACTCAATGTAGAATAGCAAGGAAAAAAAGACAATCAAAATATGATGAAAAACTTGGACCTATGATGCTTTCTTTGTCATCAAGTTCAAGGTTTTGAAAAAAAAAAAAAGAACAGTTATCCTTCGGACGTCCCACAAATCTCGGAAAGTCTCAAAATGGAATGCGTTTAGTGTGGAAATTATTCATTCTTTTAATGATGCAAATAGAAGATGTTTTTATTAAGAAAATGAAAAAAGTTAGTCAGAACTGAAGGTTTCAAGTCAAAAAAAAAAAAAAAAAAAAAAAAAAACAGAACTTCATAAGTTTTTAAGCCATGACGACCATCACCAAAATCCTAAAAAACTAAAAATTAAATCATATATTGTACAATTCACCCCAAAAACAATCAGTAACCCCATTTGATAGTTTGGATGCGAATTAATTTGAAGTTTGAACCATACAATTCATATTGTGAATGTACATTTTTTTATAACATTGCTATCAACAAAAGCATGCCTCAAGTTTTACCATAGTATTAGTTATTATCATGTCAATATAGTGTAGGGAACAAATATGCCCCAGCTACTTTGATCCATATAAAAGCACTTCCTTTTCTGTTTGGCTTTATGTATTATTCTTTTTTTATTTGAAATGGTGTTCGAGATGGATGGTAATCTGTTTCCAGGCAAACGGATTACGTGTTTGGCTAACTTCTTTCTTTTTTTTTTTTTTTTTTTAAACCAACGTATCTTTGTATTTCATTGATCAACCCAAAAAAACCTATACACCAGGGAGCTCCTTTTCATAAAACAGGATACCCATCCTGTAAACAAAGGAAATAATTACAAAAAAATACCTATGTGAATCAGCCCATCTTAATCGCACCCAAACCCACTTTGTCGAGAAAAATGTTACCTCGCACCTGACGAGGAAGATCTGAGAGATTCTCGAAAGAAACATGGGACTGAGAGGCAATACCCAAACGAGCCAAAGAATCTGCCGGCAAGTTCCCTTCCCTTTGGACGTGCACCACATTTACTGTACCCTGCCGCTTCAACTGATTAATTCTAAATAGCCATGCCCTCCATTTCCAGCCTGGCAGCGCCAGCCCATTAATCAGATCAACTACCAGTCTCGAATTTGCTCAATGACGATATGATGGAAGCCCCTCCGAATACCGCTAAGCAGGCCATCATGCACCGCTCACAGCTCGGCAACCGTGTTAGTCCCAAAACCATAACCATTTGCAAAGGCTAAAATGAAATCCCCCCTCCCCTCTACATATTCCACCTCCACCAGAACTCCCAGGATTCCCCCTGGCAAATCCATCGACGTTAATTTTGACCCAACCAGTCATTGGTCTTTTCCACCTTACCACCGCCGGCCTACAGGCAGGATTGACATTAGAAGTGAAGACAGGCGACGGCAACCTTGGTGCACCTCCATCGTTCTCAGTACCGATAATCAAGGCATCCCACCATCTGATTTTTGCAACTACTCTATCAGGGGACACCGATCGGCCCTCAAAAATTGTTGCATTGCATGCTTTCCACACTTCCCAGATAATTAAGCATGGCAGTAACATGACGCTTACCGATCCTCGATGTATGGCATTACCAGCTGCCCACCATTGCGCAAACCTCGCTTCAACCGAAGTTGCAGGCATGACATTGATACCAATCCAACTGCCAATGTCCAACCAAACAGTCTGCGCCAACCTGTTGTTAACGAAGAGGTGCAACGGAGATTCGATGTCAAAGGAATGGTTGTCGCAGCAGACACACTTCGACGCAAGCTGAACTCCCCGAGATTGCACTGCACTATCCACCGAACGGCATTTTAAATCACCTTCCAGAGTGTTTGGCTAACTTGTAAAGTGTTTACTACACGTAAAGTAGGTATTCACACCACAGAGCTTAGGGCGGTAAATCCTAACACAATCGGAAAATTACATAAAAAGATATTTGATTTTTTTGGGGGCCTTAGGAGAGCATCAAAGCATGCTCATGTTGGACGGCTTGAATGTCCACCATTCATCATAGTGGGCCTTCACTGATTCTAGACCGTAGCAAGCCATCTGGACCGTTGTAGCCAAACCAGTGGAGATGGGAGATGACATCATCAACTTCGTCCATTGTTTCAATGCAAACGAAGGCAAAGTAGTGGCTGAGGGATGAAGCCTTCTACTTCAGGAGGGCCACCTCCTTCACCACCCCCGCCTTACGAAAGACCCGAGAGAACAAGTATTTCGCCCGATCCTCAAAATTCAAAACAGAGAGAGTAGAGAAGGATGTGAACTACGGTGGCAGGGCTAACTTCTTGTGAGTTGGAGGGCACCGTCAGGAGACAAAGGTCCATTCTTCCCCAGCTGCACGCTTTGGATCGAAGGATGACACGGGGGCTCAACCAACAATTCCCAGTTGACCACCCCATTGCTGAAAGCCAGAGCCAAGGACTCTACCTAGACCAGGGGAGTCAATGCCAATGGTAGAGCTGGGCATGGGACGACTCGCCTCGGCAAACTCAACTCGTTCAAACCCGACTCGACCCGAACCGAGTGGGTGAATCAATCCGAACCGAGTAGACTTCGTCCAATCCGAACTCAAACCAAGTCGAGTTCGGGTCACCCAGTAACTCAACTCGACCCAAAATCCGACTCGATACTAACTCGACTCGATCCGAAACTCGACTCGTACATATTAAAAAAAAAAAAAATAAAAAAAAAAAAAAAAAAAAAAAAAAAAAAAAAAACCAAATTTGACATTTCAGATGTGATGCCCATGTAGCTAATGGAGAGGCTGCAATTCCAACAAGTGCACCTAAGTTCTAAGCTATGATTTCAGCCCGCGGATACCGGCCGCACCCGACCCGACTCGGTAGCTATTACCGGTTCAGACTCGATCCGGGATAGTCTAGGCCAGACCCGGACTCAGATCGAGTCCAGTATACTGGACTCGGTACCGAGTTGGGTCGAGTTCAGGTAAGGTCTATTTCAAAACCGGGTCAAGTCGGGTCAACCCTAACTCGGTCCGACTCCACTCAATGCCCATCTCTAGCTAACAGAGAAGCCTCTTCTCTACCTCTGTTAGCACCGGATCTTCCCCTCAACCTTGAATCCAAAAGACTCCTCTTCCTCGAACCTCAATAGAAAGCCTTCTATATGAATGAGGAGGACGCCCGTTAAGAATACACACACCAGAGCATAAGATCTCTCTTACACCTGCATATTTGGACTGCGAGGCGTAAAAACCTCAAGAGAGCTAACGACATCTCTCTCTCTCTCTCTCTCTCTCTCTCTCCTCTCTCTCTCTCTCTCTCTCTCTCTCTATTTACTATTAGGATCCAAATTACAAGCACTAGGATCTCATAAAAAACCATATAAACTTTTCATTTTCGCATAGGGACAAAATGGTAGTTTCCCTCATCTCTACAACCCAAGGGCAAAAGCACCATTTTCATGTGACCAACAGTCATTGGTCCCTTTAACGGTCAACTCTAACCGTATATGGAAAGGGGGAGTGATTATCTAGCAATACTTGAAAGGGAGTGGGTTCTTTGGCATATAGCAAAAAAGGAGGGTGGGATATGTCAAAAACTTTGCATTAACATCATGCCAAAGGTTACACTTCTTGCTCGGACTCATATTAGGTTAAACAAAAAAGCCCCTAAAGCTGCGGCAAAGCCACGTCTTTACAAAGTACATCTAGTTTATATTCTGCCATTCTAGAATCTTGATAGCTAATCACTAACTTTCACAAATAACTTGTCAGTTAACCACGCAATAAAAATGTGATACTTCCACACAAAGGAAATGCTTTAATTCACTTGACTCACTTTAAGTTACGAAGCACCAAGTTCCGTTAAAACAGTTGGGGTTGATGATTGGAAATGAGTCAGTCTAGGAATGTACTTGGATGGAGTCCTTGTGGGGCGCACGGTAGTGAAGGGTTGGTTAAGAAAATCAGGAAATGGATGGAATATTCTATCTTCGGTTAGGAAGAGATATGGTATCTCATTTGGGAGATCCTTCTGGAACTATGGAACAAAGAATCGTTTATGGTAATAGGAGGATGTCTGGGAGAGGTATTGGATATTGACCTTGCAACGGAGGATGGTGAGGAGCTTGTGGTGGACTGAATTCGAGTGAGAAAGAAATGAGTTGTGTCAGAGAAGAGGTCGATTTGGGCCCCATTTGCTGGAAAGTCATGGAAAACTTATGGGCCCCATTTGCTGGAAAATGGGCAACAATACCTGACCACTTTTCCCCTCAATGCGGCCCACTCACAAATATGATTTGACCCATGTAAAACTGCTTGTGATGCATGGGCTTTCCAGACTCTTACACCTTGCAGTGTGGCCCACCTGGGATATGGATTGGCTCCATTTCAGGGCCCAACGGCTTAAATGAGCTGGAGATTCGAATCGATGGCATGGATGAAACACATACATCATGGTGGGGCCCACGAGTAGAGGCCCCATCCTTCCCTGCGTTCCTTTGGCGTCTGGATGTTAGATCGTTCCAGCGTCTGCTGTGAACGTCCAACGTCAGGATTCTCATTCCTTTTTTTTAAGGCATGTAGGTGGGGTCCACGTGGGAAATCCAATCCATCATCAAGTGGACCAACTCGCAGTGAGCCAAGGAGCTTTGGATCAACTTGAATTTGGTGGCCTTTCCACCATCCAAATCTGCATAAACCTATCAACATGTAGGATTGGAAATAAACATCACGGTGGGCCATACAAGATGGTCCACATTGTGATAGCATGCGGGGCACGCTCTCCAACAGTGTGGCCCACTTGTGGGCCCAGCAACACCATAACTAAAAGAAAAGGAGGAAAGAAAAGCAAGGAAAGGATACGGCCATCGAGGTGGGCCTCCGCCACTATGGGGTCCACCATACACTCCATACATGATCAAGGTGGGTCCCACCCTTGTGGGCACACCAAAATAGAAAAACTACAAAGAAAGGGAGGGTTTTTATCCTCCCATGTACTCACAACAGCGGATGAATGATTGGATCGGCTCAGAACGGTGATCGGACGGTCTACCAAGCTCCTTTCCACCCTTAATCTCCTCTAATCTCTATTTTCTCCTCTCTTCCTCTTAACCTCTTGATCTCTCCTAATTCTCTCTCTCTCTCTCTCTCTCTCTCTCTCTCTCTCTCTCTCTCTCTCTCTCTCTCTCTCTCTCTCTCTCTCTCTCTCTCTCTCTCTCTCCTAATCTCTTTCTTTCTCTTATTCTCTCTCTACTCTTGCTAGCAAATGGTGGTAGAAATGAGAGGGGATTATGGGATTTGTAGTAGAATTTTTAGGATAGGGAGGAAATTAAAAGAAGATGGAGGGGCATAATGGGGAGAGATAAGGAGGGATGGCTAAGCATGGGCAAGAGATGGGTTGCATGATGGGAGGCATGGGCTTGTTTCACTAATGAAGAGAGAGGGACATAAGTGATTGATGGGCTAATTGATGGATTGATTAGACAACCTTGGGATTTGTACAAGTGGGGTTTGTGTGCGTTGCGCGGCCCACCTCGAATTGTACCAAAACTACAACTTATAATCTAGGGGTCACAATGGGACGTGCCGCGCGGCGTTGGAATCATAGCGCCCGCGCGGTCGCTAGGGCATAAGTCTCGGTATGTTGCGGTACTAA